>CM060903.1:363854523-364422023 GCA_030737815.1 Allium fistulosum | reverse complement strand
CCATAACATCCCAAAATAAGGAAATGTCGTCGGTGGTGAACACGAAAAGCAGGAGGGGCTATGATACCTAGTCCAGTATACAGAATGAAAGAAAGTTTTCTATTTTGACTTATCATTTATCTGTAGAACCCTAGCTCGATATTTCATATCAGCGTGGAGCATAATCTTGGTTAGTTTTTCCTGGCTACGTCTTACTACACTCGAAACCTACGAGTGTAGTAAGCTTCGATCCCAGCAAGTTCTTCGCTCGTGGGCTACCCTCTTAGCCCGTTCTAAGCTTAGATCAATACCTAATGATACAGGTTCCATCAATTTCATTTCCTCGGCCCTGAGCTTTTTGAGATCAAGAAAACAAGCCTTTTGGTGCTAAAATAACGGTAAGGAAGTTTTGGTAAGGACGTCAAGAATATACGTCTGAGGGTTAATATAAAAAAATGAAGTGATCGTTGGGATGGGTAGGCCCACCACCTCCCTCGCCTTTACTTCAAACTCCTAAAGCCTTCGAGCAGAACTAAAAGCGATCAGAGCGCGGATCGACTTACCTACATAGCCATTCTTGCGGATCCGGGCGTGGTTGTTTCGAAAAATTGCGCTTTCAGTTCGTAGAGTGGATCAAACATGTGTTCCGCTTGATTCGTTGGTGCAGTCACTTCGTCATCTTATGATTTGAAACTTGATTCCGCCTACACAAACAACTACGTTGTTGCTTGGTGATTTTCGTTTGCTTTGTGTGCTCCTTCGGTTTTCTAGTAGCAAGATCTGGCTTTTGGTTTGAAGATTGAATCAGTGGTCAGCCTGTGCTTGAATGATGGCATTCCAAGAAGCAACTTCCTATGTTATGGGATAGTCCCATATTGATGGGCTTGATATTGGTTCAAATCCAATTCGTGAGGTAACTCTGCCTCTTCACTAGAGTCGAGTTAAAGATAGCATAGCCTTTGATCAATAGGAAGATTGAGACTAGAAGTCTAGTCTCTCTCAGGTCCAGTTTCGATCTCGAACTAACTTACTTTACTTAATAGGCCGGAAGAGAGAGAGAGATCAATGACGGAGCTACTAGTTGGAAAGGACGAGACCACCTTTCGTACATTTCTACTGGTCAAGACATTCGAATAGCGAACGAAAGACCAGGAGATTAGATCTAGAAAGCACTTCCAGCAGGGTTGACGGCTGTGTGGCCCTCATTCAGCTGAAGTAGGAAATCAATCCCGACACGACCGATGACTTAGTCTCCTTCTCCGCTTCGACTCAACCACCTAACCTCTTAGAAAAGACCCGATAGATAGCAGCTACCTAAGGCGCTTTTAAGCCCTTCACCAATCACGGTCTTTCATCTAGTAAGTCCGAGTACTATGTTCTCCAAGCTTGACTAATAGAATAGGCAGGCCTTTTAGAGAGCAGTAGAATTAAGGGTTAGCTCTGCCTTCTTTCCAGCATAAACCGCGAATTTACCATCTGTTATGGCCTCGTAACTATTAGACTTGAAAGAAACGAGAAAGATCAGTTTTCAAAAAAAGAACAAAGACAAGGATTTACCTATAGGAGAATCCTGTCTACAATCATCGACTACTCGAAAGTCAACTCATCTCGGAGCATGGAAAGAAAGAGAAAGCCAAGGAATCGAATTACTTTTTTCTGACAAAGAGAAGGCTGAATATGGACATTCAATTGGATCTTTAGGCTTTGCTTTCAAGACTCCCGTGTGAGATACTCCAGCTTTCAAGAAATTAAGGGATGTAAGTGATTAACTTAGGACTCCAACAGGTCAAACCCCCAAAAAGGGCAAAGCAACTGCAATTAGATCAACTGAAACTTACAGGGCAGCGGGAAAGCTACTCCAAGTAAACTGACTAGCCTACGCTAAAGAACCTCTTCGCTTTGCTTTGTTCGAGTCACTTTGTCCCTCTAAACAAGGGAATTTGAAAGTGTGTAGAGTAAAGGTCAAGCTAGAAAGCCAGGTTCTTTCACCAATCCATCGAGTGTAATTCCTGCTATTGGGAGTTCTGCATTAAAGTAGAAGCTAGCAAAGCAAGCCAGGGAAGCTAATTGCGACAGTTAAGCTCTTTCAAGTTTGTAATCTTTTGGAACCTGTTACAGATCCTGTTAGCAAGCCATTTTTTTTAGCCAGTTTCAGGCCAGGCCATTGCTTCTGGATAAGCCATGTCAGAAGGTGTTTAAGAGACAGGGGAGTTTCAGTGTCCGTAATAGTTTTTCCTCCTGCCATGGCCCACCAGTCCCTCATCTAGTAGACTTCGTATCCGTCCTCTGTCCTAAAGTCCTAAGGTCTTAACCTGTTCTTTACCAAAAAGTTCGTTTAAGTTCTAAGCCCATCTTTAGTTGGAGTTCTCCTACAGCCCTTGGGAATGACCTTAATCGAGAGGGAATTTACTTTGGTTGTCGGTCCAGTTCCAGTATAAATATTCCAGTCTAAATAAATAGGGGCAGCCTTCTAGGATGATGACCAAGAAGCCGTCTTTCTAGTATGATCGCAGAGCTAGAGTCGGCTCACCAATTCATTTCTGGGGAAGGGGCCTTGTGCCTCCCTACATGCATAATCTTTCCCGAGCTAGGTCTCACGTGCCGGGACCTCCTTATGAAGCATGCTTATCAGAGAGGTCGAGGGAGCATTTCGAGGCAAGTTTGCGGCCAGCCGATGAGAGTTTGCTTAGGAAAACAGGTAAGAGATTGAAAGGTGTATTTCAAGCAAACCTGTTTGCGATGTACTTCTAATTAGATCAGTTAAGCCATCCGTAAAGGGCAAGCCCTGTCACTCGACTTGGGAGAATCATTCTTTTTCTCAAATCTTCTTATTCTCCTGGCCTCTCCGCGAACTATTAGATCTATCTTAGCTTTTTTATGAGAATACTATATAGTTACGAAGTAACGTAAGAGCGATTAAGCGTAAGAGCGTAGTTTACGTAGCGTAAGACCTTTTTCTTTGAAAAAGCGATAGCTAGAGCGAGCGGAATACTTGAAGCGAGTATATAAAGAACTAGAGTCGAAAAAGCGACTAGTTGGAGAGAGGGGAAGAGCTTCACTCAATCCCTGCCTTTGCATCTTTCTTCTCTGAGCCCGGTATCAAAATGCTTGACTATCTCCCCGAATGAGACAGATTTCCTCTCTCTGCTCTGGAATCAGGAAGGAGAATGTCACTATGCGAAAATAGAATGAGCATGCGTCGACCTATGCTCAGGGTCACTCTTTTCATATCTCACGCCCGTTGGCCACTAAAGCGTAGTGAGAAGAATATTAATCCAACAGCAAATATCATCTCATCTCACGCCCATTGGCCTGATGTTCGAAAAGAGCGGATTTGTTCAAGCAAGCTAATCAAATTTCCCTTTCTAGGGCGGTACGATGTCATTACTCTCTTTTTCTCTCTCACCCCTTGAAGAAGAGCGAACAACTGATCTTTCCTGGTCCTTTCGAACCAGTCTTTCTAAACTTGGAAAAAGACTTTGGCTACGATTCGATCTCGAAAGCCCAGACTTCATAAAAGGCGACTGCCTCTTCCACTGCTACATGAACCATCCGCTCCTTTTCCGATGTTGCTTCAAATAAGTGAATAGATCTTTGTGATTTAATCGATTCGATTCTCGTTCTCACCCTCGAGTCAGAAGATACCTTGAGAACAGTGAAAGCAGAATCCTATTTCATTTAGAAGAAGGCTTTGTCTCGTCCCTTCCCATAGTAATAGTAGGCTAAACCAGAAAGAGAGAGCAGTCCTTCAAGCTCTAAGTCAAGAAGTCAAGCAGCAAAGACCGCTACTAATAAGTTAGAAAAGAGCTACCTTTTTTTCACCCTCGGTGAACTTTCCTTTAAAGACAGATATAAGCGCATCCAACCCCGTTCTTTTGGCAGCAAGTCAGATTCCCTTCTACGAGTATATCCTGGAACGTGCCACTTACTTTTAGGGAAGTAGGTCTTTTTTGCTTACAGGGTCAAGGAAGAGCCAAGTATATTAATCCGGGAATAGGGAACTCCAAAAAAAATAGATGATTCTTGGCTGGTCCACTAAATAAAGAGTTTTGGTTTTCTCCTTTTTGGGCTAATTCTTGTGAAAGTAGCAAATCCTTCTCGAAGTATGGAAGCAGTTAGTTAAGGCCTACCATCCGATAGTTCTTTCGTTACGCCGACAAGCTAATAGCTCTTCCTTGTTTTAGTTACCACTCTGTGGGAATCTCATTTATTGATGAGACCCCTTATTCTATGACACCAGAAAGTAAAATTTGGTTGTGTACGAGCATTTCATTTTTTTCCCACGGTCGCTTAATCCACATATCTGGAACTCTTTGATTTGAACTACTCCGAATCCGGCGATGAACTCACATTTCGCCCTGGGGGACTCTTGCTTCTGTCTTCCTCTTTCTGGCATCTGGTGGAAATGTTATCTCGATCGATCAGTTTCTTCTACTCTATGCCTACTAAAAGCTTAACCTTGCCCTACCACCAAGAACAGATTCTCGCCATCTATTTAGAGGAAGAACTTCTTCTTCAACAAAAGAAATCGTAGCTCCTAGTACGACAGTTCGCTCTGCACCTTAAGAGAAAGAGTTCCGGCATACTACTCTATTATGATACCGAACCCTTGGGGAACTTCACTACTTTGAGAGTAGAGTTAGGCCTTTTATTCTACTGTGCCTGGGCATGAGTAGACTGCTTTCCTTATCTGTATTCTGTACATTTTCTTTTCTAAGATAGAAGGTCTTCCTTCATCACCTGTCCCATTTGAAAGTTCTTCCAATAGTCAATGAGCAGGAAGAGGTTTAGGAAGTTGAGTCGAGCAAGAAAGGCAAGTCCATCGACTTGGCTACGATAGGGCTATGATTCCCATCGAGAAAGAAGAGTTTACAGCAACCAGCACCGATTCGAACTAAACTAATAAGAACTACCTCACCACTACCTATTAGTAGTCCTTCCTCCAATGGATTCAATAGAACGCCAACCCTTCTTCCTCCAACAACGGGGCTAATGCCGACTCTGATCTTTCCTTTGCTTCTCTTGAGCCGAATGTGGGATTGATCCTTTCTATGGGTGTGACTAATTCGGCCATTTCACAAAGAAATACGGACTCTCTTGCTTGAACTGATAGCTATTTCGAATCAAGCTTGAGAAATTCAAGGCTTTTGTCTTGTTCACTCAGAGTTCTTTCTGAAACAGAATATAATTCCCCGTACTAACCTAACCCACCAAGACCGGAGAAGCAACTGGATCGATTCCTAACAAAAGAAAGGAAACTGGGGAAGCAAAAGGCAAAGCAGAACCGCCGTCAGTTCCTTTGCTCCCAACTTAAAGAATAGAAAGAAAGTCAACCAATGCCTTAGCTCTGCCTTAAAGCTTAAAGAGAGAAGCCCGGTAAAGCCTAATCCAAGAATACTGAATCCTGGACGGGAGAAGCAGCTAACAAGAGGCTAGCAGCCCTTATCAATAGCAGTGGAGTCGCGAAAAGACCCCATTTCAAGCGCTGATTCAATAGCAGTCTTCCAATTAGACTGAATAAATGTGTAGTTAAGCCGGGTCAGAAGTTTTTCCATCTCCGGGGATCAGATCAGGCAGAGCCTCTATGCTTTCTTCCTTTGCTACAGCTACCGGGTATTCATTAAAAAAGAATGCATTTACCTGGGAGGAGAACTTGAATCTAGCTAGGGCGCCCTGCCCTCGTAAGGCTGTCAGAGGAAAGCGCAACGAAGACCCTCTTTAAGAGAGAAAGCTCCCCGCCCTTGAAAGAGACCGAAGAAGGTTCAAGGATTATTCTGATTGCACGACCCTACCAGCTAACTCCTCTCCTATTGGCCTTACTAAAACAAAAGCACCAAGTCTTATACTAGCTAACACAGAAGAGACACCATAGGAAAGGGCACACCAAACCATTTTTGAACAAGGTCACCCTCACCACAGACAGAAGGGAAAGTTTAATGAGATCAACGGTCGATCTCATCACCTTTCTCTATAAAGAAATAACCGACCAGTTCTTCCTTGAATAACATACCAACCGGACTCACCTAACGAAATGCCCAATTAAAGTAGGGAGAGGATCAAAGCAAACTAAGCTAAACAGTGGTCCTAATAAAGTAAAAGAGTAACAGAGTCAAAGTCAAGCATTCAAATGGGTTGGCTTCTAGAGCCAGAGTTACCTTTGAGAGTTGCCTATCTTCGTATCATTGAACTGACTTGACGAGATGCGCTTCCCTTTCATGTGCGATATGCGAGATGTCTTCCTTGGTTGGCTAAGATAGATGTGCCGCTTTCTCTTTCGTTTTGGAATTCTCGGTCCTATATGGAGGAAGCACCTTTTCCCCTACGTCTATGAAAGCAGATATCTTCATCCTCTCATCTCTTGCCTCGTCTTTGTAAACGTAAAAAGCAGCAATATGAATATTTCCCGATGGCTTGGGGGGAACTAACAAGAGAACTCTCAGCGCAGCGACATCAAAAGAAACTCAAACTTCCACTTCCCTTGCAATTTGATCAAGGGGAACTAGTACAGGGGAATCTCTTAGCAATGTAACCGAAATCCCACTCAATGTTCACACTGAAATGGGCCCGGTGCAAGACGCCATCGATGATTACATTCAGCTAGTCAATCAGGGAGCGGCTAGAAGAAGTATCAAGTAGGGTAGCAGGGAACCCGGGATCTTTTAATTGAATAAAGTAAGAGCGGAGCTCCTCCTGTGGCCCAACAGTTTAGCCTGTTCTTTAATACACGATGATAGTGACTAGGTCCTTTGGCATCTTCTTCGGGTGCCTACTCTACTCCTCCGGCTTCCTACAGAGGAGTCAGTCATCCTTGAAGTTTCTAACATATACAACGTATTCTTACAAAAAATGTTTTTTTAAGGAATGAATTTAAGCTTAACTCCGCGAAAAGACTAGAGCTTTGATTCTGCAATATTTTTGTCATTAATTACCCCCCATGTAGAGTTCGAGTACGTTCACCTACTCCACCAAATACGGATACACCCTATGAGCTTTGGCAATGTTGTTGATCAATTCCATGCCATGATAAGTACTGTTTTACCCACTCCCCCAAAGAGTCCGATTTTTCCTCCACGGCGATACGGAGCTAAAAGATCCACCACTTTCATCCCTGTTTCAAAGATTGAGAATTGCGTATCTAACTGTAAAAAATAAAGGCAGGCGCAGATCTATGAATAGGCAATGTTGTACGAGTATCTACAGGACCTAAATTATCAACAGGCTCTCCAAGAACAAAATTCGCCCGCTCCTGGAACACTTAGAGCAGCTCCTGTGTCAATCACTTCCATTCCTCTCGTCAGACCATCTGTAGCACTCATAGCTACAGCTCACACTAGATTATTTCCTAATAATTGTTGTACCTCACAAGTCACATTAATTTGCTGACCGGTAGTATCTCGACCTTTCACTACCAAAGCGTTATAAATATTAGGCCCCGGGGGAAAACGACATCCAGTACTAGGCCAATAATTTGATCTTCGATCCCTAGCCCCCTTTCGTCACTACTGTCGATTCCAAAGTAACCGGTAGGTTACCTTTTTCACTATACAAAAGTAACTAGTTGTACAACAGAATGCCATTCGCCGTACTCTTTTTCTTTGAGTAGTAAAAGAAACGCCAACCCTCTGCTTGTGACGACTCAAATGGGGCTCCACGCTCTATCTGCTATCAAGTGAGTTGGCGCACTTCAGTTGACAAAAGCGAACAACATAGCGTAGCGCCCGCGGAGAACTTTTGTTCGCCTTCTATCTAAAAGGCCAAATGGATTAACGCCTGAACAGCCGGTTACTAAAAAAAGAATAAGACGTAGTGAAAAAGTACCAAAACAACTGAAGCCTACATCCCACTACGTAAGGGTTCCCTGTTCCTATGAGCCTTGAGTAAGAGGGCGCCTCCCGTTGGTTGCCTGGCCTTGACTTGAGTCAATAGGTAGGGTCAACTACACCAAAGTGGAAGGGCCACTATCTAAGCTATTAGTGGGCTTGTTTGTTCTATTGAAATACTGAATCGAGTGAAGCCGTCTTGCATAACAAGACAAGACTATAGGTCGCCAACGCCTAGAAGTACAAGTAGTCGCTCTACCGGTCACTCTCAAACTCACTACTTGGGTGACGAAAGTCACTTAGCTTCTTTAGTATGGCTTACACCCCAGTATATTAATTGGGGCTTGCCCCAGTATATTAATTGCGACCTCCCCGAAATTTCGAAGAAGCAGATAGAGCAAAGGCCTCCTCTTTCTGTCTGCCCTGGAATTTCATGTAGAGACAGTAAGTAATTGGGGCTTATAGTTTAATTGGTTGAAACGTACCGCTCATAACAGTGATATTGTATGTTCGATCCCTACTAAGTCCATCTGACCTGCTTCATCAATGACTCCGGTAGTCACCTGAACCACTCTCTCGGGGTCTCTCTTCTGAATGCGAAAGAAGATTCGATCCCCTCTGATCCAGGGCCAGGGCGCGCGACTCTTGTGAGAAGGACGGTGATGAATTGTGTTCTCAGTGCAAAAGCAGGCGACCCCGATCAATTGGGGGAGCCAGGCGCCTGTAGGTTTTCGGGTGAGGCGACCGATCCAATATACTTCGAGCGAAGTGAGCGGGAGGTGGTGCATACCGATTCTGCTTCGGACAATTCATTTAGAAAAAAAAGCAAGCAGACTTTAGGTCTCCCTATTCTCTGATCGTCGAAATAACATCGGGTAAGTTAGCGCATCTCTTGACAGTTCAAGATCTTTGAGAAAAAGGCGACGGAGCAAGCTACTACATACAGGTCCGAAATGGATTGTTGTTTCAAACAAAACAGCTAAAGCTGAGTTCGATCAAGTCTCAAGCCCTCTCATTTCCATAAACCTTCCCCCAAAGAAAAGGCGACCAACGGCATAGCTGATTCAAATCTCTTTCCAAAGCTGGTACCTACAACCCCTTAATACTTTCCAACTTGAAATCCCGAGTCTTCTATGAGTCAACCCCCGAAAAGACCTAAAGTCTGCTTACGTAATCACCTTTGAAACTGGAGCTTATCTAGGATCGGGAGCCAGCGCTAAGGCCCCTTCTACCGAAGCGTCCCCATAGGCCAAATGCTCTGAAGTTGGAAGATGTGGACGAGCGGATTCTTGCCCGAAATGAGTTGCTTCTTCGGTTGACTACAAGTGAGAAGTCTGTGCTGACTATCAGCAGCAGGAAGAGATCGACCGGAAACGAAAGCAAGCAGTACAAGATCCAATCTTTCTTCAAGGCAACTCACTTTCGCTACGCACCTACGGACCCATGGAACTACTCGGGCATTTACAGGGTCTTGCCGTCCTGCTCATTAGAGTCGTTCTCGAATCTATGAATTGATATACTAGATTTTCGTTGATCTCCCAGTTTGTTTTATTTTAGTAGTACAATAATTTTAACAGTGACTTGGGTCTTTAACCATTACCCTAGGACCTAGGAGTCCCAGTATATTAATTGGGAGCGAGAGCCCTCAATCACACATGCCTTTCATTTTTGGTGAGGTCTTTGCCAGTATATTAATTTGGTCCCGTGTTCGCCCAGTATAAATATTGGCCTTTGAATGACACTGAGCGAGCAGCAAGCGTAGGCAATAGTGTCCGTAGGGGTGGGACGCGCTAGCTAGCAAGCGTTTTCAGGCTCTGCTAGCTAGCTAGTGTACTCTTCTGCTCTGCTATCAATGAAACCGAAAGAAAAACCTATTCCCTTTCGTATAGATCGAGACTATGTATAGCCCTTATTCCATACTAGGAAGAATGGAAGGAAATCGTTCGATAACACTTCTTTCTGATATCCGACGCCTCCAGTATAACTTACTCTCTCTTTCATTTCATAGAAGTCAAAAAGAGAACTATAAGATAATAGCATTTCCTATTGATTTGTCCCCAGGACTGGACCTATCCTATATTGATTCTGAATTATCCATCGCCCCTATTAATATCAAAGTTCCCAAGAACTAGCAGAATCGAAATAGCGAAATTCTTGGGTCATCTCAATGGGTTCAGAAACCACACGTTTCTCTGGATCATCATAGCATACTTCCACATATCCACTCAGAGGATAGTCTTTGCATAATGGATGACCCTCGAAACCATGATCTGTTGATATACGGCGTAAATCCGGATGATTGATGGAAGAAACACCAAACATATCCCATACTTCTCGCTCCCACCGGCCGGCTGATGGAAATAGACTGACTACCGGAGATATTCGTGTTACTTCGTCTGCACTTGTTTGTACACGAATGCGTGAGTTATACCGAGTACTCACTAAATTATGGACAACTTCAAATCTTCGTTTTCGAGAGGGATGATCAACTCCGCAAATATCGATCGAAACTTGAACCTGTGTATAGGTATGCAATTTTAGAAAGCACAACACTGGAAATGGGTAGTCAGTATTGGTATAAGATCTATTCCCATGTTCCGATCTTTCCATTTTACGTACCCATTTCTTAGGGAAAGTCCCCCAACTATATTTGAAAATGGATTGGTTATCCAAAAATATGAAGAAAGCGTCGATTTTGGTTTCTTGCTCTAGCAGAAAGACTTGTCGGAAATCGCCGGTTGGGTTGGTCCAACCAAGAAAGTCATGGGAGTAGAGAGGCGTTGCTTGGGCTAAGTAAAGCTTGGCAAGTAACCCAATGGTGTTGTAAAGACTAGGCTAGGCATGTTTGATTTGAGTAAGGTGCGGAGCATAACCAAATGATTGTTTTGCCAATAAGGGATTTCTAGCCATGGAATGAATCGAAGAAAACGAATTCCAGGATCGGCACCGGCTAAGGCAGTAGTAGAAGTTCCTGCACCTAGTAATTTACCACTTTCAAAAGGAAGAGTCAAGTTTAGTCAGCTTCCCTATTAAGTTAAGAAAGGCGCGGGTCTGCTCAACTACCTTAAGTATCGACCACGAGGACAGACTTTTGGACATTTGTCCTATAGAGGAAGCAACTATTGGGCGCTGTAGTCTTAACTCTAAAATAAGAGGAATTCACGGAAGAAAGAATGGCGTGTAAGACAATTGCAAGTTTCAATTAAAAAGAAGTTCGCGAATCCCCGATCAGTTATACCAAAAGAACAGACTTTTAAGTTAAGGCCCAGCGAATGACTTGCTTACTTCAGGGCCATTTCCGCGAAGAGGAAGCTTCCAGTCGAAGCAGGGACTTAATGAACCTTTGAATTAGTCCATCGAGAAGCTACACATCCGTAATTTATACTAGAAGAGGTCGGCCCAAGTCCTCCCTATTTCTTTCTCTTGCCGAGGAGATTCTCAGAAAGTCAGCAACAAATACCAAATTCTAGGATTGGTAACATAATTGTTTATCTACCTAGGGAGAAAGGTGCATAGCGAGTCAGCTATCCAAGGAACGAGGAAGGCTAGATATAGGTAGCTAACATGCGAATTAGTCCATTAGGCAGTCTCTTATCTGTGATTAATGCTACAGGAAAGAGGCTCCGCCTCGACTCACATAGAACATAGCGAACAGGTCGTTGGCACTCCCTCATCTAACATGTCTCGTTTCCGACCCCTCTCTAATGCGAAGTAGCCCTTCTATTTACTTTTATGGGAAAATCAGATTAAGATTCGTCTAACCCGTCTTCGAGCGCAAATAAGATTAAGAATCTATTTCATGTAGTGAATTAACATTTAAGATAGAATACCCAAGCAATGCTATTTCCAATGTCCAGACTTATAATAATAAATTAATTAGGGAATGAAGGCCGATACCGATAGCGGCTCCAGCCGAAGCAATTGCTGGTAGCGAGTCTCCCAAAGAAAAATAGGAATGTCGAGGATTCTTTCTAGTAGGGAATTTAATTAGAAGATCTTTCATTACTTGGCGAAAACCACTAGTTCTCATTTTGATTTTGATGCGCATGAAAATAGCAATGGCATTATTCACCAGTCCGAGTCCAAAGCTTTAGCTTAGCCCTGGAGTCCTCTTTGCCGGATTCTTCGGTGGAAGGCACCTTCCATGTCCGATCAAGTGTGCTGGGCGTACGTGTTTAGTAGGAGATGGTGCTACTGATTCGGCGGCCCATCTGACACAGAATTCGAGGTGCGTAGCCTTCCATCTTTCGTTTCAAAGGGGCTGACTTAGTAGTGTCCGGTACGCTACTAGGAATAACAGCCACAACTTCTCGAATTGTTTCCTCCTTACTTGAAGTGCGGAATTCACGTCGGTACTTATCACTGCATCTGGCAGTGAGGGCTCGCTTGCTATAGTAGTATCGCCTAGTATATTAATTGGGGGCGAATACATCTGACTTTTGATTATGATATTCCCCGGCCGTCTCGTAACAGGAGATCCAGGAGGCATTCCTCCCTTCTCGCCATCCGAATCGGAACTACTTTCCTTGACAGAGAGATGTTCTAAAAGATCTTCGCTCCCACCCGAAACGAATCTTGGAGAATCCTCTTTCCAGGTCGCCTCTCTCATCCTATTCTCATCTTGGAGAATTGACTTCCTATGCTCATCGGAAGCTTCTATCATACATTCTCCCCGATCCGAAAAGACACCTTGGAGAATCGAATAAGGTGAAAGCACCTAAGAAGGCTCGAGTAGCTGATCAATCGTCTAATAATAGAGCAAAGAGAGTCAAGGGGCCTAAAGAAGCCGATGCGAATGCATCTAAGTGCAAACGTTACTCAATATGTCCATCCCTTGGGGAAATGGATGGGGGCGAAGCACCAGTTGAATGGGGCGGACTAAGCTAATAGGGACTCACTCAAACAGGAAAAAATGAAGACTCCAGCATAGGCGACGGGGGCGAGCTTGCAGGTAATCCTTGCTTCGATGCAGGCCAATGAGTCGGAGTTCTCCTTCCTCATCGATGAGCGGGGGACTTTTAAGAGGTTAAGTTCGCTCCTTTTCTCATTGATTTGAGCCTTCAGAGATGCAAGCTCGGTACATATTAGATTGAGGGCCGTCTTAGCAATGAGGGCGGTCGAAATAGGAGGGCTTACGAGTTAGTCTCCATTAGGCAGTTCCGTACCCTTAATTAATAGTAGTATAAAGGGGCCAGCTCCACCTCCCACTTGAGATGGATAAGGTCCTTGGCAGCCCAGCCTCTACTTCTTCCTTCTAGTAAAAAGAAAGTTAGGTTCATTCAAGCACAAGAGAAGGGGTCCAGTATATTATTTAGGAATAATAGGTTCTCTCAATTTTGACTTTCTTTTGTTACGCATAATACATGTGTTCGGATGAGGCTTTGCTACTTTCCGGCTTTTTTGGATGATTTTGTCCAGTTTTTCAGGATTTATCAATTTTACATATATTATGCAATTAGTGAAAATGAGCTCGGATTATCCTGGATTTTGTCATCAACTTAGCGAAACATATAGCTGCGAAAGTGAACGAATTTTCCAATCTCCCTAGGAGGAAGCAGTTCAGGACTGAGTCAGAAACCTCTTGAAAGGATGCACATAAAGCCCCCTAAGTTCCTCGTTAAGTTTGGGATTAGTTAGCTTGTCTGGTCGAGATTCCCTTCTATTAATGGGGCATAACTTCGTGAAGAAGAAGAAGCAGTGTCCGCGGGGGCGGAATCAGAAGAAAGTTCATCTGCAGTCCTAGCTAGGGAAGAACTAAGCGAATCTGAAGAAGCAGTGTCAGCGAGTGCATCAAGTAGTTCATCATCAGAAGTCGTTCCAACTGGTCCATTTCTATTTGATAGGGGCAGAACGAAGTTCATCTGCAGTGTAAGCGGAGGCGGAAAGTCATCAGAAGTAGTCCCAGCAGCTGGCAAAGAAAATAAGAAGAACAATCTGAAGCAGTCATGTCAGCAGGCGGGTCGAATCAGAACTAAGTGAATCTGAAGAAGTCGTGCTACAGAAGAGGGTCGAATCGGCGGAACAAACAGCAGAGGAAGGAAGTGGCATCAGCAGCCTCGGCAGCAGCAGGAAAGACTTTCTGGTCAACCCGACCCCCTCTTTCTCTGGCTTGATAATGCATAATTCCTAATGAAATAATTAAATAAAGAAATTCCTTTTGTTTTACTAGGGAAAAATTACATTGGGAGGAAACTAATTATGAGGCATTTCCAAATTCATTTCACGAGGCAAAAGCGCATTTGAACTAGGCAAACTTAATTATTTCTTTTACGAATTCAGATTTATGAATAATTCGAATTAAATCAACAAATCAATCATTTATAATCCCCTTACTTATTTATTTTTAATTTGGGCATTCTTCATATATATAGAGAAGTCAAAGACACAGATTCTATAAGGCTTCTTTCTGCGCAATCTACCCTTACATTTGTGAATCGGTCCCTAAGGAACCCCCGAAAGAAGTCCGATGCCTAGCTCAGGAGAGAATGCCCTTACTTGGAATCTCAAGCATTCTTCTTCACTTGCATCAAAGAGCTTATTCGAGGTCAAGGTTGAGATTATCAAACTGCAGAAAGCCTTCTCCCTCTCAGGCTTCCCGCGTAGGCAGATTAACAATCCCTAGTCTTCCATAAAAATTGACTTCTCTTTCCGCGCAATCTACGCAGAGTGAATAGGTAGTAAAAACCTCAGTAAAGATAGCACCAATATAAAAGGGGGGCATAAAGCCTCTCTAAAACCCTAGATGCATCAAATCCGGGGAGGGGGGAAAGATGAGGCTATCTGGTAGATAAAGACAGATCAACATGTCCTTGCTTCGAATATCAGATAAGAAGAGATTCTGACGTCTGAGATTGCGTGCCTTGCCCGGCGCTTAGATTTAGGGTGATAGGGTAGCAAGAAGAAACTAGTTAGACCAGAGCTTACCGAGCTCTAATTCCATAAGCATTCGCAGGTACCACATACTTACTACATAGGGGGACAAAGCACGGAATGAAAGATCTTCATCTGCGGCAATCTTAATTGGCCAATGGATTCCGAGTGACTAACTTACTTGCTTGAGACAGAAGATGGACGGATCAACTTACTTTTCAAATGGCTTGAGAGAGACGGATAGAGGGTTCCAAACCTATTCCTGTGCCTGAGTGATGGCTTTCCAGAGGAGATTGCTTTCAAGACCAGAGGCGCAGATGAGAGTTTCAAGGACAATGGACCATATGAGTTCGAGCTAGCCGAGAAGGTGCGTAGCGAAAGACAAGAAGCGGTCTCACCCAATCATCGGTCAAGTTCGGCCTACCTAGTCACTTTCACTCGCTTATTCCATTCAAATAAGGAGAGTGACTTTACTTAGTTTATTTATATTTGAGTATTATCTCCCCACATATGGAAAGAGTTGTGGGTTTACTTGCCTCGTGATCTTTGATAGCAAATCTCTCTTTTTAAGCATGATTGGACCTGATTGATCAACTAGACTCTATGTAATCTAGGGTCCTAGATGGCTCAGCTTTTATCAATTCTTTGCATCTGGACTAGTGAAAAGTTAGTGAATTTACACATTTACCAGGGCTGATCAAAGGAGCATTCTGAATCTATGTGAAGGACGAGCAACCAGGGAGGTGCTTGCCAATATGCCTCCGCCTTTGATTCCTCTCGCTTTGTGAGCCAAATCGGCAATGTTCACTCCTTATTATTAGCTATTTTAGATCACTCTATTTTGGACCGCTTGACACCTCTCTTTCACTTATGCGTCAAAGTGGTAGAATTCGCTCCTAAGGAAAGCGCTTTTGAAGAGAGAGTCGGAGCCCTTCCAAATGGGAAGTACTTCGCTAGACCTGTGTGAAGCATAAGGTCCTTCCTCAACAGAGAAGATGGATTCATTATAACTCCAAACTATTGGCGGATTCCATGCCAAAGTCCTATGTTTTTGGGGGGCTTCTTTCATCAGGTCAAGAGCGCTTCTTTATCTCTTTTGGCTAGGTTTTGGACCAGATTCAATGAAAACTCCTTGTACAGATGCATCGTCAAATCCATTTCTTTTCCCAAGGGGAGTTGGTTCCAAGCGGATGAAACTACTTCGATTCCGATGTGTTTAGCATAACTAGACTTCTTTGTTATGCCAGCTCTTTCTTTAGACTGGTTGGCATCTTTGGTCTCCATTCTCTCGTTTCAAGCTCGATCGGTGCTGATCGCTCTATGAAACTCTTACAAGGATGTTGCTCCTGACTGGATTCTAACGAACTTTTTAGTCCAGCTAGAGCACTAAGTAGTGCATTTTCTCAGGGGAAAGTCTGACCTCAGAAATGGGAAGATCAGTTCCGAACTATGTGCTACAATCTTTCTTCACATGTGTTAAGCATAACGCATCCTATTTCCTTATACTTTGAAAACTAACTTTACCCAGAATGTGTTAAGCATTGCATCTGGATTTCAGTCAATGATTCTCTCACAAATACCAATCCGAGCCGTTCCCATTTCAGACTACTCGACGGTGGACTTACTTTGTGATTGAACCAGAAAGAGTAGCCAATCAATGATTCAATCACGGGAATATACTATGCCAGCTGGTAACCCGACTATGCGAACCCCTCGGGGCTTGGGCAGAGAAGAATAGATTGGACTCTCCCTCTCTCCCCAAGGCACGTTAGCCATGTATGGATTTGCTGGTTGTTCAAACCCGCTCTTTCATCATGAATGAGTTGCGAACACAAACGGAGATACTAGTCTCGTACGAGACGTCTTTCATATTGTCTCTATTAGGAGATCGATGCCCAGGATTATTCCGAAACTCGTACTAAATCAGACTAGTCTAGTACAGACTTGTCTCTAATAAGAGCCCCAGATATTCATTCGGAAAGTCTAGTATATTAAGTTTCCTAGGCTGTTTTCCAGGCTAAGGCGACAACCGGGAGGAGAGGTGTCCATAAGCTTGGAGGCAGCGAATTACCCGTCTTATTATGCTAGCTCTGCTTGGGCACCCATTTGTTCCACTACTGCTCTCAATTAATAGTTGTCTTTCGGTCGGGAAAGAGAGGTGGTACATGACTTTGCTTAGGTTCTTTTTATCTACTGTCGAGAACCCAGGCAAGATTGGGGAATTGATCTTCTGACTGTTGAAGGGCGAATGACTGCTCATGCCAATATTATATCCTTTCCTTCCACGCGCCCTGTGCTCGTTCCGATTGGTAGACCAGTCAAAGACATTCTATTAGATAGAATAGAGCTAATGGACCGCCAGTATATTAATTGCATCGTTTTCTATTATAATTCTACACCAGAAGAGAACCGGACACCCATTCATTCTTTTTAACGAGTTACACGGGAAGCAAGGGATATATTATACAACAGACCGAGGCACCTAGACCATCGAGTGGTGGTAACTACCTGTACTTTATTGTATACTCGCCCCCGAGGTATAGCCCCAATGAATAACCAATAAGCGCAGTCCGCTCATCTCCGATAAGTGGTTAGAGGACCTAAGAATAACCAAGCAATTCGGGAAGAATGGGAGTTCTTCGCCCGAGGGAATTGTTGACAGAGATCTTTCCACCAACAGAATTGCTTTTGAAGCTGCCAGTATATTAATCCAGCCAAGGGAATTCTTAGAGTTCTGGTTGGGTACCAGAATAAATATCCTCCGCGGCAGTAATAAATATCTTCCCGTCCTTCCTTGGGCAGCTGAGATTAATAGGGAGTCGGTTTGAAAACCTTTCTAGTAACGGCAGGCGCAATTGTGCGGGAGACATCAGTAGTAGCCCGGGTATTCCTTATTGGACCGACCCACAAGACCAGATTTTCTTAGTCATTCTAATCCCCATTGAGATCGCTCTTGATCTTTCTTTGGCTATCCTTTGAACCAGTCAAACCAAAGCAAATTCATAGTAGATAGGATAGGATTAATGTGAGTGAACCCAAGTCTCATTTAGGTAGAAGTAATCCTCCTTCTTCGGCCCCTCTCCTCACTTGTGCGCTCCTTCTGTGCTCGGGGATATATTCATAAGCTGTCTTTGCACAAGCACCTTGTAAAACAACCCACGGCGCAACCCATTCGTCAAGGATTTACAACCGCGCCGCAAGCACCTTAGTTCCGTGCCTGCCGTTAGCTTTCATAGTTCTGTTCCAAGCAAGCGGGATTTCAATAGGCTTAGCCAGGTCCAACTTTGCAGAGAAGCCAAGGGCCGGCTTTCTTCACCTTCCTCCGATGAAGCAGTCGAGAAGTCAATGGAAAAGGTACCATACCCGTGGGGGATATCTCAATCGAAGTCTCCAAACGTTCGAAATGCCCTTAAATCATCGTTTTAAGCCGCTGATTATATAGTCAATTCTCCATTCGCCTGGGAAGCATTCTCTGGGCACATAGGATCAAACGTAAAGCAGCGCTTTCTTGGCAGAGTTTGGCAAGATACTTTTTTTGGCTTGTTGGAGCTGCTGAGCATAACGAATCGAAGACAAATCAGGGCCTGCCAAGCCGATAGGCGAAGGATGGAACATGCAAAGTCGATCGTGCACCTGTCGTGTGACCCTTTGGTCCTAAGCAATGTCTTGCGCGAAGCCTAGAAACATCTCTCCTTTATGTTAGGGGGAACTCAAATGGAACTTCGATCAAATCCCTGAGATGTCCAACGGATTCCTTGACGAATGGCCGGCTACCTTTTACGTTAGAATAGAAAAAGGCATAACAGGATGAACCAATGTGAATGAGTGTAAGCTTCATTGCCCGAACACGATTGGTGCTACCGTGGTAGCAAGAGAGGCCAGGCGGTGACAATTGAGAGGTTGTCACTGAGCATTCCTAGTCACATGGGAAGAGAGATCAAATGGCAAGGCCATACGCCCGCTCCTCGTAGAGTATAGCTCACATCCAAACATCTGATTGGGGAACACCCATGAAGCGGAAAGGGAAGGCCATGGGCCCATGGGTGCAGGATTCTTCGAAAAAGCGCGGGCTGACTCGGAGACCTGGGACCTTGGCTTAGCCCAGTATATTAATTGGGACGAAGAGCTTTCTCCAAGTAGTGGTCGGCCTTCCTACCAGAATGCCTCCTTAAGAGCCCCTTTACTAGTAAGGGCGCAGGAAGCAAAAAAACTTGCGCGAAGGACGTTTTCTTCTCTGCCCTCTGGCCAAGGGAGAGACCGCATCCCTTCGGATGCTCTTTACATTCCCGATGGGACTGGAAGCTCTGAACTGGTATCTTCTAGTTCCTTTTTCTTATGAATCGGTCATTCGAAATCGAAGATCAATCCAAGGCAGTTTAAAGCTTCGAGAAAGAACAAGTATATATTTGAGGGGACTTTCTTTTTCTTTTTGGCACTTGCCGATCAATGAGTCTTTCCCTGGCCGTTTTGATTGGAAGTCCGGATGGGACTCGTCTGCTATTCATTAGTGACTATCTTCTCTGATAGATTCTAGTTTTCTTCCCATCTAGTGGAAAAACCATGAAAGAAAAATTCCTTTCATGTGAATTTCAAAAGGTTGTAGCTCATGCAAGACCGATTTCATTAAGAAGTCCGGTCCCATTTGGAAACTTTTTCCAATCATATAGATGGAAAATGATGCAAGCTCATTTCCCTATTAATGACTCTTGCGTCGTGTCAGATTTGGATTTGCATCTCCCCTAGTGGGAAAATTCTAATCTGCTGTTCATGAAGAAGCTCTTGAAGAAATGACGAGAAAGGGAATGCTTGGACAAAGATACCTTGATTGTTAAGGACAGATGCAGATATTTCATTTCCGGAACTCCCATTTTATTCTGCCTCGATTGAACATTAGTAAGGGAAGGACTTTGGTATGAGGTTCGTAGCCTAGTAGCAGGAGTCCCTAACACTCTAAATTTCATAAGAGAAGAAAGGATTGTAGCGTAGAGTCTATTCCACGGTATGCCAGTTGATTTCTTGCTTTTGTACTTATCTTTATTCATTGATATTGGCAGTGTATCCACGGTGTGGTCGATTGAACACTAACATAATCTCGATAAAATCAGGTCGAAGAAACTACATCATTCAAGCCGGAAGTAGTGCTTTCCACGGTACGATCCGAACTAGGCAAAGAGCTTTCTTATGATATTCTTTCTCGAGTTACTGTCGCATCAACAAGAAAGAGCGGTTACGAGAGCCTTCTAAGAGTGTCTGATTGAACAATATACGTGCGCCGTGTGTGTTTCTGTATGGACAAAAATCCAAAACTAAAAGGGTAAACCAAACACTACCTAAATTTCTATAAATGAACGAAGTTCGATAACTTGAAATTTTTTAATCAGAACAACAAAGATGTACCCTAAATCATAGCATTTGAATCAACATTCAATAATAATTAACATAGACTAATGACAAAAGCAGTCATAAAATAGTGAGAAACAACATCATAACTGAACAGTAGGAGATCTTGACGACTAGGGCACTAATCAAATAGATGAAACCAAAGCGCTGCAACTAAACAACAAAAAGAAAGGAAAGCGTTAAAGCAATTCAGCAATAGTAAGGCGAAAAAATAATTAGCAATACTACCTGATGTGACAGAAAAGAAAAATGATGTGACGATAATGAATATATATGGAGAAGAAGGGCGATGGTTTCAGTTTTATGCGATCGTCCATATTCGTGCACGCATTTGGTTTTGTAGACCGAATTTGGGGAAAATGTAAATGGTTGTAATGGACGATTTTAAAGAGGCAACATTAACTACCGTTTACTTTTTCGAGCATGGAACTGCAATTTATTTTTTGCTTGGGTGGCTAAACTGAAAAATATCATTAATGTCTGAGAACGAAGGATTAGAACTAAGAACAAATAGGGTGCATGGAAAAAGTCAATACCATATTGGCTCTCTTATATAAATAATAGAATAGATTAGATAAGAATAAGACTTCCACTTTAACTCGGGAGATTTATTCTAACTTTGTGAAGTCTTTCTTTCATGTCTCCATTATGCCTTATCACCATCACACTTATTTTTATGGATCCAATGGTGCCACTCTTCTTATATTCGCTCTTAAACCTATAATTTACTCGCTACTGCTAGTTGGTATATGGAACTTGTATTAGCATTTCTTTGGAAGTAAATGTGATGGGTTTTTTTAATGAATATTGTTATAATCTTAACATTTATCTTAACTCATAGATGTTTGCTTATATAAGAGACAAACCAACAACTACCTTATGAGTCAAAATATATAGAGTGTGGTATTAATAAATACCTATGTATAATAGAAAATTACAAATGCATTCTCTCATATACCCTAATTTGGTAGGAATAGTTTAACCTGGCTCTGATACCAACTGTAATAACCCGCACTTTCGGACATACCGGTCCAAGGCTCAAGGTGGCATATGAACTCGCGTCATGCCAAGAAGTTTGAGTTGTTTGATTTTTAAAACATTACATGGCTTAGAGACAAATACAAATTTAATTTATTCTACACTTTCAGATTTCATACTAGAAGGAATAAAATATGAATACAAAACATAACCAAATCATATAGTAGTCTTAAAATAAACGTAGTCCATACAACAATGACTCTAAACAATAATACATAGAGACTGATAAAAAAGATAGCATAATACGAAACGAAGTATATGGAGAGTAAAAATAAATAAATATCTTTTGGTGCTACGCCTTCTCCACCACATACCGTACTCTTGGCCAAATCACCTACTGGCATATCCTCCTGTAATAGAGATAAAAAGGGAGAAATGGAGGGGGTCCGACATAGTTTGGTAAGTGAAATATATCACTAGTGGTATGGTATGGATAAGAAGTTAAAGTTTAGGTATAACCTACACAAATGGTGTTCTTTAGTGTGCATTTTCTTTATACATAAGTGACTAATTATTTTCATGATATGATTTAACTACTCCTAAGGTGACAATATTCCATTTTTATTATCAAGATTTCCACTCCATATATGGAACATATCTACTGAATATTTCATGGAAAGACATTTTATTATGTAGCTATCTATTGAGTTTACACTCTCGTTTATAGTAGTTTGGTCTCTTTGTTTATGCGTCATTATCTCCGGCATAGATGGGAGTGTTGATAGGCTCGCACATCCTCAAGAAGCAGTCTTATTGTAGTGGCTCTCCTTGGCATGGGCAAAGACGTTGAGCACTTGTACCCTCTCGGGATGCCCATTGGTGCATTCATTAGATGATTTGATTGACAAGAGTTATAAGAATGGAGTGGCCTTTTTATTTCATACAAAATAGAACGTTATAATAGTTGATCGCCTCATAGTATGATAAATATGTTTGAATGCACCTTATAATTGTGCATTGTAGGGTAATTATAGATATAATAGGCCCGGAGGTGCTTTGGATTTGAGGTGCAAGGGGGGAGGGGGGTGGTTTCATTCCGGATGAGTGAGGGCGTATGCTCTATTGGTTAAGGAACATAGATCAATATAACCCTTCCCAGTTTGGTCCAAGTACCCCTTTGTTTGGGTTTTTTGTATTCGTGAAGATCCACCGTAGGACTATATCGCTCGTAATGAAATTTAATTTCTTGACCCTTGCATTTTAGTATTTCACGGCCTTTCTTTTTTAAGCCACAATCTAGAGCTCTGCCTTTGCCTTCTATTCATCTATAGTGATGAGTCCCAATTGCAGTAACTCTTCATTCTTCTTGGCATTATGGTTAAGGCAACTCGAGGAGGGGACATCCATTTCTATGAGTAGTGGGGCCTCTTGTTCATAAGCTAGGGATAAAAGTGAGTTCCCTATTGAGGTTCTTCTTAATGTTCTAAATGAGTAGTGAACCACTAGTAGTAGTCGCATTTCTTGAAATAATCCATAAATCTTTGATCATTATCGACCAACGTACCTATGTCGGATAGTCTTCTTGGCTAGGCTTTGCCCTCGATGTCACTCATAGATTTACCAAGGTAGCCGAAATTAAAAACCCCTACCATCTCATTAGTTCATTAACGAATGTTTTTAGCACGAAGCTTTCGTATCATAGATGATGTGTTAATGACAAAGGCAACCTCAACATTAGTTTCCATTACAACAATATTGACCATTCTTGATGACATTATACTTGTTGTATTTCATAAATCTTTATGTCATTATGCTACCTCACTAGTTAAAATTTTTCATATTGTAAGCAACAGGAACGAAGTGACTCGTTCGAAGTCATGCACACCACCAATTTTAGTGATGTTATTTGTGGGTCAATCAAAGCTAATAGCACCGAAGTCCTTTTGCACATTGTCGATTAAGTCAAAGTGTAGCGACCCTTAATTAGGAGTTTAGAGGTCATCGATGATGTTTGCTCTGATAAGATGCAAAGTGAACAACTTCGACATTTGGTTATAAACACAATTTGATGACAATAGCCTTATCGTTTTTCTATTACTTTTTCACAGTTGTTTTTAACATTGTAAGTGGGGTTATATATGACTTCAACACCTTCGTCGCCATTACTTTTTGAGTGTTATGAACTGCTTAATCAACTACCATATTTTTAATTCACGTTGTCACTACTCGTCAGTGTTGATGCCCTTATTACTTTGAAATTAAACATGGTTACAAGGGTCATTTGCTATCAATTTTAAATGGACCAAGTTCTTTATTATATCACTATTCTTGATATTCATATTATGATGGTTGCAAACTATTTGACTTGTAAACTCATAGATTCACGCGGTAACCCTTGTTTTGTAGCCCTTTCATAAGATTCTTTACTAAGATTAAAGCTCATGTCTTTTAACATACTTATCACATGTCACTTATGTGTTACCATTTTGCGATTGACATTTAAATTGTCACTATAACAAACCAGAAACTACTTGGGAAATAATCTTAGATTCAGTACTAGCATGTGTAAAAAGTTTTATAAATCATGATAATATCTTAGGTTTGGAACAGTATCATCTGGTAGAAAAATGGAAGGCCAACAATCCAAAAAGAAATATACTAGGAACATTGGTAAAGAGTCCAAGCCTTCTCCATTGAGAAGCAAGAAAGAAGATATCATTTATTCTTAGTCAATTTGGAGTCACTAGGGTCGAAGCTATCCCTACAGGATCCTCGGACAGCATAATCCACCAAAACGATATTTCGCTTTCTCGGTTATATATATCTGGCATACCGGATATCTTCATTTTCTTGGATTTCTTTTGAGATATTTAAAGCACCTGGATATTGCATCGATCCAGTTCTTACCAAATTCTTACACCTTCCTAACCTGCTTAGAGGTCTTGGCTTGAGAAGCTGGTCTTCCCTCTCTTAGTCCTGGGATTCTCCATTACTTAGCTATCCCTGCTATAGTTGGTGATCAACCAGGCCGTCAATTGTATCAGATCCATCCTCATCCAAAAGGCTTAATTTATGAGACTCTTAATAAGGCAAAAGTATGGGAGACTCAATTTTTCTTTGTAAATGCTTCTCCGATCTTAGAGGGACTTTTTCTACTTCTAGTAAGCTTCTCTTTCTTGCTTATCCGTATTGGTTTGTTATTCCTTATTAACAAGTATCTCTCTTCTAGACCCTGCTCCCAAAAAGTTGAACTTGAAAGATCATGAACTTATGCTGTCGCCGACCAAAGCAGCAGAAATGAAAGGGAACATGATCAAACTGCTAATCCCGGCCAAGCTTCATTGATTACTATCATTTTAGATGGTCACAAAATTCTGCGAGAACCTCCAATGGTAAAACATAACTGTAATGGCAAGGACTCATTGGTAATAGGCAAGCCCGAACTTTTTTCATCTAATTTCCCTGTTCAGCTCGGGTACTTGGTAAGATATCATTGTAATCACTCAAAATTTATTATAACATCATCTCATAAATTTATCCTTTTGACTCAGGTTCGGTTGCTTTAGTTGTTGCTTCCGTCGAGAAGGAAGTTATTGTGGATACTTCCAAAGATAAATTGAAGAAAAATGTCGCTTTTGATACAGTTCAGGATCCTAAATCTCGATCTCTCAAGAATGTTATTTCTAATTCATTCTTTTTTGCTAAAATAAAACTAAGTGACGGTCCTACCACTGTTCCCATCCCCAGCAAAAAATCTAAGATTTAGAATGTACAGACTCATGTTGTTATTAAAGAGGGAGAACTAGTTGACATTGATGCAAATCTTAAGTCTCCTGATCTTGATTCTACAGTTGGAGACAAGTCTGATTTTAATGCTGTTGTGGACAAGACCCAACAGGTGGTCGAAGTAGAATCTTCTTAGGACTTGTTTCACTATATTATTGTCTCAAGTTGGCTCGAAGACCTAAACTGTATTTGCGAAGAGATTGGGTTCTCTTTCACTCCGAAGGACCCCTTCCCTTCTAAGTCCCAATCGACAACTCCTGTCAGCGAATTTAATGACCTTCTTCAATTAGTTATTCAACCTCCTTCTTTTGCCGCTTTCCAGCCATTACGACCTTATTCCTACACCCAAAACCGTCGGTTTTCTCTCCTTAGACAACACTTGCTAGTACGTATACTTTTTTCTAATTGCTTTAAACTCTTTATATCTCACATATTACATTCTAGCTCAAGTCCCGTTATTTGTTTCAAGTTGCCAAGCATCTGCTTTCACTTGAAGATGTGGCTTCAGGGTCGTCAAGTGAAATATCTAAACTTAAGGAGGAAAACTCCTCACTTAATAACCATGTTATTGACTTAACTACCGAAAGGGACGAAGCTGTGAGGAGAAAGACAAGCTGGCTACCTCTCTGGAAGAAATGAAAACCCTACTTCAAACTTCAAATGATAAGGTGATGGCTTTAGAACTTGCACTTAAGAAAGCTGAAATGAAAGAAGTTATGCTTGTGGCAGAGAATGCGTCGCTTAATAAAAAGCTAAAGAGGAAGGAGGATCTCCTAGGCAAGTCGGTGGAAGTAATTAAAGAAGCAAAGCAAAAAGTGTCCTATTTTCTTGGCACATCCTTCGATACCATTATCGAGAGATTTCATGAGAAGGCACTCTTCATTGCTTATGTTGAAAATGCTTATAAGTGTCCGAACTTCAATTTCCCCGCCCTTCCTTCAGAATGGAATGACAAGTTCATAAGAAAATTTAAAGAGATGTCATAGGGATCTCATGTTTCTAAGGAAGAGGAGGAGGTTGATGCTATGAAGCTGCTAACTTTTGATGATCCTCCGGTTGATGAGAAGACCGATTTAGATGAAGAGGAGAAGGATGATGATGAGTATGGGGATGAGGGTAACAATGACAATGATGGTCCTGATGACAATGATGATGCTAATAACGACAACAATGGTGGAGGTGGTGGAAATGACATTTCTGGACCATCGGTTGACAAGGACGGATCAAGAGGTGCTGATCTAGATCCAACTTCCCAAGATACGGTGGCTACCGAAATTCTTGATCCTTCCTGGACAAGTTCTCCCAAGAAGGACAATGCTTGCTAAGGCTATAGCCCAAAGCCCAAAGACAAAGAGAAATCTTGTCGCCTATTGTTTTACTCTCTCAGATATGGAACTCATTATGCTAATGTTTTCGACTATCAGATAACCTTTAGTTAATACATTAAATACTTTAGTAAAGGAGAAAGCCAAAATATCATTATGACGTCATGCTTGAGAAGAAACAATCGGATATAGATTGCATGAATAGAGAACTGGACAAACAAACAAAGGATTATAATAAGTTATCTAAAAAATACGAGAAGCTTGCTAGGAGCACGTCAAGATTGAGGTATTTCAAAGAAATAGAAATTACACCCCAAATGAGGAAAGCTCGTCATCACCGAGAAATGCTTATGAAAGAAAATTTCGAACTGATGACCCTCTTTTGGATGCTAATTGATGATAGAAACGCCCATATGGAGTTTCTATACAAAGTTTATTGCAAGGGTAAATTAATTTGTCGATTTCTCATACTTATGTGACAACTGTGGAGGTTTGCTTAGATGCTTTCATCCTAGATATTTTGATGAGTATGGGTCTGATCCCCGTCCCGGAGCATGTTGGAATCTTCCTAGAGCTAATCCTATTCCTCTTTCTTTTTGTTCTCTTTCCCCCAAAAAACTTAAGTATAATATGAACAGATTTATCTTTGAAATGTATAAGAAAACGATTTTGTATATGAACCTGAATAATTGTACAATAATGATATGTTACTTGGTTTACTTATGGATTTCATTGTTTTAATTTTCCATGTTGCACAGATCAAAGACTTATCGTGCAGTCCGGTCCCTAAGGATCCCTTGAGTAAAAAATTTAAGTTGAAGAAGGATTTTAAGGAGAAATCTTCAATTCTCAAAACATCACAATTGGCAAGACACTTTTTCCTTAGAGATTTACAAGAAATTTACATGCGGTTTCCCCATTTTCGCTTTGACTTTCTGGGCGATGAAAAGGAGAAATTACTTAGCGAAATCCGATCCTACTATATAAAATCAATATGCGGTTGTGATAGCCCTCCAGTCAGGAAATGAGATTTTCATCATTTTCCTCCAATTTATACTCCGGATGGAATCAAGCCTTCTTTTGATTCTACGCTTACTTTGTCTACTCGGTCGTTCGAAATGGCTTAAGCCGCAGTTTTAAAGCTTTAAACATTAATTAAATGTTATTGAAATGGCATTGCAATGTAACCTTGACTCTTATTATCATTTGTAAACTTCGTTTATTATTAACGGAAGAATTTGTCCTTCATGTATTGATAGGATGCTCGGTTAGCATGTAAATATGATTGCTTAAACACCTCGTGAATTATTGAAGTTAAATATCGGCTATTTGCATATATAAAGGAGAAACGATCATCCCTAGATGACTCGGCTTTACGATTCCTAAATATCCCCAAGGCACGAGAGTGGCAGAGGAACTATGTCTTATTAAAATCAGCTTTAGTGCTTACAAAGAAATAACCTGTAATGACCCCACCGCGATGCCCAGTTTAGCAAAGAACATTACAAGTACTGTCATCTACTAATCCCGAGAATATGGCTTGTTAAGGGCAATCGAATGTGAATATATCTTTATACTAACACTGACATGTCATTTATACCTTTTCACTTAATATTTGAACTGAAATTTGACATGTACAATATTAATACAAAGTAATAGACACACTGATTTCTCGAAATCAGAACAATATATCATATAAATAACAGTGATAGATCACAACTGAATAAATCTCAACTTACACATATACAAATTTTGAGTTTACAAAATGAAATACTAAACTTGATTGTTATACAAGTTTAACAATTCTCTAATCTCAATTATACATTTTATATACACTATCCAAATTCCTAAATGGGATAAACTAAAAGTCCAAATGTTTATCTACTTGCTAGCCATTCAAAGGTCAACTTGTCCTGTAACCCGAAAAGTCTCGGCCTGACCCGAGAAAAATAACACCTAGGTCAGACTATCTCTAAATATCAAATAGGGTGAGAATAAGATATAACACAAGAACAAACAACATATAGGTAAATACAAATGTCCAAGATATAATGAGTCAGGGGAACTAATTTAACTTAGAGTTCATCACAAGGAACACGGTTATACAGTTAAGTCACGAACACATATTAGTCACTAAACTCTGAATTCACAGAATAAAACACAATATCACCAAGCACGCAAATATCAATGGTTAACTCAAAATAAGGTTATAAGTTTAAGTCGCAAACATGAACTAGTCACTAAACACAAAACAGAATTAACTTAACATCTATCACAAGACAGAAGAACATATATTTATTTCACGAACACACGACACAAGAATATATGTTTATTTCACAAACACATGACACAAGAATATATACTTATTTCACGAACACAGAACAGTCACATAATCCAAATATCCAGAATCCAAGAGATCTTAATCCAAACCGATCGTAATGATCGTCCAAAACAATCGCAATCATTTTACTCAAAACCCATGGCAAACAAACAAACAAATTGGTATCACTCGAACCGATCCGATGCCAAGGATCGTACTCAGACCGGGAACACAAAATCCCAGAATGATCTCAAGGATAGTCCATATCGATCAAGGTGATCGTAGAAACCATAACTCGATAAATCTACATTCATTTAATATTATTATATTATTATGTTTGAAAAGAAATCCAGGAATAAACTTCTTAAGGATCTAGCAGCCACTTACCGCACACCAAAAGAGAGTAAACTCTAAAGTGCCAAATACTATCACCTTCGGTAATCACTAGAATTTAACCAATACATCCCATACCGTATGGTGAAATTCAAGTATTTACTAAAAGCTAGTAAATATCACTTATTACGGATACCACTAGAAAACCTGAACTACATTCTCTTAAGATCTAGCAACCTCTTGTCGCACACCAAAAGAGAATACAACTCTAAAGTGTAAAATACTTCCTAATAGCAATCACACGAATTTAACAAAGGCATCATATACTACCCGGTAAAATTCGGGTATTCGCTAATGGGCTAGTAAGTTCCACATAAACATTCTATTCAATGAGTTATACCATATTCGACGAAGTCTTATTCGAAAGCATTTAAACCAATCGATGACACTAAGTCGATTATTAGTACTTCCCAAATTATGGAATTAAGGTTCTCAAAATATTTATTTAACTTGTCACTTATCAAAATGTTCCATTATTCCAAATTGTTCCAAGAGTATTTATTTTACAAAACAAGATTTTCCATGTTCCAAAATCACATTGATCCTTTAAATTCCATAAGGTTAAAATGTTTACACACCATATTTCAAAAGCCACTTATAAAAGTATTTATTTATTAGTGAATCCATAAATACATTTTCAAAACTAATTTAGTATTCTAATAATTAGTTAAAACCTCGTACAATTATATTTCCAAAATTTGAAATTTCAAATCCATAAAATCATTTATAAAAGTAATTAGACTACTTTAGAAAACATGTTTGATATTTATAACTTAAATAAACTCTCTTTGCGAAATTATTTGTATACTAAACAAATCACTTTTATACATTCACAAAATAGGTAGATTTAAATTTATAAATTTCCAACGCTTTGAATAAAAAAATGATTCGAAGCCCATAAAGCACAAGAAATTCACTATTACATATCACAAGTTTGTAACGACCAATAGTTCCATAAAGTTTGATTTTCATATCATCTCTATACACAATTTATAACTTAACAAACCAATTGAAAAATATATATCAAAACGATCACAACATAACATTCAAAGCACATTTGCATAACATCACAAACATAGCAACAAATCATAGGTCACAATAGATTTTCAGTTTTGAAACACCATTTCGGCCCATTTTCCCTAAGAATTTTTGAAAACTCACAATATGAAAGTTGTTCCTCAAAGTCTCAGATTTTCACTAGAATTTTTTTTGCACAATTTGGATTTATGGTTAAAAGTTATGGCGATTTTAGTTTTAGGTTTCAACTCAGAAAATCGACAAAGCAGAGCATGTATATCAGTTTCAAACCCAATTTCGACCTTTTAAATCAAAAAAATTTCAAAAACATACAACATGAAAGTTGTTCCCCAATGTCTCAGCTTTCTATTAATTTTTTTTACATAATTTGGATTTACGGCTAAAAACTTATGGCAATTCTACTGTCAGATATCAACTTAGAAAATTGTATATGGCTGTGCTATAACATCAGTTTCAAACTTAATCTTGACCCTTTTAAACACAGTATTTCAAAAAAAATTCAAAAGCGAACTTATAGCTTATTTAAATATTTTTCTACCACAAAAGGATTGAACCAATTCAGATCATTCTACACTAAGATAATGCTATTTTACTACAGCAATGTTCACAAATAAATTTCTGCAACCACTTTGCAAATTTCAACAATTCAATCAAATTACTCTAACCATTCAACTATTTAGTGATACTTATCACTCAATTCAAAGCATTAAGACTTAATAAAGATAGACATGTGTGTTTGCAACTCACCTCTAATCCAAAAGATGAAGAAAGCTTGTTAATTGATGAAGAACAAAGCTTTGATCACTCTATTGCTATTCTCATCTTCTACAACTCCTATATCTCCATAAAAATATCAAAAATCCCTCCCATACCAATAATTTCAGAAATCACAAACTAAAATAAACCTTAAATAAATGGTAGAATTGAATAGAGGAGATGAAAAGAAGTCTTATCCATATCTCCTTTTGATTTTAGAATTTTTCTATGAATTGATTTTGATTTTCCAAGACCTAGGTTTTGAGTTTCTATTTCTTGTTTTTTTTTTCTTTTGAGGAATTGTGTATGTACATAAGAAAGGAGAATGAGGGATTAAGTTACTAAGGGAAATGATAATATCCTAATTCTTTTCTAAAGTCTAGTGGGCTTATCCTAAGACAAAGGCCCAAACAAAAAAAAAATAGAAATACACTTAACAAATTTCTATTTAACCCAACAAGCACTAATTTAAATTAAGTCTTGTTTTATTATCTCCTAACGCTAATTAATGTGATTAACAAAAGATAAGTTAATTATTTAGCCCATTTTTAATCGTTATCTTTTTTGTAAATGATTAATATCCCATTATATTTGACAATAAAAAATAAATCCAATTTGACAAATTCAAATTTTATTTTCTTACTAATAGTTTATTTCAGTTATCAAATGCTAAGAATTGGTAATCAAATTAACTATTCAAAAAAAAGTTTAATTACACAACTTATATTACGAAATCTCAATAAGTATTACTTAACCATAAATAATCGTAGTTAATTAGGCAATTAACAATAGGGTTGTTACAGACTTCCCCCTTAAAGAAATTGCGTCCCCACTATTCCCTTAACGGAAGAAATCCATAATATAAATTTCCTCTTAAAATAATTATTTGTTAACTGGTTTCTAGTTTCATTTTCAAAATCACTCAATTAATATTATTTCAAATTATAACACTAAACTCAATTTTTTAGTTATCAAAATTTCTCAAAATTCTCAAAAATACTCAAACGCCTTAAATTTACGAAAAATTTCACCAGCGTCTCCTTTGCGCGGCTAGCATTTCAAAAATTTACAATATGAATATAATTACATAATATACTTCTCATCTCGAGGATGAGACATCCCATAGGGAAAAACATAAAAATGCGATATTTAATCCGAGATACGTACCTTATATTTGAAACATAAGCGAGTTCGCTAATATTCCTTAAGCAAACAATTTATAATCTTTTAAAAGATATCTATTTAACTTTGGATACCTGCACCTATCTCAAAAATTCATATTAGTATTTAATATCAAATTCATATCATATAGAAGATATTATCAATTCATGATTACACTTTAGTTAGATTGACATCATAATATTCCATAACAAAAAAAAAATTCTTATTTAAATTTCGAAGTTTTAATTATCACTTATGTCAAAATTTCATGTTCAATGTTTAGGAACCCCTATCGATAACATGACGTCCCACATATCGATCAGAATCCTTAAACAACGTCCGGATAAGTTAACAAAATAGATAATCACAATTTTAGATGCATTTATTTTGTTATCACTAACATCCATGCATACAATTTTAAATAAATGCAACCAAGCAATCAATTCGTAGCAACCAATCAACCAAAACATACATAATCCTTACAGCGGAATAATTCAATGTCTAAAATTCCACTGCGGAACTCTGATTATTCCTAGATCATTTAAATATTAAACTTATTTACTCAAATTTTCCAAATTTTCTATTAAAAGAAAATAGTTCACTTTAATTTAATTCATTCTAGTTTAATTCCAAAATTTTCTAAACTCTAAAATATTTTACTCATTAATTTCCGAAAATTTTAATGTCACATATTCCAATTTATCAATTTAATTTTTTTTAATCAATTTATGCCCTAAATGATTATCCCGATAATCATTTTATATTCCTATCCCTAATTAGATATTTAATTTAACCATCTATCATACACCCCAAGGGTCAGAACTCTAAGTCATCTAAGTCTCAGATACGTAATATTATATGCTATAATGTTCTAACACAGCTCTGATACCAAACTGTAAGGACCCAACCACGATGCCCAGTTTAGCAAAGAACATTACAAGTAATGTCATCTATTAATCCAAAGAATACGGCTTGTTAAGGACGATCGAATGTGAACATATCTTTATACTAACACTGACACGTCATTTATACCATTTCACTTAATATCTGAACTGAAATTTGACGTGTACAGTATTAATACAAAGTAATAGACACGCCGGTTTCTTGAAATCGGAACAATATATCATATAAATAGCAGTCACAAATCACAGCGGAATAAATCTCAACTTACAAATATACAAATTTTGAGTTTACAAAATGAAATACTAAACTCGATTGTTATACAAGTTTAACAAGTCTCTAATCTCAATTATACATTTTATATACAAGGTCCAAATTCCTAAATGGGATAAACTAAAGTCCAAATTATCTCCTTGCTAGCACAACCATTCAAAGGTCAACCTATCCTATAACCTGAAAAGTCTCGGCCTGACCCGAGCAAAATAACACCCAAGTAAGACTATCTCTAAATATCCAATAGGGCGAGAATAAGATATAACATAAGAACAAACAACATATAAGTAAATACAGATGTCCAGGATATAACGAGTCACGACAATTAATTTAACTTACAGTTCATCACAAGGCACATTGTTATACATTTAAGTCATGAATACATATTAGTCACTAAACGCTGAATTTACAGATAAAACACAATATCTCCAAGCACACAAATATCAATGGTTAACTCAAAACAGGGTTATACGTTTAAGTCACAAACACGAACTAGTCACTAAACACAAAATAACAGAATTAACTTAACATCTATCACAAGACACAAGAACATATATTTATTTCATGAACACACGACATAAGAATATATGTTTATTTCACAAACACATGACACAAGAATATATACTTATTTCACGAACACAGAACTGTCACATAATCCAAATATCTAGAATCCAAGAGATCTTAATCCAAACCGATCGTAATGATCGTCCAAAATAATCGCAATGGTTGTACTCAAAACCCATGGCAAACAAACAAACAAATTGGTATCACTCGAACCGATCCGATACCAAGGATCGTACTCAGACCGAGAACACAGAATCACAGAATGATCTCAAGGATAGTCCATACCGATCAAGATGATCGTAGAAACCATGACTCGATAAATCTATATTTATCTAATATTATTATGTTCGAAAAGAAATCCAGGAATAAACTTCTTAAGGATCAAGCAACCACTTGCCGCACACCAAAAGAGAGTAAACTCTAAAGTGCCAAATACTACCACCTTCAGTAATCACTAGAATATAACCAATACGTCCCATACCGTATGTGAAATTCAAGTATTTACTAAAAGTTAGTACATATCACTTATTACGGATACCACTAGAAAACCTGAACTACATTCTCTTAAGGATCTAGCAACCACTTGTCGCACACCAGAAGAGAATTCAACTCTAAAGTGTAAAATACTTCCTAATAGCAATCACACGAATTTAACCAAGGCATCCCATACTACCCGGTGAAATTCGAGTATTCGCTAATGGACTAGTAAGTTCCACTCAAACATTTTATTCAATGAGTTATACCATATTCGACAAAGTCTTATTCGAAAGCATTTAAAACAATCGATGACACTAAGTCAATTATTAATACTTCCCAAATTATGGAATTAAGGTTCTAAAAACATTTATTTAATTTGTCACTTATCAAAATATTCCATTATTCCAAATTGTTCCAAGTGTATTTATTTTACAAAACAAAATTTTCCATGTTCCAAAATAACATTGATCCTTTAAATTCCATAAGGTTATAATGTTTACACACCATATTTCAAAAGCCACTTATAAAAATATTTATTTATTAGTGAATCCATAAATCCATTTTCAACAATTCAATCAAATTACTCTAACCATTCAACTATTTAGTGATACTTATCACTCAATTCAAAGCATTAAGACTTAATAAAAATAGATATGTGAGTTTGCAACTCACCTCTAATCCGAAAGATGAAGAAAGATTGCTAATTGACGAAGAACAAAGCTTTGAACACTCTATTGCTATTCTCATCTTCTACAACTCCTATATCTCCATAAAAATACCAAAAATCCCTCCCATACCAATAATTTCAGAAATCACAAACTAAAATAAACCTTAAATAAATGGTAGAATTGAATAGAAGAGATGAAAAGAAGCCTTACCCATATCTCCTTTTGATTTTAGGATTTTTCTATGAATTGATCTTGATTTTCTAAGACCTAGGTTTTGAGTTTCTATTTCTTGTTTTTTTCTTTCTTTCTTAGGAATTGTGTATGTACAGGAGAAAGGAGAATGAGGGATTAAGTTACTAAGGGAAATGATAACTGTCCTAATTCTTTTCTGAAGGCTAGTGGGCTTATCCTAAGACAAAGGCCCAAACAAAAACAATAAATAGAAATACACTTAACAAATTTCTATTTAACCCAACAAGCACTAATTTAAATTAAGTCTTGTTTTATTATCTCCTAACCCTAATTAATGTGATTAACAAAAGATAAGTTAATTATTTATCCCATTTTTAATCGTTATCTTTTTTCAAATGATTAATATCCCATTATATTTGATAATAAAAAATAAATCCAATTTGACAAATTCAATTTTTAGTTTCTTACTAATAATTTATTTCAATTATCAAATGCTAAGAATTTATAATCAAATCAACTATTCAAAAAAAAATTAATTACATAATTTATATTACAAAATCTCAATAAATATTAATTAACCATAAATAATCGTAATTAATTAGGCAATTAACAACAGGGTTCACAGCTCAGGGATCTAATTTCTCTATCGAAGCTGACATTGAGATAACTAAACTTCATCAGAAAATAAGTGATCTCGAATTAGAACTAACAAAAAGCCAAGTATCTTGCCAATCTTTGGAGCTTATTATAAGTTAGGTTATTCTAGACTTCCTTCTCCTACTTTGAGATGAAGAACAAGATCCACATCCTCAACAATCATGAGTTTATTGCCTTGCTAAACCCTCCTCCAGGTTTTAGTAATGCAGCGATCTCTAAGTGGGTAATCAAGTCAAATTTGAAATGATTTAGTATTTCAACAAGAAGTGGGAGGAAAAGATATCCTAATGCATCAACGAATATGAAAATCAGTTCAAAAAGTCGAACGCGAGAAGTATGATCTTAATCAAGAAATCAAAAAGCTAAGGTGTATGATTTGAACTTCGTAAGGAGCTAATAAGACTCTTCATCATACCCTGAAAGAGCAGATCAACTCGATCAATGATGCAGACACAATTCGTAAAAGGGAAAAGAAACTCAAGGAACTCGTGGACGTGTCCATTCGTTACACCACTGATCCGTTAATTGTCAAGAGTTTGGATAAATCAACATAGAATCTTGGGCTGTAACAGGAACCAGCCTTGATTAGATTTTCTTTCTTTTATCTGTTTTTTGTGCCTGTAATTGTGCAAATAGTGTATCAAATTGTAAATAATTTGTAATTAAATAAATATTACCTCAGATATGTAACCAAGAACTGAATTTTGATTATGATTTGAAACTACGTGATGCTTTGTATTTCACTTTTCCATACTTTTAGTTTTTGAGCTCAATTTCTGCTTGTTTGTAAAATTGAGATTGCTGCTTATTGAACTCTTTATAACTCAATGCAGATGTTTAGCAATGGAGATTCCCGTTTTAATGGTATTAGATCCGGTAACAATATAGAATATTAGAAATCCCTATCCAGAAAGTCAGGAATTAACGTCTAGAATAATAGAAGACCGAAAATCTCTATCTGGTAATAGCAAAAAATCAGAAACTTATATCTGACAATGGAATATTCGAAGGTCTTTTCTTCCTAAGGGTTAGATAGATTTGAAATCCTACTTGGCTTGGACTTTATTAGATCTTCCTCTGGAAGGCCGACCGATTGAGAGTACAACTTAGCTCAAACTTTGTTAGACTTGAAAGCACTAGTTGGCTGCGATTTTGAATGATTTGGGGTCACTATTTTGGCTCAAATTTTGATAGATTTGCGAGCACTGCTTTGGAACGGACCCTTTATCACCATCTTAGGTGATGGTTTAGGTCTGCTTTTTGGTGTTTGGTTATCTATCTTAAGCAGGACCAAAGATTTATCCGACCTCCTTCTAGGAGGCGCTTCAGTGAAGCCTTTGATGGCAGACACTAAAGGATGGTTCGGTGATTTAGTGAGGCCTTTGATAAAGGCACTAAAGGCTTACTCCATCCTTCCTTTAGAAGTCGCTCCAACAGTGAATGAGATTGGAGTAACCACACAGGTAAAATATCTGGGCTCCATACCATGATACCACCTTTTTCCAGAAGGAAATGACATACCCTAAAGGGTGCGACCCTCATAACCTTGCTGCATCTTCCTGTTTAGACCATTTCCGGGGTGTGAGGTCCGATGAGGTCTCGTCCACAAAGCTACGCTTTACATGAAAGCCATTCTTTGATCACGAATGATCAACAAATGATCATCAACACACAGCAGCACTTAGCATGCCACACTACAAAATTGGGAGTATATCACCGATAACCTTGAACAACATAACCTCTGAGCTCGTACGTCCTAGAGAAGGGTGTTAAGCTAAGAGAATAAATTCTCTGCCACCAACAGATATGTATTTGAAAGAAATATGCTTTATATCTCAAAGTGTAGTGTTAGACATACGACCATATAAATCTGTTCCGGGTTCGAACAGAATCGAAGGCACTTTGTCCAATCAAGGAAAAAGCCCTTGCAAATCCGGGTATCCACAATCCCGATCGGACTTCCCATCACTTAGGGAATCTCTATACCGGAGCAACTCAGTGCAGAGACAATCGATAGGTTATCCTATCGTTCTTACAAATACCCGGTCTTCAACACCGGTCTTTAAATGCTATCCATTTGCGTCGTATCACTATTCGGAATGGGTTATATGACACAAAGTCCTCTCCCGGCTAAACCGAATAGTGAGTGCTTAATTTTAAACATGTGGGGGTATCAATCACAAAGATTCACATTTAGGGTTCGATGTGGGTTTCAGATAACTAACTGAAATCTGACTCCCTGTCGCATCGAAGTTTAAATGTCGTTTTACGGGCAAAAGGGTTTTCACATAAATACAGAAACAAATCACAAATCACAGTTCAGCACAAAGCAATTAACATCACACAACATCACAATCACTACAGAAATATCAATCTAGTACACAACATTTGATAATGGTTAATCATCTTCAATTTAGGTGAATGTGATTTAAGTGAATTAACCACATAATTATTTTTATTAATTATTTTAAATCAATGATTAATTATTCTTAATGATAAATTAATTAAATCTTAATTAACTTTATTAGTTAATTATTCTTTAATTTATTATCTTAATTTGTTAATTCTTAATCGTTAATTAACTAAATCTTAATTACTTTTATTAATTAACTATTTTTAAATTAATTAACTTTTAATTATAAAGTAATTACAAATCATTGATTGTTAAATCATTATTTCATCATATAAATAAATTTGGTTTTTAAATTAACAATTGACTGGATTTTGCTGTTTCATAGCCAACCCGCGGCCGTCTCGAGTCGCCCCCGAGAAAAATGCCCATTACTTTGAGTTTTTACCCAAAATGACCCGTATACAAATTTTCACAATTTTTTTTTAAGTTTTTACAGCGACCCGGTGAAACGCGAAAACGACGCGAACTTGAGTCCGAGTCTTCTTCCCAAATCCCCGAGTAGTGCTTCGAGTCAAACATCGTCACCTCAAAAAACAAACTGCTGATACAATCAAGGCCGTGTGCAACGTGCACACCATACCGGTCATCACTGGCCAAGGTTACGACCGTCGTTAGGTCGACGATGATGTTCTCGACCCATCGAGCCATCCCAAAACACTAACATTTGCCACGATCGAAATCGAGTTCCTCAACCCGGACTCCATCAAAAACCCATTACCTGAAAATGTTCTCGCCCCACCTCCTCTGGCCGTCAACGGTCACCATAACTTGACCGAGGCTTCACCCACGATGGACGCCGCGATTGGCACCATTGACATGCAGTCCGATCATCCTATGGTGACGCAGCACCATCATTTCAAACGCGAGTAGAGATGGGTTATTTAACCCTAATTTGATCTCGAATCAAAAATTTAATGATTTATAAATTCCACTCATATTTTTCTAGTGACCTCGAACATCCAATTTAGCTGTGACGACGAACCCAAGGCCCACAAACGTTTAGATCATCAGATTTTGACAAAAATTCAATTTTCTAATCAACCACCATTTCTAAGTGAAAACTTAATGAAAAAATTAAATTTTGGTTTCTAAAATCATTACTTTTGAGGGGAATTCAAATATATTACTAAAATAAAAATCTATGAGGTTCGAATTTCTCGCTTATTTGGATTGTGACTGTGTTTTACACAGTTTCCAGGAAAAAGAAAACTACATGACTTTGCTTTAATTTGTTACTGAAAACATAGTGCAAGTTTAAACAACATTCTAATTTGTTTAGACTTTAATTTCAGAGGAGAATAGAGAGAAAGATGTTGAATCTAGCATGGTTTCATTTTGTAAACCAGAGACTTACAGGAACAGAAGAACAGGAAAGAAAATAACATTTCCAGGCAAAAGAAACACAAGCACATCAATTCATTCACATGCAAGGGCTTTTTCAACATCCATTCAGGCACACATACAACGAATAATTGAATAACACAGAGGTTTACTCACCTGGAAACTGAACAGAGATTTTTTTTGGGTTTTGAACAATATCAGCTGATCTTGCTTTTTGATTTTTTTTCTTGTTTGGCTGTTGATTTGTAATAGTTGTTGATCTAGTTTAGTTTTCAGGTTTTCATTTTTTTTAATATGATGCTCAGTTTTCTTTTGATGCACGAAAATGAGATAAGAAAGTGATATATATAAAAAATTATGTGTACCGGCTAATGTATATACATGTACAAGATTTTTCATTTGGTCAGAGAGATTTTTTTCTTTCAATGGTGGCTGAAGTGAGAGCATTTAATGCTCTTGTCCTTACCACTTTGCATACTTATCCTTTTTTTGTTTACAGCCTCCTCTTATGATTTTTGTATGTAGATATTTTTTTTGTTTTATCTTCTTGCCTTGCATAACTCATGTACATGTTACATATTATTTAAAAGAGAATGTTTTGAAATTAAATACATATTAAATAAATTACATAGATATATTTTTATAATTTAAAATTATTTTTAAAACATTTATTATTTCAAAATTTTAAACTCAAAAGAAATTGGAATTTTATTCGCATAAATTATCACTCATTTTATTTGTTTTGAAACTTTTCAAATTATTTTAAAATTGAATTCCAAAAGTTTAAATAAATTACCAAATTTAAATTAATAAATTTTTTTGGGATGTTACAGTTTCCATGACAATGCTTGGAGTTATTGTCATAGCCATAGTCATTAGAGTAATTCGAAGTCACATATCCTAGATAGGTATAAGTTTGAAGTCCCTGGATCGAAGTCAGTTATGCTATGCTAGCCACGAAGACACAACAGTTCAAATATGCAATATGCAAAGTCATAAGCATGTTCAAATCAAAGGTTCAAACTAATTATACGTATGTTATGCTATGCCCTTGTTTAACATTCAAAAATCTGATGTGTACAATGTTCAAAAATTACAATACCAAATTGATGGGTTTACAATTTAAGAAACGAGAGAAGAGAAAAATCCTTGCCCAAATGGCACCCCTAGGGTTGTATTTATAGAGGTGAGCGGCCTTCTCTTCGCATCTCAAGTCTTCGGGGGGCTCTACTTCGTCGATGTTATGTATTGGCCTCTCCTCTAGCATGTCTTTGGCGGGATTGACTTCAATGAGGCTTGACTTCGATTGTGTTAACTTAGCTCTTGTCTTCATAGTTGGATGCCATAAGCAAGAGGCGGCATTATCCCATTCTTGATGTCTTCGGTGCTGCCATCAATTGGTATTGGTATAGAATGATGCCTTTGAAGTGCTATGATATGTAATGTCGCCTTTCTACAATACGAAGGTCTTCATGGATGTTGATATTGCTCTCAATCGACACCGCTTATACAACATCTTCGATATGCGAAACACATACATCGACGATGTACTGTATTTTATGGAATACAATATAGCTCTATACTTTTGTTAATGTCTTTGGTGTGCTATACTTTTAGAGAGCTTGTGAGATGTAACGCTGCTTGTATATGGACGGAGTGTGAAGTGGTCATTAACGCAATGGGGCATGGCCATGTGTAATGACACCTTCGAGAAGCTTATACGGTGTGATGTGGATAGGGCCTTACATTGATGAAACATGTTATGATCACTTCGACACTATCTAACAACTGGTGAAGTGGGTTGTACATGGCCTCTTCGCTTGTTTGACCACATGCGATATCGTGTATACTATATTATGGTCAAAGTGAGGTGCTCAACCACTTCGACATTGATCCATAAGTATTTCGCTGGCTATATGTCTTCGATGTCGTTTACTGAAGCGAAGTCATGGCATGTCGAATCCTTCGACAAGAACTGTAGTAGTAACAAGCGGTACTCATCTTGAGCTTGGTACCAAAAACCTCTTGTAGACTCTTCCAGAATTCACTAGTAAATAAAGAATCTCCGTCACTAATTATACTACTAGGAACTCCATGCAGTCTAACTATATTCTTCAAAAACAACTTAGCTAAAACAAGTGTCGTACTTGTCGACTTAACGGGTATAAAGTTTGCATTCTCGCTCTGTCTGTCCAATATAACCCAGATACTTTCGTTTCCTCGATTCGACTTTGGCAACCCGTCTATGAAATCATAGATATAGAATCCCATTTCCATACTGGTATGTCTAAAGGCTGAAGCAATCCACTTGGCTTCTGATGCTTGGCTTTTACTTGTTGACAATTCAGACACTGCTTTACTCATAAGCCTACATCTTTTTTCATACCTTCCCAGAAGAAATTTCTTTTCATATCCTAATACATCTTAGTTCCTCTAGGATGATTAGTGAAATTCGATCGATGAGACTCCCTAAGAACTTCTTTCCTTAAGTCTCCCACATTTGGAACACACAATCGTCCCTTCTTTCTTAACCATCCATTTTGGTTAAGATTGAAATCCTTTAAATCATCAGCCTCGATTCCACTTTTTAATCTCATGATCTGTTCAGCTAGTAATGGATCATCTTCTTGTTTAAAATCAATCCTTTCGATCATTACTAGTCGAACTTCCAAACATGACAACATTGCAGATCCTTGGCTAGAACTAGTTGTAGATCATAACTGCACACCACATGTATCAAATGCTTCAAGTGTTTCCATTCATCTATCATAGCCAATACCGCATTCTGATGATTCCTACTAAGCACATATGCTACTTTGTTTCCTTTCCCGGGTGTGTTCTTAATCTAAAAGTCATAAGCAGCTATAAATCCTAACCACCTTTGCTGTCTCATTTTCAACTCCTTCTGAAAGAATAAATATCTTAATGACTTGTGATCCGTATACAACTCGAATTGTTCTCCCAGAAGATAGTGTCTCCATACCATCAAAGAAAATATTACGGCAGCTAACTCTAAGTCATGAGTCAGATATCTAACTTCGTGCAGTCTAAACTATCATGAAGCATAAGCAAACACTTTACCCTTCTGCATTAGCACAGCTCCTAATCCTATTCCACATGCATCAGTATATACCACTAAATCTTGATTTTCATCCAGGACTACTAACACATGCATATTGGTCAATATATGTTTCAGCTTCTGAAGTTCCTCCTCGCATTTATCGATCCAAACATACTTCACATCCTTCCTTCTTAGTTTAGTCATTGGTGCTGCTATACGAGAGAAATACTCGATGAACCTCTGGTAGTTGCCAGCTAGTCCAAGAAAACTCTTTATCTCAGTCACCATCTAGGGTCTCTTCCAATTATTAACTACTTCTATCTTAGTAGAATCTACTTACAACCCTTTTTCTAAGACCACATGACCAAGAAACTTCACTTCCTTTTTCCAAATATGACATTTCGAAAACATCGCTTTCGGCTGATGCTGCCTCAATGTCTCAAGCGCTATTCTAAAATGAATCTCATGATTTCTTTAATCCTTAAAGTATATCAAAATGCCATCTATGAATGCTAACACAAATCTGTCCAAATGTTCTTAGAAAATTTGGTTCATCAAATCCCCAAAGAAAGAAGGCACATTAGTCAACCCGAATGGCATTGCTAATCACTCATACGAATCATATCTTGTTTGAAACACTATCAATGAAATTCTATCCTCTGCCACCCTTAGTTGATGAAAACCGGTTGCTAAATCCACCTGAGAGAATACTTTGGCTCTGCTCAACTGATCGAATAAGTCATCTATTCTTGGTAAAGGATATCGAATCTTTATCATCTTTTCATTCGACTTACGATAATTGATACACAACCTTAATGATCCATCTAGTTTCTTGATGAACACTACAGCTGCTCCCCAAGGCAAACTGCTTGGTCTAATAAAATTCTTTCCTTCTAAGTCCATCAGCTGCACCTTTAACTCCTTCATCTCGGTAGGTGTCATTCAACTAGGCGGTCCACTAACAGGTTCAGCTCTAGGTACAAGATCTATTCAAAACTCAATAGCTCATTTCGGCGGTAGTCCCGTAACATGCTAAAAAACATCTGCAAATTCTCTAACTACGAAAACCCGATTTAACTCATCTTCCTCCTCCATCGCACCCAACAAAGCACAAACATTAAAAGTCAGATTCTCTACTGAGTATACAATTCGGTCACTACTATTAGGGTGTCTGGGTGATATTTTCCTATCACGGAAAAATATCCTAGAATCATATTAACTTAACCAGTCCATACCCAAAATAATCACAAAGCCTACGAAATCAAATACAAGCAAACTATAAGCAAATACATGACCTAATAAATCAAATTCTAAATGGTCACATCTGATCCCCAGAGTTGCATATCCTCCTATCGGATTTGCAACTCTTAAGGAAGTAACTATGTATAAGGATACTAGATTAAGCTTATCTACCAAACAATATGAAAGAATGCGATGCACCAGTATCAAATATTACTCTAACATTTACACCATGAATCAAAAGCATACCTCCCATCATAGCTATTCCTTTTTCCTCAGCTATTGGTCTCGAGGTAGTCGGTTCCAAAGAAAATACTTTTCCTTTTTCTACCTTGGCCACTTCCGAACATTTTTTCTTGTAATGTCCCACTTAGTCAGAGTTAAAGCACTTAATGTTCTTCTTTCCAACGAATTCCTTTGCCTTACTGGTTCGACACTCATAAGCATAATGCCCCTTCTTGTCACACTTGTAACACACAACCTCAGACTTCCCTTTCTTGGCAGCTCCACCCTTCTGCGCTCCATTCTTTTGGTAAAACTTTCCTTTTTGATTTTGCCCACTCTAGTTTCCTGCTGGCTTGTTATCACTAAACAATGCTGGCATTTCTTCATTTCTCAAAGCTATCTCCATGACTACATCACATGGATCCCTGAGATGTGGTAAAGTTGCCATAACAAGCTCCAGTCTCAGTCCACGGATGAACTTCTCATTCCTTTTGATCATTGTATCTACGGTAGCATACCTATATCGGAACAACTCCTCAAATCTGGTTGCATACTCCAGCACCATCATATCACCTTGCACTAACTTAGCAAACTTCCTTAATAGAGTTGACTTAGCAATCTCAGACATAAAACTCTCTTCAAACCTCTTTTTAAACTCTGCCCAAGTCAATGTTTCCTCTACTACTCCAACAGTCACACTATTCCACCAATACAAAGCAGCACCTTGTAGTTGCCTAGACGCTTACATCCTCTTTCGCTCATCATTCAGTCCTAAGTCAGCAAAGATCTTTTGACAATGAAGTAGCCAATTCTCCACTTCAATAGCATCCTCTGTTCCTGTAAATGGCTTCCCTCCAAGTCTTGCATAGTCTCTACTCAAAACAACATAAATGTTGACCACTAGAACTTCTTGATTAGCTCCTCCAGCATTTCCATAGCTAAACCAGCAGTAGCTCTTGCTTGCATCATGTTGACAAAGAATTGATATGTTGCTCCCATACCAACCGGCGGTGTTCCAGCACCCACGTTAGCAGCTATTTGTTGACCCGTGTTCCTTATAGTATTGGGCCTGACATTTGTATTGGTTGTGGTGCTTCCTCCACCGAGATTCACTCTTTCGTTTCCTACCTCCATATCTTACTTTTTCTTAAATCTACATTTGAAATTTAGTAAGATAAATAAGAACGGTCTAAGAGAGAGGGAGAATAGAGGTAAGACGTATACTTATATATAGCAAATACAAGTACGTTACTATAGCATTATCCCATACCTCAATCTTATTCCTCGATTCATTTGGATTATGTTTTTAAAACTCTTTTTAAGCTCAAAATACTTTTAGTTTTCCATGAACCTATGCTCCAATAGCAAATTGGAACATCCCCCATTTTGAGGCCCGAAACTAAGTGTTATAGATAATGCAGTTGTCTACAGTATTAATCTTCGCTGACAAAATACAGATATGTTAATCGTATCAATAACATTAAAGCACAAGAATATAAAATATTTTAAATATAATTTCATGTCAAACTTTCACATTTCATTTCAAAGACACAATTTCTATTCAGTACATATTCCCAAACGTTGCTCAGGTTCATATAAAATATAATTATTACAAACTACTCCAAGCGCGACATATAAAGATGGCCCCTTGGTTCATTGGAGTTTACTACTTGACAGTTATAACATCTGTCTTTACACACACTTCAATAAGATAACTTCAACACAGCAAATTAATAATATGTAAAGATAGACTCCTCAAAAGCTAATTTTACCTCCTGCACGTCTCCAAAAGCTTTATTCGCCAAAACCTACTTAACCTATAAACCCTTACTCCCAACCTACTCAAATCGAATTTTGAGCAGCCGAGACTTTAAGGGGAAAACATAAAGTTTGAGACAGCCAAAACGTCTGGTGTGAACAATAATATGACATTTTGATTTTATAGATATCTAGTGAGACCATGCCGTTGAGAAGAACGGGTTATCCCCTCATAATATCCCTTTTTAAAATATATCTTTTGCAAAAAAAAATCCTACAACCACAGTAGTTAAATGGATGATATAAATGATCATGTGCATGCATGCTATATGGGAAATCATGACTATCCGTCAAATCAATGGACTATCAGTCCCAGTGTTTAGTTTTCACAGGGTAACTACCAACCAAACATGGCTAACTCGGGCTTATCAGATACACCAAATTTTCTAACTGACTGTTAGAAGAAAATTGGACGGTCTGTCCAACACTTATCCTAGTATTTACCTAACTATCTGTCAATCTCGTAGTTTTGCTAGGCTTACAACGAACCTAAAGATTTTGTAGGCTAACCTATCTTTTCTTCCTTTCTATGCGTAAACCTATTTTTAGTCTTACCCTTGACAAAGCCCTATGTACTGAAATTTTGGACTTATATCAACAAGGGGCTAACTACTAAAGTATATGACGCTATCCTACACCAGTCGCATCTGGTTCTCTAATATCTAAGTCAATTCATCTTATCACAATCTATCCAACAGTGATAAGAACAATAATCTTTTTTATAAAATCCTAGGCTAAATACCCTTTTTATTTCCTTGAAAACATACTTTCTTTATAAAAGGTTTAACCCTTGAAATCATATTTAATACAAGGAAAATTTTAGCCCTTTACTTGATCCAAAATATTTATGTCGTGATATGCTTTTATAAAATTATATATCACTTGGAAGTTATCTCACTTCGAAACCATAGGCTATAGAGCCAAAACAATATAAAGCCTTTATATTGATACAATACGGTAAAGATATAGTCGACGAGGGTCTTCGCCCTTCAAAACATATTAAAATCTTTTATTCATAAAACATAAGGGTTTAAAGTCAAAGTTAATTACTTCGTATAGCATATTATAAAATCTTAGAAGATACTCAGCGACATTGACAAGTCTTGACATCAATGCCTTGAAGAAAATAGCGACATCATTAGGGCCAAAGTGAAAATAAGTGATAATGAAGAATTCTTCGAAAACAAGCTAGAAAGATTAAGGTCGGCAATCTATAAAGTCGAAGTGATAAAACACGGCATCATTTCCTTCTTTGAAAACATGGGGTAAAGGATAAATTCGAAGTTAATAAAACGCGACACTGTATAGCCGAAGATAAAAGATGTGGCTTCCTTACCATTCAGAGTCATTATAAAAAATATGTGGCTTCATTATCATCGTATAGGTTACTTCAAAAGCAATAGGGTCGGCGACATTATAGAAATAGGCTGTGTCAAAATGTTTAAGTAAAATAGGCGGCAACATTCACGCCGAATGCCATAGCGTCGAAAGTAACCTTGCTGACTTTGACTCCAACCCTCCTGAATCCATTCCGTATCATCTACGATGATATATTATGTAGTCATTGAGGTCGGTGACATATAACAACGGCAACAAGGACTTTGGTGACTATGACTTCGACATGGCAATGTCGTAAATAATCATAAACTGTTATTTTGCTATTAAAAGTAATTTCTTTTCACCAACTCCTTTTATTTTTCAAAATCTTATTGGATAACAACTTTCTTTATCAAAATATTTATTAGAAAACTGATCTAAAGCAGGTTTATCATTTCCAAAACATTTGCAAACCTTTAATCTTATATTAATATCTTAATATAATAGTTAAGACCTTCTACCTTAATAATTTTATAACCCTTCATAAACACTTGGGAAAAATCCTTAAAAATCATAATAAATCTAATTTATCATATCTTTTAACATATAAAAATTTCGAGGCCAAAAACTTTAATCAATTATTTTTAATAATTAAAACCCGAAATAAACCATTTTCTCATCTTAGAAAATTCATAATAATTTCATACTTACTTGGTAAATTATGAAATTAATAACCCACTTCTTAAATAATGTTTCTAATATCATATCAAAATTTCAAGTCATTTGGTTATCATATGTTAGGTTTTCACACTTAAACCTATTAACTAATTTCGTAAATAAATCCAAATATTCATCAATAAGCATATAATCATTTAATCCTTTAAAACATGGCATAACAACATCAAAACATTTGGATTTATACTTAAAACTGAAAATAGCAATTAAAACATGAGATGCATAACTATTATTCACTTTGAATGACATACGAAGGTTGATATTTGAGTGTTGATTAATTTACCCAGCTTTGGGTCTTGATTCCCTAAGATTTTCATCTCTTGAACCTCTTAGCTATGGTCGTGCTCTTTTGGTTATATTTGTGTAAATGAAGTGAATAAGGGAGAATGAGTGTAAGGATATATATTAGAAATTATAACTTATTCCTATTTTCCTCTTAGCATATCCTTCTTCTTATCAATGTTCTAATTAATTCCATTAGTTCATTAATTAAGACTTGACCCATTATATTTACCAAATCTCAATCTCCTTATAATTCTACATTATTTTATTTATCTAATTAAATATCTAAAATAACGATAACCAAAATTAAGGGTGTTACATATAAGCTTTTAGGACTGAAGATCTCACCAATACGAGATCAAAGAAATATGTTTTAAGATTTTTAGATGAGTATTGGGTCGGATTTCGATTTTTAAAGGCTTTTGGCCATTTTTTGTTAACTGGTTTTGAAAAATAAAAGGAGGAAAAGGGAATGAGCAAAACCAGAGTAGTTGACTTTGCTTAATTTATGAACAAGAATATTACTTAACTTCCACCACAAGATAAACAAGTTTTCAAGTAACATAAGATTCTCAAGCAACCATCCAATCATGTCATTTTCAAAATTTTGTATATTGATTTAACTTTAAAAAAATTGAAAAGAAGGTTTTGCAGTATCCTGCTACCCAATATCCTGTTCGCCTACGAACCGTGAACAATAGAAATAAAATTGACCTTGCATCAAAATGCGACACGATCACATATCAACAGTAAATACATAGATTATTTCATTCTCTGAAGTTTCACAAATTTTATCGTTTGCCGTAAAATATATCAAATGAAAATATAATTATTTTTCAAACTAAAAATTATGGAAAAATCCAATAAATACATTTAAAAATACATCACTAAAAATCAAGTCATTTTATAACAATTGATTTTCTTGTTATTTATTCAAACTATTTATTATTATAAATAAATTTACAAAACGGGTTCACTACTATTATTTATTAATTAAAAGGAGTTAAATAAGGTTATTAAATCTATTTAATCAATATTTAATTCACCATCAAATATTTAAAAAAGCCTTATATATGAATTCAAGTTATGAAACATTTAAAACCCAATTATTTAAATATTTAAAATTAGTTAAAAATTAAAAATCCAAATAATAAAATTCCGGGATGTTATAAGTATGCATAAAACAATCTCATTCATTTTACTTAACAGAGATATTCAATCAATTTAAAACTAGTTTAAATTCTACTACCTTTCAATTTAAGGGTTATAAAATCTTAACTTTTATATTTACCCAAAAACACTTAACTCAAGTTCTTAACTAATTCGAAAGTTTCTGACCGTCCAAAATGGCCAAAAATTCGATTCCATTTTAATAAATGAGAGCTACTAAACAACATATCATAATGAGATGCACAAACCAAACTACCCTAATGCATAGGATACATGCATCCATAAAATGACTTAATAGAAAACTTAAGAACTAAACACCAGGTTTTATTTCAAATCATTTGGAAATAATAATATACATATCTCCTTTTCTATATCAAATCATACTTTTGGAATTTAAATCAAAATTTGTTTTACCAAAACAACTCTGCAGCAAACTACTATATTAGCACTCCTCCACTTTGAAACGCGAAAATGAATGCCGATGATGTTGCAGTCCTCATCATAATTATTTTCCAATGACAAAAGTGAGTTTGGTCATTTCTATCTCATTCAAAATCCTTTTAAAATATTTCTATCCATAAATACTTCCAAATTATACTATTATTATGTTTCCCAAAACCTTGGAAAAATCATTTTCAAAAACACTAAAATTTAAGTTCTCAAATTCTCAATTTTAAATACTTTTTATTTGTAAACTATAGTTTATAAAATTTCACTTACCTATATAAAATCATTTCACAATTGTATATCTTTATGTAAATTATAATAAAAAAACTTTTATTAAAATTAAATTTTATCCCTACATTGTCATCGAACGCCATATAGTCAAACTATGAAACTTAATTCACAAGGTGTTTGTTTCAAAGTTCCCATAACTCCTATCTACCAAACCCATGCAGTGAGAAGGTAAAACTGCTCATAAATTGGCTGAGCACAAATAATCAAATAATAAATGATAATAATTGAATATTATCATTCCCTAATAAATAAACACATCATAAATGACTATATCAAATTTTTGAAAATTATTCTTTTATATATAAAATATAACTCTAGGTAAAATTATTTCATTTATTGATTTTCAAAAATAATACTGCATCGATTTTCCTTGTCCAAGTGTTTAGAAGCTCCTATCAATATCATTCCATCCCACGTCTTGATCAGAATTCATAAACCACCCAATATACCAATCAACACAATATAAAATAATTTTCTAGCACTAACAAATACACACTCCCATATACATACATACACACACACACACAACACTCTCAAACTCATTCAAGGATGTTACTAACCTATCTCTAATGAGTTCACCCTACCAAAGCCTAAGCATTCATTCAACCTAAGCTCTGATACTATGCTATAACAACCTACCTTTTCGACTCTCAAAAGTCGACACTAATACCTTCATTGTATTAATGTGTTGAGCATCCAAGTATTGAAAAGACAGATTGTCGGGGTAAAAGAAAAGAACAGACAGAATAGAATCTCACATCGTGATGAGTAATATATAATATACAAATGACCTTTACAAAAGAAAATGGTAATATACATACATCAATCAGAGTAAACTAACATATCAAGCTTGGACAGTTATAACAGCTTGTCCTCACAAATGCTGATAAATAAAAAATAGGAAATGCAGCGAAAATAAAATAAATACATGAATATGTTTTGAAGGCGTCCATCTCGTCTCCTGAAACTCCAAAGCATCCATAATTAAATCTATAAATATACTCAGGCTGACTAAAGCATTATAAGAAAATATCGCCCGGATCAGTCTGGTGACCCAACGCGAGAAACACAAATCATATGGATTTTTAATGTTATAAAACCTTTCAAAAATAAAGGTATCTCATAAGACCATGCCGCATATAAACACAGATGAGTTTTTACTTTACAATAACCACATAATTTTTATTAGAAAATCCAATAATATTACAATAATGTCGAGGGTTTAAAGTAAATATACAAACATAGCCGGAATTGTTAACCATAATTATATTAACCAACATATTAAGTATAAAACTAAATCCGTAAGGCACGTATTGGAGAATAGATTCCATACAATGAAAAGGCATCGAGGTACCACCAACCACAGTAAATTTTTAGATAAAATGTATGAGGGACACACATGGAACCCCCCACAAACATAGAGGCCGCCTGCTCGTCGAACATAACATGGCCGGATTACGTCATCCCTCGGGCAACGAGGCTGTAAACATTGCACCCGACCCCACCCTTTTCTGCGTAGAAGTATAATAAAATTCATAAATATCAATTCAGATATGAGGAATTATGCTCCTAATGGTAGCGAACCACATAGCTCCACTGCATCCCTTGATTTTAGCCACTACCCTGTCGAACATCTCTTCACGAATGTACATGATTGTTGTTTCCCTATATTACCAGATATCCAAATGAATTTTTAACATTTACTTTCTTATTTCATCTCTCCTTCTTCCACTCTCTCGTTTTCTATATCAAAATATACCCAAACTCTACCAAAAGTCAACAAGAATCAAATTTAATCATCACTAGTTTGATTCTCCTTTATCTACTCTCTGATTTCTCTCATCTCTCTCACTCAAACGAAGATCAAAGTGCTATTCAAGAGTTATAAGATCAATTGTAATCAAGATAGAAGATCTGAGTCTGTAAAACTCTATTAAATCATACTGCTATACTTTTGGGTGTGATTGTAGCCTGTAAAATCAATTGGGTGTGCTTAGTAGCCTGTAAATCTAGTGAGTGTGCTTGTAGCTCAGAAATCAAGTGACTCTACCCAAAAGTTAAGATTATGGAGGGTGTGCCTCATAGCCTTGAAATCGAGATTGCATTTGCATTTACTAGTGAAAAGAAATCCATATAAGGAATTGCGTGGGACTAGATGTAGGGTAAATCTGTAACAGTATAAAATCCTGATGTGTTCTTTCCTTTTTATCTGCACTTGATTCTGTGATTCTTTCTATGATTGTTAATTACATCATTCCAAGTAGAATCTTAAGAATTTGAAAAATATTCATATAATCAATTAAATACTATTCACCCCCCTCTAGTGTTAATTTAGCCTTAAGATATATATTCCACTCACTTACATTTTGTATCAGAGCATTGATTTTCAAAGTATTCATCATCTGATTTTTGAAAAAGTTTAAATGACTACCAACATTGGTAATTGTACTGTTAGTAACACTGTTGATACACTTGTTAGTAACTCATTTGTCGAGGGATAATCTACTACTAGACCTCTACTTTTTAATGGCAGTAATTACACATATTAGTTATGTAGAATGAAAATTTGTTTACAGTCAATTGATTTAGACACTTGGAATATCACACAAAACGAGTGCTCTGAACCCGAGACTAATTTTGCACAGTGGACCACTGACCAAAAAGCAGTTGCATAAAGTAATTTAAGGCTATGAATATATTGTTTTATTCACTAGATAGAAATGAATTAATAGAGTATCTATATGTAAGTTTGCATTTGAAATTTGGAGAACTTTGCAAGTTATAAATGAAGGCACAAGTAAGGTTAAACAGACCAAAATTTCCATGTTAACAAGCCAGTTTCGATTATTCAAAATGAGTCCAAACGAGTCCATATTTGAAATGTATAGTAGATTCCAAGATATAGTACACCGACTTATTGCACTGGGTAAAAGTTTTTCTAAGGAGGATCAAGTTTAAAAAATTCCTCAATTCACTTACTTCTGAATGGGATCAAAAGACTCTTGCAATCGAAGAGGTTAATGACATAGCACTCTAAAAATTGAAAAATCAATTAGCAGTTTAATGACTTTTGAAGCATAAATGAAGGGCATGAGAAAAAGCAAAGCAATAGAGAAGAAATCTATATCTTTTAATGCAATGATGGATAATCTGGATTCAGATAGCGATGATGATGAAGAAATTGCTTTCATGACAAGGAATTTCACAAAATTTCTAAAATATAGGAAGACAAACAATTTCAAAAGAAATGAAAATAAAAATTCAAGAAGCGGAAGCAGAAATGGCATTAGATGTTATAACTATGATGAACCTGGCTATTTAAAACGAGACTGTCTACATTCCAATAAACTAAAAACTACACCGAACACTGATTCATCCAGAAAACGGAGAAGAGCTCATGCTGCAACACTAGTCGATTCAGATACTTCCTCAATTGATAGCGAACTTGATACAGAGAATGCTAATATATGCTTCATAGTGAAATTTAATGAGAAGTCTGGAGAAATGGAACTAATATAGGTACGCATTTGAATTAAAATTTTGAATTTTTCATTGTTGATTGGTTTTTGATTGGTAAGAATAACATATAGATTAATATAATATTGTTGTATAATCTGTGCATATATTTTAAATAATATATATATATATATATTAATAAAATATTAAATAAAAATTATAAAAAATATGTTTTAAATTAGTATATATATTAAATAAAAATTATAAGATAATTATAAGTATAGATAAATATGAACTATTTGTTTAAGTTTCCTTTTTTTCTGAAAATTTTGACCTAAATGTCGACATACCCCACATGCATATTTCAATATATATAGACAGATTTTGAATTTCAATTTCAAAAATTGAATTTCCCACCAACTTTTCACCAACCCCTATGTTCTTAAAAGATGTTTCTTGACCAGAGAACATGTCCTTTGATTCTCTATTTATTTACTCTATCTCCATTCATTCGTTTTTCACTTTCATTTTCCTACTCAAAAATTATAAACTCTCTTATCTCTTCAAACTACTCTCCAATGGCATCCTCAAGCAATACTAAGGAAACCATGAGGCTTTCTAAGAAAATAAAAGAATATCTTTTTAATGATCAAGAAGCTATGCAAGCCTATATTGAGTATATATCTTTCAAAAAAGTCTTTCCCGGAAGATTTGCTATTTTTGAAGATTTTCATACTTATGATACTTTTAATCTTTGTTTACAAAATGAAATTCTTATTTTAATTGATGCTTCTCAAAATAATTTTGTTTGTTATCCAAAATTGGTGAAGATATTTTAAGAAAATTTAAAAGAAAAGTTTTATGATGGAAGAGAAGGAGAAGTTTGGAGTAGTGTCAAGGTGACACAAATTGTTTTAAATTGTGAGCTTTTGGGTCACATTCTTGAATGCGAATCTAGTGGACTGGACCTTTCAACTTTTCAAATTGATTTTAAAATTGTGAAGTAATCCATGACATTTTCGAAAGTGATGATGATTTTGAAATTTAAAAATAAAAACTTTCATACAAAAGCAAGAATTTTAAGCCTTCTTTTGCAACAAAGTATCACTCCTAAAACGGATAATTGTAATAACCCGACAAAAAAGGTTTTCAAAGCACTTTTCGCCATTTATGGTCAATATGACATAAATTGGTCACAAGTCATTTTTGATGAACTTTTTCCTAAAAATCTTTCTAAACATGAAAACACACTATTTCATGGTGTTTATCTTACTTATGTTTTCAATTATTTTGGTGTTGACCTTAAAGGAGAGAAAACAATTCCTCAAAAAATATTTGACAAGGCCAACATTTCACTTATGCATATTTCACCTTTTTTCGAGTCTTATATAACGCTTGCGGAAAAGGAACAAAGGTTAGTGTAACAACCCGCATATTTTACGATTTTTATATTTAAATATTTTATTTAAATATAGCATCGTTAGTTGGATTTAAGTTCGAAAAATTCACTATTCGTCAACGAACAATCGAAATAGTGAAAAGTCTTTGTGGATCGAGATTCGGAGGTGTTGTGTGTTTCAGTCGATTGGGAAAAGTTAGCACCTCGATATGTTGGTCCATTTACCATCACCGAACATATTTGTTCCGTGGTTTATCGTCTTTTATTACCGGCTCAACCTTTTGCTATTTATGACGTTTTCCACGCCTCTCTACTACGAAAATACCTTTGGGATTCCGATTTTTATTCTTGAGCCCGGTATTATTGAAGAAATTGAAGTTTCGCCAAATTTGACTTATGAGCAACATTCTATTCGTATCATTGCTTCGGAGGTTGAATACCTTCGGAATAAAGATGTTCTTCTTGTGAAAGTTCAATGGTCCTCAAATCCTAAGGATTTCTATTGGGAATCTTGAGAGTTCATCGAGCGAACACATCCGGACTTTCTCTTTCGTGCTCTTTATGGTGAACTTCTTATTTCAAATTTTCTTTTGTGTTGATATGCTTTTATGGTTGTTACTCCTTATTTTGTTCTTAATTATTGCGAGGACGCAATTTCTTTAAGGAGGGGAGTCTGTAACAACCTGCATATTTTACGATTTGTATATTTAAATATTTTATTTAAATATAGCATCGTTAGTCGAATTTAAGTCCGAAAAAGTCACTATTCGTCAAAGAACAGTCAAAATAGTGAAAAGTCTTTGTGGATCGAGATTCAGAGGTGTCTATTTGAGAAAAACTGTCTCCTAGGGATTCAGACGTTTGAAATGCTTCATTCAGATGTCTGAAATTGTTCGAATCAAATCAAAAACAAAATAGGCCAAAATTGCCATTTTCACACGTCTGAAATGGATGATTCTGACGTCTGAATATTGTTCTGGACAACATTTATTTTTCCAGATTCAGACGTCTGAATCATCCACTTCAGACGTTTGAATGAAGTTGGGAAACTCTTATTTTTCCAGATTTAGACGTCTGGTTTGGACATTTCAGACGTTTGAATCAAGAATGAAGTTGAGAATTAACAATTTGGACTCGAGACCATTTCCATTGAGTTCAAAATGTTGTTTGTGACTTTTTTGAGTATAAGCTTCGATATGTTTGGAGTAAGTTGAATTTTACTATTTTCTACTTGGGCTTTTGGGTTTGGGTTTCATCCAACTCATCCTATAACCTAACTCAGCCCCCTCTCCTCTCCATTCACTCAACTCATTTCATAAAAACTCAAGCTTCACTGAAAATGGGGGAAGAGAATGGGAAATAGAAATTCCAAGCCCTAGATTCAGTTGCAAACTCAAATTCTTGCTCTAAGATCCAAGAGAAGCTTAGGTAAGCATCCTCTTCTCCTTCCCCATCTCAATTCCTCTTCGATTTCTGAAATTTCCTAAACCCTAACTTAGGAAATATTTTTTCTTGAGCTTAGATTGAAGCTCCTTGGGTTATAATTGAAGAGTGATTGTTCTTGCCTTGCTCTATAGCTTCTCTCTTGAGTTTTTGGGTTAAAAGGTGATATTTTTATCTCACATCTATGTCTATAACTATCTTTGATTGTTAGGTATGAATTCCTAACATCTTTACATGTTCATTTGATTTTGATTTGGATTGATTTGGGGAATGTTCCAATTTTTGGTTTTTAAGTCCAATTTTATGAAAATCCTTTTATGGATGTTTGGACATGTTGGTCGGAGTATATTGGTGAGTCTTTAAGGTTGGGTAGTCGTTTGGCGTAAACCCCTAGCCATCGTCACTCATCCGATTGCTTCCGATATGATTTGGCCATCATTGGCCTAGGCAAAGTATTGCCTGAGCTCCAGTTTCAGACGTCTGAAATATACAATTCAGACGTCTGAATCTGCTTGCTTCAGCCCCGTTTGCCTATTTTGTTTGAGATTCCAATGTTAATCGATTCGTGATTATCTGATTTGTTGTTATCATTTATTATCGATTTTGATGACTTCTATTTTGGGATTTTTGGGTATATCCATTTTGATGGATTCGACATCAATTTCTATGGATTTGATTCACGTCTTCGTATGTGGATTTTAGGGATTGATTGTTTCTACAATCATTTTTGTGACTTGTCACTTCTAAATACAAAGGTTTTTATACTAGTAGTAAATATTCAACTCTTTTACAAAGATGATTTCAAACTCTATTTTTAATACAAAGCTCGTTTATAAAACCGTTTTCTAATCTATTAGTATATACAAACCTTTACCTCATTCGTATGAGAAAATATAATTAAACGGCTTGGCAAAACAAGTGGTACGAAATGCTTGCGTTTACTTCGTTGGTTAATTCTTTGACTTGTTCGATTGAAACTCTTGTGACAATTTTCAAGTGGAAATCTACAATATGTTCGTAAATATTTGAGTTAAATAAGTGGTTATGGGACATGAAGCTAAACTCTTATATTTACTAGCTTAGTGTAATCGAAACTTCTTGATGATCGATGATGATCATTTTATGGTTTAGACTAGCAATGTGCGATGTCTCTTTGTCCACATGGGGGACTATACCCCGTTCTGTTGAGCTTCGTCTCATTTTTATGGGCTAGTCACAGCATGGTCTTTGGACCGTTCGTGGAGCAATCGGCTCATTAAGTCGGTGCATGGGGTGTATCATTTTAGGTGCATCGATGTTCGACTAGGCATGGGGTGTATCTTTTTAGGTGCATCGATGTTAGTTTATACATGGGGCATATCTTTTCAGGTGCGTCGATGTTCGACTGTGCATGAGGCGTATCTTTCTAGGTGCGTCGATGTTCGGTTTATGGTTAGCGACCATGGAATAGCGTTACGTTTGTGATACACGTGTTGGTGAGTTTTCATGCCCCCGTTTGTGATAGGCCTTCCCCCATTTTGTGATTTCTGGATTTCTCGTTGTGATTTCTAGAATTTGCGTTTCATTTTTGTGGATTGAATTGATAAGCTCTATCAATATTTGTGTTTTGGTGAGTAATTTAAAGAATGTGATTCTTTTGGTGTTTATAGATGGTTTGAGATATTGTATGATTTTTTATTGTTATTTGATGTATACTTGACACAGTATGGCATTTCTTTGTTATCATACGTTTTTGGTCATATCTCTTATCCTATCTCATTTTACCTGATATTTATAGCTAGACTGATCCGTTTATTATTTTCTTCTTAAATAATACTCGGGTCAGACCGAGGTATTTCAGGTGCTTCTGCTTGACTTCTTCTCAGGGTTCGTCACCTGACTTTTGGCTAACTACTTTAGCATAGTAGTTTTTGTTAGTATGCATTTGAGATGGAGACTCCTTGATGTATATTTATTCTCTTTTCTAGCACCTGTACCTATTCTTTTGTTATTTAGTGGATCTTCTATGACCACTATTTTGTTGTACACATTCATGTGATATGTTCATATCTTATTCCGCCTTTGTGATATGAATGTCTGTGCCTGATTTGTGTTATGTTTATTTCTATACTTGTTTCCGAAGTCCACCTAGCCACTATGTAGTAGCTTTGAGTTTGTATTTGATATGTCGGATTTCCTATTGAAATGGAATTTAAGTTATATTATCTGACATATCGGTACTCGCACAAAGCAATTGCACAGATGGTCGCTCCTCAACAGCCTTATTCTTTATGCTAGTCGACGGCATTACACCGTAGTGTCCTTGCCTAGCATGAGCATAGTGGTGGGGCGTCACAGTTGGCTTGGAAAGAGGAGCAAGAAATAAGGGAAGAGGAGGAAGAGGAAGGGGAGGAAATGGAAGTTGAGGAGGAAGAACAAGAAGAGGAGGGGAATACTTCCTTGGAAAGTACCAATATGCCACTTAATCCATCCAACATAGATCTTCTCAAAATCAAGAGAAGATAATTCACAACCAAAGAAAGTTAAGAAATCATACTTAAAGTGATTAACCTCAGTTTCAAACAAAATGGATAAATTCTATGGAAAGATCATCTGCAAGCTCGGTGGTTCTTCTTCATCTTCGTCCACATCTTTCTAGTTGTTTATTTAAGCTATTTTTGTATTTGAATTTTCTAGTTTTAAGTTTATGTTGAATCTTATGTATCTTCCCTTTATTCCTAGTACCCATCCTTATTATCAATGAACATTCTATTTCTTGTTATTATACATTGTCAATTATTTCTCAAAAGTCATACAAATATAATAGTATAGGCCAAAATAATAGAATTGTAAAATTAAGTAGTTTTGAAAAATTATTGCATATGCCGATATATGTAAATCATGTATGTCGACATATAATGGCCAGTTTTTAAAATTAAAAAAATAACAACTACTAAAACACCAATTCATTTCAAACGACTTCTTACCCCTATATATACCTATTCACTCCAAAAAAATCATTATTTTCAGTCTCTATCTTCACTCTTTTTCATATGTAAACCTATCTCTTCAATAATGTCTTCCCCACATCAAAAACTTTGCGAAAACCTCGAAAAAACTCTTGAATCATTCAAGAACATTCTTTCTTTCGTTCTAAGAAACTACAGGCACTTAGCATTAAGTCAAATGCAGATGATCAAGGAGAAAGAAAGGCATTTCGACGTGATTAGATAGAGGATTTCTACCTTAAACAAAGAAGAACTTACCACCAATCCAGAGTGTACTATCCACAAAGATGATGAAGATTAGGATGCTATCAAAGTGGATCCAATCTTTGGCACTGATGGATGGGTTAAAGTTCCTCGAAATGTCTAGTTTGAATAAGATTGATTGTATATAAATAATAATACTTGATTTTGTTTGGATTTGATTGGTTTTATTTGTGTGGATTTGTTTGAATGGTGTGTGACATTAAATTTGTTGGATTGGATGAATATTTAGATTAATTATGATTATTTCATGATTATCTAATTTTATATATCACTTATTGTTTTTATACAATCATTCTCATCATCATTATATATAATTCTTATATATATATATATTAGTATTTTATTTAAGGGGTGTCAGAGTTAGAATTAAAGTAAGAGTTAGTGTTATTGTTATAGTTTTAGGTGGTCATTTCTGTTGATGACAAAGGGGGAGAAATATACGAAATCTAGACATAGATTAAGAGGGACCCATGGGGAGTTATTTTATATTTTATATAAAGAGTTGTCACCATTAAGAAGGGGGAGATTGTTAGTACCTTAGTTTTTGGTTCTGATGATAACAACTATAGGACATTATATAAAATATAGATACTAATGTTTTATCAAGATATATATAGTATATAGTGCATGATATTAGATCGAAGTTGATTAAGAAGACTGTACAGTATCAAGAGTAGATTTAAGATGCTGAAATCAAGAGCTGATTCAAGATGATGATAATTGAGGACTCATGATTATTGAAGAGTTCAACATTTCAAGATATTCCAGATAAGTTATAGAGTCATAGAATTTTTGCTAAAACCCTGATATCACTTTCCTGATCTCTCTCTATTTTAAATAAGTTTTAAATATTTTTCAAATATCCTGGTTTTCAAAATAATCTTTTCAAACATCTATTCAAAATATTTCTCAAGATAATTTCTTAACCTTTTATATTTACATAGATATTATATTAATTTTTTAAGTATTTTTTATCTATTATAATTTTTTTGGTATTTTAGTTTATATCTACATTATGTTTATTTTTTATATTTTTATTTTAGATATTTACTTATAATTTATAAATATATTGATTTTATATATGTTATTTACATTATATTGAATACTTTTATTAAATATTTAAAAATTATTTTATAAAGTTTTATTAAGTTATATTTTGATTAAAATGTGTATAAACTATATTTAAATGCTTCTACAAAGTATCAAATTATATTACAATGCAACATAATTTCAAAATAATATTTTTAAAGTGTTTTTCAATTTTGTGAAAATTATTTCAACGTACTCTATCTACGTATGTCGACATAGTGACCACAATTTTCAAATTCAAATTTGAATGGAAGTGTCTTTTCGTCGTATCTCTTCATGAATGGACATGACTGTTGTATCCCTATATATACCAGACTTCCAAATGAATTTTTAACATCTACTTTCTTATTTCATCTCTCCTCCTTCCATCTCTTATTTTCTAAATCAAAATATACCCAAACTCTGCCAAAATTCAACTAGAATCAAATTCAATCATCACTAGTTTGATTCTCCTTCATCTACTCTCTGATTTCTCTCATTTCTCTCACTCAAACCAAGATCAAAGTGCTATTCAAGAGTTATTGGATCAATTATAATGAAGATCGAAGATCCGATGTTTGTAAAACTCTATCAAATCATACTGCTATACTTGTGGGTGTAATTATAGCCGTAAAATCAATTGGGTGTTCTTAGTAGTCCGTAAATCTAGTCACTCTACCAAGAGGTTGGGATTTTGGAGGGTGTGTCCCGTAGCCTTGAAATCGAGATTGTATTTTCATTTACTAGTTGAAAAGAAATCCACACAAGGAATTGTATAGGACTGGATGTAGGGTAACTCCGAACCAGTATAAAATCTTGATATGTTCTTTCCTTTTCACTTTTACTGCATTTACTTTTATCTGCACTTTAATTCTGTGATTGTTTGGTGATTGTTAATTACATCATTCCAAGTAGAATCTTAAAGAATTTGAAAAATATTCATACAACCAATTAAACACTATTCACCCCCCTTTAGTGTTAATTTATCCTTAAGATCTCTATTCCACAGACTCACAATCAAATCCCATTCCTTTTATTAAACTTCTTTGTATAAATCTCTTTTAAAATATTTACAAAACTCCTTTTATTGATCTCCTTTCTATTTTTATAAAACTCCTCTTATAAATTTCCTTTTGTATTTATAAAATTCCTTTTATTAATCTCCATTCTATACTTATAAAACTCTGTTTATAGATCTCTTGATTTTTAATCTCATATACTTATTACAAATCTTCAGTTTCGAGATAGGACTAAATGCTTTCCATAAAACATTCATTCCATATATCACTATAAATTCATAAATGTGATTTATTATTTCAGTTTATCAAATTGATATCATTTCATTTTTTACAAAATATCATTTATAAATCTATTCTTTTGTTTATAAAATACAATTATAAATCTATCTTTCCACCAACATTTTATATAAAGCATTCCACGACTATTTATTCCAAAATATTTATATCTTCTTCTAAAACAGATTCACTCTATTATAAAAGATAAATTCCTTTAAAATAAACATTTATTATTATATTAACTTTTCTGTAAAATAAATACTTCCTGAAATACTTTTAAAACATTTCCAAAAAGGTTAGGGTAAAATAGAGAAGTTCAAAAATTGTTTCTAAATAAAATTCCAAATGTCACATTTAAAATCATTCTCCAAATGAAAACCATTTCCAAATCAAAATAACAAATAAGAGTATATCCAAGATACTATAATGAGGCATAGAGTATACAAGGCACCTAACAAGTTCTTTCGGTGATCCATCTTAAAAGGGTTGAACTTTTGCAACATATCAAACTCACTTCAATCAAAGTCTAACTACCAAACTTTGACATCAACATTTTATACAACAAATATATAAATGAAATTAAAATCAACAGTGGCATGGAATCTAGATCCCACTGCAAAATTTCAATAGTTTTCCTGTATTTTATTTTAAATGCCATCTGCTTTCCAAAGCGGAAAATCAACCCAATTTACCAAAGAAATAGTTCAAGCTTATAAACAATAATTTATAACAACACATATACCATATAGTATTCATCCAAAGGTGAGTTGATTCACCAAAATTCTAGCCAACACTTATGCGTTCCTGCTCGATCTAAAATCGAACGGTGTTCGATTTTAGTCTGAAATCATATTTACTCCTAACTTGACGAAATCACTCCACTATATAGATAATGCTCCTAGGAGCGCAATGCAAAAGACCGCGTCTCGATTGGACTCCATATGAAGAAGATATGCTTTTTATAAGATTTGGAATTAAAAATTTAATTAAGTAACTTAATTAACTCATTTATTAACTTAATCACTAGCCCTAATCATCTTTCCCATCCCAAATCAAAATATTCATAGATATGCTTAAAGAAACCATAGCCGCACTCTTCCCTCCATGATTATTCCCTTCACACTTCACTAATCAATAAACCGCCTTCAATAACGCACTCCACATCACACGATCTTCGCCCCCGACCCAACAAAGTCATGTCTGCAACCTCCTACCTAATCGCAACCTGCTGCCTTCAAGTACTGTAGCTCAATGTTGCTTTCTTCCTGAGATGGTCGGAGCTGCTGCAATTTGGTGGGAAAGTGAACGTCGGCAAGGGAAAAATGACAGTGGCCTCCGTTTGGCCTATCTTCGCCTTAAGCAAACACAATCTATAACCCTAGTTTCATAGCCATGTATGACCACCACCCCCATCTTCATTGCACACACCATCGCCTATACAGATTTGAAGCCCACCTCCATACGAGCGCAACGGATCTAAAATCGTCGGTTTTTGTTGAGCATAGCTCTCGAAACAATTTGAGGAAGATGGCGGTTACTTATTTTGGTTCTTGAAGTAAATAAAGGAAAAGAAAGAGAGAAGTGAGGAAAAAGGGTTAAGTGAGAGATATTTATAATATTTCATATATTATTATCTAATTCTCTAATTAAAACGTTATACGTTTCGAGCTCGTCTGATCACACTACACGTCCGATCGTCATGAAACTCGTCGGCGTACATCACATTATTATTCCAGTTCTATAGTACTAGTTTCGTCAAAATCCAAGACAGTGCCCCGAAATGATAATTTCATACATTTTGAGACCATTTATCAGAAAACGATTTTTGGTCCCATTATCGATATTATTTCAAACTATTTACTTTTGTAAATATTTTTCTATAACAAGTTCACCATTATCTTTTATTAATAAAAAGGAGTTATTCAGCTTTTAAAATCAATTATTTATATATTTAAAATTAACTAAATATTAAAAATCAAAATGATAAAATTTCGGGCCATTACCTTCGCTTAAAAATATTCCAAAATCAAAACAAAGTACAAATAAAAAGGCGGTTGTTGTCTCTGGGTTCCAGCAAAATCCAGGTAGATTTAATTGAATTTAGGAGCTTCATTCATCATTCAAAGTGCAACTTTTGACTACATCCTAAGGTACCATTCTAATTCGATTTAATTATATGTCTCTCTTGTTCACATGGTTTAGATTCTATATGCTTCATCTCGTCTATTTGATTGTTCATCTTGTAATATATAATTGGGATCCATTTTTGCCCACCTTAGTTAATTATATGTTCATCATGTTAATTTAATTAAGCTCCTCTTTTTCTTCTACATTTTAATTTACTTTATTTTCATAATGATTGATATACTTTAGACGCTCTATTTCATATGATTATTTTTTGTTATTATTTTATAATTTAGGTTTGAATGCACTTATAATGAATTTACATATGCCTAAGTTGTATGATTCTCCTTTCTGTTTTGGAAACTGTTATTGAAAAAAAACTACTTTTTGATTAAAAATTATTTTATCATTTTATAACATTTGCATACACAAACATAAGTAAACTATATATATATTAATTATTTAAACTTACCTTGAACATCGATATCTTTTGTTATATGGTTAATGTTTGGAATATAATTTGGATATTGTTTACGTAACAATAAATGTTTGCACAAAAAATGGACAAACACCTCAAAGTTGTATGATTTAGTAGATCTTATGTTGTTCTTAGTGATTTGGGTGATTTATGCAAATATATGAAAAGCAGGGGCTAAACTGTAAAAAGACACGCAGATTTATAGTGGTTCAGCCAGAATGTGCCTACGTCCACTTTATATGTTATTTCTCTTCTCTTGTTTTGATTACAAGTACAATGCTTTGATACAAGTAAAAGAAAGTTGTTTGAAAGTTCTCTCCATGCTTGAGCTCTCAAACTTGTCCCCCATTATTGTACCCCTGCCCCTCTATTTATAGAGTGAGGCTGGGGGTAGGGGTCTTGGATTTGTATAGTTGCTGGTGGGCCTGGGCTGATGTGATCTGGCCTGGCACGTCTTGGTCCGGTAATACTTGGTCCGGTGGTAGGTGTCATGTTGTTTGGACCGGTAATGGTGGAGTGTATGTTGGTTCGGTAGGAGGTGGTTCGGTAGGGGTTGGTCCGGAATGTCTTGATCCGGTAGATGCTTGGTTCGGCAGTGGTAGGAGAAACTTGATCCGGTGGTAGGGACGAAGATTGGTCCGGCAGTCATAGGAGGAAGGTTGGTTCGGCAGTTGCTTGAGACTGCCGAATGGGTTCTGTGAGACATGGATGCCGAATGAGTTCCTGCCGAATGGGCTCTGGAGAACGAGAGTGCCGGATGAGTTTAGGCAAGCCTGGATGGATGAATCAAGCTTCTTGGCCTCGAGGTCTTCTGGGTGAGAACACGCCCAACATTTGCCCCCCAAAGTGAGGCATATGCCGGCATGTGCCGCGCTTTGTTTTAAAACTAATGACGTTAGCTTGGATGCTTTCGCCGAATCAGCCGGTCCGGTCGTCTATAGTTGCCTATAAGTAAGGGCCTAGGGCCTCTATTACCTTCTACCGAACGAAACAGCCGAACCAAGTCAGTCACACAGCCGAATCAGATTCTAATCTTCTGCCGAACCATTTCAGGTATTTGACTTCCATTCGCCGAATGAACTTGAGTGAATGCCGAATGGGCTTGCGTACTTGAATGCCGAATGAACTTGAGTGATGTGAATGCCGAATGAAATTTTACATTCAGTTTACCGAATGATAACGGGAGTTTGAGCATTTTGATTTTATGAGTGAAATTTCATATTACACACATACTTGTTTACATCCTCTGTTCTAACAATGTGTTTTTCCGGTGTTGCAGATAATGTCTCGTAAAGTGGAAACTCGATCAGACAAAAAGAAATCTGGGGGCGAAGGAGGTACCTCTGCCGTGCCCCCAGCTCAGCCGAATCCAGAACGTCACGGATCTGCCCCGAGATCACTAGTGGACGGGTACGGCCCTCAGGAGCTTCTGAACTCCCCGCCCGATTGCTTTCCTAGCTCCCTTAAGGAGGAGCAGCTTGATGTCATCTCCCGTTCTTTCAGAATTGATAGGGCGCATTTGCTGTTGCCAGGGAGAGAAGTTATGCCATACGACCCTCCTGAAGGGTACTTTGCCTACAGCAGATACCACTGTATGTGTGGTGCCATTCCTCCTCTTAACGCTTGGGTAGCCAGCTTCCTCACATATCTAAAGGTGGCCCCATTCCAGCTCCAACCCAACTCCTATGCTATACTGGTGAGCCTCTTCGTCATTTTCCAGAGGAAGTATGGTCGTGCTCCTTCCAACCGGGAGATCCGGTACTTATATAATCTGAGGGGCTATAAGAAGGGGTCCCCATTCATCAGCTTGGAGTCAGCTGTAACCTTCAAGCCGGTCTTGGATCTGTATTCCAAATTCAGCATGTTCAAGAAGGAGTGGTTCTTCATCAGGGACGGCTCTGCCTCTATTCGGCGTTTTACTTCTGGATGTAAGTTGATGCTTTACTTATAATTTCCATTCTGATTGCGATGCTTCTTCTCATACTTTTTCATTTTTGCTAGCGACAGGTGGCTTTGCGATTGTGGAGACTGATCGCCTGGTTCAGACGGCGGCTGAGATAGAAGCTATTCTCGGGAGATATAGGTCAACTGCCTACCTGATCAGGAACACGACCCTTCTGGAGTATAACTTAATCCTTCCACAGTAGTCAGTAGTCAAGCTGAGGAAAACGGCGGAGGAGAGGGCGGCTGCTCAGGCTAAGGGAGGTATCACGGTAGAGAGTAGCAAGAGGAAACCTTTCACAAAACCTCCAGCCGTCGGAGGTAAGAAACTTAAGAAGTCGGACGGTCCCTCCCCTAGCAGTTGTCCACTTACCCAGGAGGAGGAAGACGCAGAGGAGGAAAGAGGTGAGGGTGGAGGTGACCGGGAAGGTGGCGATGGTGGCGATGGCATCGGGGCCCTGCTTCCTGGGCAAGCAGGCGAGATTCAGGAGTGGACGGATGATGCATTCCATCAAGCTTTTGAGGGGCTGGACGGAGAACCGGCTTTGATAGAGAAAACTGGGAAAGCTGACAAGGCTGGGACTGGTGCAAGCGAGCCTCCTCAGACTATTCCAGCCAAGGTGGCTCCGACGACTCAAGGTGAATTTTTGACTCCTGTGGGCTCCATTTATGATAGGGACTTAGGAATATTTTATGACCCGCTCCCGTCCTGGAATGAAATCCAGGACTTATTGCAGTATCCTACTCCTCCCCAGGGTTTGTACAACCACAGATGTGTTTCCTTTCTTTTTACCTTTTAATTTACCGTGTTTTCTTGAATTATAGATCAATGCATGCTTGTGACATTTTTTCTTCATATCAGGAGTAGGCAAAAAGGCTAAGGCCTCAGATCTTCGGCACAGGCTTGAACAGTACAAGCTCTCCAAAGCTTCCGTCAAGCCGAAGCCTTCAGCCCACCGTTCCGGGGATGTAGTCGGCTACCGTCCTCTTCTCGGGGTTATTGACGAGGGCATTCAAAAGAGAAAGAGGAGCCATCCCTTATCCGAATCTTCACTTGGTCTTTAGCCCCCGGTTCAGCCTCTTCACGATATGACGGAGGAGGATACTGAGTTCGCACTCTCTCTGCACCCGTCTGAAAATCCTACCGTTATTCAGATCGATCGTCCTGGTTTAGCTCGTAATCCATTTGCGGGTCACCCTGATCTGGATCCAGGTTCCCATGATATTACCTTTGACGAGGTTACTGGAGAGCACCTTCTTCCCCGCAATCCCATGGTACGGGTGCTTGATGAGGATAAGTCCCTAGATCTCGATCTACTTACTACTCGGATAGTTACCATGGGAGACGAGGCCAAGGCTAATATTGATCGGGTGGCGGAGGAGACTAGGAAGATGATGGGGCATCATGCCCGGCTGGTTAAGGCTGGAGAGGAAATTGGGAGTGCCAACATCCGACTACGATTGATGGTTTCGAACCAGGCCAAACAGCTTGCTAATCAAGCTATTCAGATTTCCCAGCATGAGGCTGCCTCCGGGCGGTTGAGGAAGGCTATAGAGGAGGCTAGTAAGGCGGAACTGCGGAAGATGGAGGCGGTCTGCAAGGAGCAGATAAATATGGCCATCTCGACAGTGGATGAGGTTCAAAGGGCGGATCTTAAGCGGGTAGAGGAGATGTCGGGGAAGCTTGAAGCCGCCGAGCTTGCTCAGGTTAGGCTGAAGGAGGAGATGCGGAAATCCCTTCAGGCTGACTGCTCGAGATACCGTTTGTAGAGAGAAGCTGCTGTTGGAAGGTTGTCGGCTTCTGAGGCCCGGATGAGGGAGTTTGAGGAGAATGAGGGGATGATGGATGAAATGCTTCAGGACATGTACTTCCGAACTTGGAAGCAGGGCAACCTATCCTAGATGGATGATTATCCTAGGGTCATGGCTAAGATTTATCTTCGGGCTCTGGAGGAAGCTAAGGCGGATGCGGATAAAGAGGGTGGTGTGGCCTTCAGCATGGATGTGGTCACTGCTCAATTTGCCAAGGAGGAGAAGGTGGCGGTGAAGGAAGGTATGCGGTTGCTTGCCGCTGAGGAGGTAGGCGTGCAAGTAGAGGATGACGATCAGGACAGTCGAGAAGCAGGCGCTGGTAAGTCTTCCTTTTTTAGTTTCTCCATTAACTTGGTCGCTTATTGCTAATGAATCCTTTCTCTGACTAGACAGGTGGTCAACAGGACAAGGATAAAACTCCACTACAGCCGGCCCCTTGATTATACCTGGAAAAAACTCTTTTTGTGGATTTGACAGGGTTGTATATGTTAGTCTCAAAACAGTAAAGTAGCCTTTAGGTTGTAATATTTTGCCACTTGTAATAAATAGTCCTATTTTTGACGTGTAATTTTTAACTTAAGCTGATTCTGTCGTCTTTTGAATGTCTTTGTTATTTTGACATGTTGTATGAGAAATGTAGCTATGCCTATTCTTGTAATTAAATTGTGTTTGATGTCAGGTTCTGGTTTGAAACATAATTTTATGACTTGCAATGTTAGCGTGAGGTGTGAATAAATTATAGTCACGTGTTTACATATGAAAGAAAGAAGTACTGCCCTTTATATCTTGCTTGTAGGTGGCAGCTTTGAATATCTTGTATGATTGGTTAAAGGATGCGTTCCAATATCTTGCTGCGAATATCCGCTTCTATTAGTGAGTGTCTCCTGTCCTGTGTCCTGTACTTCAAGAATTGTTACAGAGGATAGGAGAAAAGTTTCTCAAGTAAAATTGGAATATGTGAAAAAGTAAAACTTCCAATCATGGAAGGCCTTCGATGTGCTTAAGTTCATGGCAAACGGGTTTTGTAGTCACTTTCCCTAGCTGTGGGTCTTGGAGACATTTGTCACCCATCTTACGCCTCCGCGGGGAGTTAATTCTTTTTTACCACAGCCGCACTTAAGACACATCGGAGCCGAGATCGCGCACAGTAACTACCCGAGCCATTATGGCCCATAATCGTGGGTATTATTCGATTTACTGTGGCCGGCTAGCGTGGGTGCCAATCGTCAACTGTGAACTGCCCCTGGCTGGCCACACCTTATATTGGGGATTATAATCGGTTCACAGTTGTCGGCGAGCCGAACGCCGTAATGAGCTGCCTCGGCTATAGTCGGCCTTCTCGGTGGCTTATAATCGGCTCATTACAGTTGGCTTTAAGGGCCGTCGCGAGCAATGAGTTAACTCGCAGCAGAGGGATGCCGGAGCGAAAGTGTCTCATTGGCGAGGGCATAGATTCGCATAGTACCTGTTAGGTCTTGTCCAGGTGAAGTTGCACTGTGGAGTGCCTTGCATAGGATTTTGTTCAACAGAAAAGGATAAAGTTAACAAGCAGCCAAGATATGAAGGAACAAGTTAAAAAAGAGACAAGGTTTTTTAAAGTGGTTCGGCACGAAAATGCCTACGTCCACTGATTCTCTTTGTTAATTCGCTTCATATGGGCAGTACAAGTTAAGAAAAGTATCGACGGAGGTGTTGGATGTTCCATGCCCTCTGGAACACCTCTCCGTCCACTGTTGACAAAATATAAGCTCCGTTGTGGAGATCTTTATATGGTCCATCCTGGATTGGATCTAGTGCTCCGGGGTGAGGGAAGATTCGCTTGAGGACAAGATCCCCTTCTTGTAAGGTGTGATGCTTGACTTCGGAGTTGTATTGTGCTGCCACTTTTTGCTTGTGGGCTGCTGCTTCGAGGACGGAATCATTTCTTCTCTCCTCAATTTGATCCAAAGACATGTGAGGGAGTTCTTCGTTCTCTTCTGGGTTATAGTGGATCCTACGGTGGGAAGGCACGATGGTTGCAACTGGGAGCATAGCCTCCGATCCGTATGCCCAAGAGAAAGGAGTATGCCCTGTTGATGTTCTGAAAGGTGTGCGATAGGCCCATAGTGCCATAGGGAGTTCATCCACCCAAGCGCCCTTTGACTTTTCGAGCTTCTTTTTGACCAGAGTTTTCAGAATTTTGTTGACGGCTTCGACTTGTCTGTTTTCCTGGGGACACGCTACGGATGAGAAGCTTTTGTGAATTCCATGCTCTTGACACCAGTCGGCGAATTCCTCGTTGTCCAATTGAAGTCCATTGTCTGATATGATTTTGAACGGGACTCCGTACATAGCGTTCCAGTCTTCTTCTTCTGATATGTTCTTCAATCAAGTCCCGGAGATGATGGCATTCATTGGTATCATGCCCATGGGATTCGTGGAAGCGGCAGAATTTTCAAGACTTAACTGCGTTATCTGATTTCTTCTTGTGCGGGGGGCGTTTGTATTCAACTTCGTCTTGAGTGGCCAGGAAGATATTTTCGATCGTTTTATTTAGAGGGGTGTAAGCATCAAATCTTGATCCTGGCCGATATGGACGCTTTTCTCCCTTTTTTCCCCCAGCATTGTCTCTGGAATCATTTCTTCGAACGTCCCTTGCCGCCGCAGGGGCGTTGCTGTGAGTTGCCTTATTCTGTTGTCCTGACTGCCCCTCCATGGCAGCGTCCTCGAGTCTCATATACTTCCCGGCTTCATGGAAGAAATCGGGCAAAGTAGCTGGTTTTTCTTTTGTCAACCGCCTAGCAAATTTAGTGTCCGGATGCACACCACTGCAGAGGGCCATTAGGATAAGCTTCTCGTCGGCATCCTGGACTGCGGCCGCTGCGGCATTGAATCGGGTTAGGTATTGCTGCAGTTTCTCTCCGGGTTTCTGTTTGATGCCGAATAAGGAATAAGCGTCCTTAGGTTGTTCCACATGAATGCGGAATTGACTGATAAACCTTTCTTTCAGCATTTCCCACGAGCTGATGGATCCCTGGGGTAAATGACAGAACCAGGAGGTAGCTAGATCTGCTAAGAATAGTGGGAAGCATTTGCACAGTACTCCCTCTGTTGCTCCACTCATGAGCATGTGCTGTGTGTACCTCTGTAAGTGTACAACGGGATCGAAGGTTCCTTTGTAGGGTTCCATTGTTGGCATCTTCCATTCTCGGGGGGTGATAGCAATTTCGATATTGCGGGCGAAAGGGCTGGTTACCCTAGCGCCTATCCCTCGATCTCTTTGCTCCCGTTGGACACACTCTCTGAATAAGCGTGCCATCCTTTCATCAGAACTTGGAGCAGATAGAAATGAGTTTGGTTCTGTTCTGTGGGATTGATTCCGTCCAGATGACCTATAGGGATGGTATCGTCTATCATTCCTCATATTTTCCAGTGGCTGCCTTTGATCTTCTGGGAGCATGCTCGGGTCAGCTACAGTTGTCCCTTGCCTTGATCTCCCCCTGCTGGGTTCTGATCTAAGCACTTCCTCGGGTCCAACTTCGGGCTGGACTCTAGCTCGGCCCCGTTCACTGGCGTTTCTGTGGTTAGGCAGCATGACAGGCTCAGCTACAGTTGACCTTCGCCCGGTACCTCCCCCGTTGGGTTCGGTACCAAACGTTTCCTCAGGCCTAACTTCGGGCTATGCTCGGTCTCGGCTCCTACCATGGCTACTTCTGCCGTTAGCTCCTTCGAAGAAGGAAGATCTTTGTTGTCTCTGAGATCCTCCAGACTGGGACTCGCCCCATGATTCGGTGTTGCGGTTGGATTCTTCAGCGTCCCTTAAGCGTGACATGAGATGGTCCACCAAGGCTTCTTGATTCGTGACAGCTGGGTCTGGAAGACTGCTGGATGCGATGTTTTTTCCTTTGTTAACATCTTTTCTCTGTTTGGGAGGCATGTTTTCCAAGTAGCGAACGATGCTGTTAGGAAAGCTGTTAAGTGGATGAAGCTGAAGCTTCGAGCTTCTCCGTTCTCAGTGAAAGCACCAAAAATGTTTGCACAAAAAATGGACAAACACCTCAAAGTTGTATGATTTAGTAGATCTTATGTTGTTCTTAGTGATTTGGGTGATTTATGCAAATATATGAAAAGCAGGGGCTAAACTGTAAAAAGACACGCAGATTTATAGTGGTTCAGCCAGAATGTGCCTACGTCCACTTTATATGTTATTTCTCTTCTCTTGTTTTGATTACAAGTACAAAGCTTTGATACAAGTAAAAGAAAGTTGTTTGAAAGTTCTCTCCGTGCTTGAGCTCTCAAACTTGTCCCCCATTGTTGTACCCCTGCCCCTCTATTTATAGAGTGAGGCTGGGGGTAGGGGTCTTGGATGTGTATAGTTGCTGGTGGGCCTGGGCTGATGTGATCTGGCCTGGCACGTCTTGGTCCGGTAATACTTGGTCCGGTGGTAGGTGTCATGTTGTTTGGACCGGTAATGGTGGAGTGTATGTTGGTTTGGTAGGAGGTGGTTCGGTAGGGGTTGGTCCGGAATGTCTTGATCCGGTAGATGCTTGGTTCGGCAGTGGTAGGAGAAACTTGGTCCGGTGGTAGGGACGAAGATTGGTTCGGCAGTCATAGGAGGAAGGTTGGTTCGGCAGTTGCTTGAGACTGCCGAATGGGTTCTGTGAGACATGGATGCCGAATGAGTTCCTGCCGAATGGGCTCTGGAGAACGAGAGTGCCGGATGAGTTTAGGCAAGCCTGGATGGATGAATCAAGCTTCTTGGCCTCGAGGTCTTCTGGGTGAGAACACGCCCAACAATAAAAAATTCAACGTAGAATTCTTAAGTGAACTTTTGTATAGAATCCTAAATCTTTTGTTTCCTTTTTAAATTAAAAGTTTGATCTAAATTGTTAACTTTAAATTTAAACACAAACACACAAATATAATAAGTGACAAACTTTACATACATAAGTCGTTTTAAATTCAAAACATTACTTGCAATTATTTATATATAGAAGCATATATGTGTATGTTATTTTAACTCAAATTCATAAAATGGACATTTGTGTAAAACTGTAAAATTTAATCTCAAACATTTCCTTAATTAAAACTAAATTCATAATTGTTAGTTTTAAATTCCAAAACATATAAAATGGTAAAACTAAATTTCAATATATATATATATATATATATATATATTCACATATATCTATACATCTATTATTAAATTTATAATTTCAAATCAAAACCTTGAACAACAAAGGCAGATGCGAAAGGACAAATCGGTCCATTATGGTGTAAATCCTAATATCTACACATGGTCGCATTAATCATGTACTCTTCTTATTGTAGCACGTGCACTTTACCTAAACAAGTGTATTTTAAATACTTTTAAATTAAAACCTAATAAAAATGGTTTTCTAACGGATACTTGAATCTGCAATGCCTGTACTTAATATGAATATGACTCGGATGCATAACACATCACACGTGTTTCAATGCAAGCTAGCAGCCAGCTGCTACATCTTCCTCCTGACCCACCACATCTACAAGTGATGCAGACTCACTCCTTAGCAACTCTCTAATTTGAGCTTAAATAAGATAAAGATTTTATTTAAAATATTTTTGGGTAGGATCGAAAACCATTTAATAGGCCCACTAAAGATCTAAAATGGATTTTTTTTAAATTCACCCATTTGACCCGTTACAATCCGGCCTTGTTCCTTCGATTTGTTTGCATGGCGAACTTTTTGAATGGAGTAGAAGTTTTGAGTAGAAGAAAAATGATGAAAGTTGAGAGCCTTTCAAGGAGGGCCCTCCTTCTTGTCCCAAAATGCTAACTAGATTTCTTGCTAACCTTGAAAATATGGTTAAGAGTGTAAATTAACAAAGATAGTTCACTAATATCATAGTAAAAAAAATGAGGAATTATGAGTTGAAGTGCAAGAAAAAAGTAAACAACACAAGATTTGGAGTGGTTCGATCTTGATGAAGATCTATGTCCACTATGGTAGCTAATTTTATTTCTTTGTATTTTATGATACAAGAAATCTATTACAAGAGAAAATGATTAATATTTTATGTCAAAGAGGAAAATTTGATCCTTTGTACATGTGCATTCGAATCTATATTATATTGAGATAAAGCTCTAGAGGGCTCAAGTTAAAGCTCTAGACCCTAGTTTTTCTCTTATCCATTGATGATGATCTTTGGCTTAGATGCTAACCGATTAGGATGCCAAATGGGGAGAAGGGTTTAAGTGAAGGCCGGTTGGTGGGTTGTATTATGGCATGCTTGTGTCAGAAAGGCGGCATTAGAGCAGAGTGTTGTTGATGAATAGTGACACCGTTGGTATGTGGTCTATGAAGTACAGAAGGTTGCTGCAAAATAATGCTTTTTCAAATGAACAATGTCGTTTTATATTGATCTTATCATGGAATGGTGCGGGGCCGTCGTCTCTTTATGCAGTGATGACTAGACGTCTTTGTCGAATCCTATCGAGTCAAGATATAGTAAAATAGACTAGGCAGTTTGGATGACCAATAGAGAGATGGAAAGGGACGGATGAGAGTTCGGATGAGTGTGCAAGAGGCAAAGCTCTCATGTTACAGTCTGATTGTATAATGATGGGACATGACATAGTTACTCATGAGGCTTTAGGCTTCCTGTCAATAGTGATGATTCGATAGTTGCTATTCAGATCAAATAGATGATGAGGTGCCCATATCTTTGAGGGTCAAACTAGTTGAAGGCACATTCAAGTTTTTGGCCGGACTCCTTATAGAGCAATATAGTGCGGGCCTTGTTGTCGGGCTCTTAACTACCAGGCCCAATATCTATTACGAGAAGTCTGAGCAATACAAACATACTATATAAAACACATAAATAATATTAGGACATTTTAAGAAATTAATTTATGTCCAACAAATTGAGTAAGACCATTTTAATTATTTCAAGTATTCTCCATTTTTACTCCTATCATGAACCATATTCTCATCTTCATCGTCAATTTTGATAATATATTCTTCTTATCTTGTCTTTTCTTACATATGTACCACAAATTTCTCATCACTTCGATCATCCTCCCGTTTACTCTTTTGCTTTTGAGGAGTCTCCTTTGCTTTTGAGATTTTAGTAGAGATTCTTGCCCTTTCCAAATTCTAGTAAGTAATATGTGCTTAGCATAAATATGGTATATTTCACAAATCTTTAAATATATTAATTCAAACCCACTTAATTAAAACATTGAAATAATGCAAATGTAACGACCTGGAATTTCACCGCTTTGATTTGTGAATATTTAATTAATCTTAAATATTCAAATAATAGGTTTTATAATTAAAATACTTTTTAAATAATAAATAATGATGGTGGAATTATTTCAAAATTTATTTACAAAAATATTTATTTCGATTAAAAATCGAAAATGTGACTGGAATTCGTTTTCCGAATTTTCGACTTTTCTTCGACAAAAAGTTATCGGAAACATTATGAACTCTTTAGTGTAAATATACACATTTATAAATAAGTAGGATATATATATGTGTGTATGTGTGTGTATTTGTATATATATACACATATGTATATACTTAAGTATGTAAGATTTAAAATATAATTTAATTGTCACGGCATAAGCCAACATAAGTAAAATTATGTACTAATACATGTTTAAACATGTTGGCCAAGGTGTACATGAAGGGGACAAGGAGGTGGTCATGAGGTACAAGGGTGGAGGCAAACATGGTGAGGTAGCATAAGAAGGTGGAGGGTAGAGTCAAGGTGTAAATTAGTAATTTAATCTATACACTTAATATATATATATATATATAGACACACACGCACACACACACACAAATTTCCTAATTCTTATTATCATTTTTCTCATTTCATTCCTACTTTATAAGACTTCCTCCATGCTCTTAAGCATTTCCATAGCTTCCATGGCATTTCCAAATTTTAAAAACTTTGATTTTCACTTTTAAATCTCCTTTAAAACTTGTTAAAATACTCTTCTTCCATTTCTACACCTCTCCTCCTCCTAAAAGAGGACCCCCATCCACCCTCCAACACCATGGTCGAGCCCTTTGTCCTTTAGGCTGAACCACTTTAGGCCTTTAGGCCTTCAAAAATGCAATTTTTAGTAAAGCTAATGGAAGATCTAGGTCGCGTATAAGTTATACCATAAGTTCGCTTTGTTTTGTGGAGTTTTGGTGAGTAAAGGTTTAACTTTTAATTAAGTTTCTAAATATATTTTCATGCTTGACTTGGGTTCTAAAAATGAAGTTTATATGGATGAAAATGATGTTGGATTGTATGTATGTAATTGTGCTTGGTTGTGATAATACATAGTTTGGAATATGGAAGTAAAAAGTCAAGTTAGTTTGCAAATTTCTAATCTTGTTTATGATTGATTGTGGTATGGTTGTGATGTTGACATGTTTCTATATGGTTGTGATGTGGTCTTGAATGTTGTATACATGAATACATGACTGTATCATAAGAAAGTTAGCACATTTCTAGTTTAAAGCGACATGTTATCCCTTGTGTAAAAACAGAATCTTTGGTTTTAAAAATTTGCAAATTTTTTTCAAGTTTTAAAACTTGTTAGTTTTCCAAAACAAGCCTTTATGTTTTACAAAGTGATGAAGTTCCAAAAGTTAAGTTTTAAAGATTTTGAAAACCAAATTTCAAGTTCTGAAATTTTAGGTCGTATAACGATAATCGCCATAAACGCAGTTCGTAAAATGAACTCTTTTGCAAATTTAAATTTGTTAAATCTTAAGTATCGTTTTGAAAAGTGTTGCAAAACTTATTACAAGTATTTAAAAATAAATATTATTTATTTATTTATTTGCAATTTAATTAATTAATTAAGGTAATTAGTACTTAATGATTGGTTAACATGGTAATTAGTACTTAAGTATTAATCAAGTAAGATTATTATAATTAGTTAATTAATAAAAGGTTAATTATTATTTAATTAATTATTTAAGGATTAATTATTAAGTCTAAGTATTAATTAATTTAAAAGGGTTTAAGTATTTGTTAAGTATTAATTAAGTTAAGATTTAATTAAAACTTAATTATGATTTAATTATTTTAAATAAAGGTTAAATTTGTTATTTAAGTTTAATTAAGGATTAGTTAATTAATTAATTGAGAATAATTAATATTTAATTATTACTTAAAAGTTAAATAATTATTTAATAATTAATTAAATATTAATTAGGGTTTAATTATTTATTTAAAAGTTAACTATTGTTTAATTATTAATTAAGGATTTAAAAATGTAAAGGTTTAAATGTTATTTAATTATTAAATAAAGTCTGAATGTTTTAAATCAATTTTCTAAGATTGGTTTTGTTTTAAAGATATTTTCTTTTAAAGAATATTTTTATCCAAGGGAACCCTTTGTCAATTTCCCTTAAGTAACCGCCAATGAATATAAAACCCAATGACATATGTCTTAGCAGGATAAATCACCATCCTGCTAATTAAATTATATTGGACATCTGTTAGGCAGAATAAATCATATTTCTACCATAATTTTCCCAAGTAGATTATAATTACATCTATTTAAGCAGAAATAAAACCTAGTTATGCTATCAAGATCACTTGGACATTTACCTATATGCGATTGATATTTATTAGTTGATTCCCTTTACACATATGCTTATTCTGTAAATACCCATGCTATAACTTGGATAAGTTAAACTAAATTAAAATATAAATATTTTGGTCACTAAGCCTTTTTCTAATTTTGTGAAGTCAAATGTTTTATTTCTTTTTTTTAAATTGGTTTAAAGTTTATTACCATTTTAAATAAGATATTTAAAGGATGGTTAGGTAGTGTTTTTATTAAAGGTGTTTTGAAGTAATTTAATAATTTAAAAGGTTTGTTAGAAAATCAATTTTTTTGTTAAGATGATTTGAAGGTAAATTTAATGAAGGATGTTTTAAATAATAACTTGTTGTTTTAAATAATTGATTTTATCAAAGGAACTTTATTGATTTAAGTTTATTAAAGAAGTTTTGTTTTAAAATAAGGAAAGTTTATAAAAGAAATTTTATAAAGGGTTTTGAATATTTGTAAAGAAGTTTGATAAAGGGTTTTGGATATTTATAAAGAATTTCTATGAATGATATTGGAGATTTATAAAAGTTATATAAATGTTTTTTGATAAATATAAAAGAGTTTTATAAATGGGTTTGGAATTTAAGCAAAGGAGATTTTCACAAATGAAAAGATTTATTAAAAGGATTTATTGAAGAATTTATAAAAGAATTTGACATTGGATTTTATTTAACTAACCTTCTTTATTTTGGTGGTATGGAAATTCGCTCCACACTTAACACCGAAGAAATAGTGTATGAGGTTATCTTTATCTTCAATTTAAATAATATTTGTTTAATCCTTTTAACATGATTTTGTAATAAGAAATTTTTCACAAATGTTTTATGAATATACCTATGTTTGTGAGATAAGAATATGAATGTTTTGATAAACGTTTTGAAAAGAGATTTAAAATAGATAAAATATTTATTTTGAGGCTTAGTGTTGCTATGGGTAATTGAATCTCGGAAATGTTATTGTTTGATTATTTGATAGTTAAATAACAGACTATCAAATCTTGACCTGTTTTGACTCAGGAAGTATGATTGTATATTCGAGTTCCCCGGTGAGGACACGAATACTTATTGTATACATCCAAAAGAAGCAGGAATGAGTCAATCGGAAATTATTATGGTTGGTTTGGAGAGACCGGGATCAGATATGTTATCCGAAAACCACTCCAATCAGAATATGCGTTCATGTGGAAAAAATCTTGAAGATGATTGAAGCGATGCTCCTTGAAGAGTCTTTGGTTTCGTTCAACTCATAACGAACTTGTATGGATGAATGCTAGCATTGCATTTTTTCCTAGAGGGCAGCATTAGCATTCCAAGATGGATTGCTATGAGGAAATGGTAAGAGCGTAGCCTCTCAAGACTCACACCTCGAAAATGGTTAAAATAGGGTTTACCTTAAGGCTATGTGGGTCCCACCCAATAGGGTATGATCATCCCAAGATCTAGTGTCGATATCTCTATGTTTGCTTTGGGGCCTATTTTTTGTTGTTGATCACAATTAGGGGTGATCATATTCGATACTATCCAGTCATGGGTAGGCCGATCTTGTCATGCGGGTTGAAAAGGTGACTGCAACCCACAGTACATTTTATATAGAGGTTTACTATATGAAAGGTAGTCCCTTACCTTACCATTTGTTGGAAATCCATTCTCTAATAAGCGCCTTCGGTTTTTGATTGTATACCTATTATTGCTGTCATGCACAAGCATTACGCCTACTTGATTATTGGTATTTTAAACCCATAGATATATTTATAATATCACTGGATTTTATATAGAAATGTTTTGGTTATCGTAAGGTAAAAACCCATCCATGTTTATATGCGGCGTGGTCTTATGAGATACCTTTTGCTTTTAAAGGTTTTTATAAAGTTAAACTTATGCTTTACTCACAATAGACCCATGTCTAACCCGAACTTTTATTTTCTTTACTTAAAACTCTTGGGTGCTCAAATATGAGTAGCCAAGTAGTTTAGGTTTTCCGTGGATGAATTTTGGAGGAGCTTGGAGCAGGTGGCTCATTGAAAGCCAGTTATTTGATCTTGTTGCTGCTATGTCTTATGTGTCTTGTATTAATTAAGTTGAGACAGGCTGTTATAACTGTCTCAAGGTAGAATTTGTATTATTATGACTCTGATGTATCATGTTGGATATGACAATGCAAATTTTTATGTGAATTAATTTATATTGTTTCGCTGCATTATGGGATTATGTCTTGTTTAGTTTCTTCTTATCTTTCTTCTTCTTTCTTTCACCCCTAACCATATGTCTTCCATACAACTAAATGATCGACACATAAATACCGAGAATGTATTAAATGTTGTTTTTAGGTGTGAGAAAGGCGGGTCATTACAGTTGGTATAAGAGCGCAAGGTTAAGCAAGAACCTTGGCCTGATGGGTTGACTCATTTGAGATAGGGTAAGTGAGACCATAGGATGTGTTTGAGAGTATATTATATATAAGAACGCGTATTTGTTAGTGTATAAAAATGTTTTACATTGTGTGGTTTGATCTGTTAAGTGGCTTAACATTTCTGATCGATGCGTTTGGCCAACGTTATTGATAGGGATTTCCTAAACACTTTAAAAAGTCCAATGGACATAATATTATTTTAAAATTGGTAAATCAAATAATGTTACCTAGGACTATATTATATATATATAAAGGACAATTTTTCAAAATATAAAATATAGTTATCTTTGTTTTGGTTCTTGTTAGGAGTTAATCATATTTAATTATTATAATATAGGATTTGATTTGTCATGCTCGTCCATTTTTAGCATTGACTATTTTCTAATCTATCAGTAGTTTTTCCTTTTAAGTATAGGTTGGGTACATAGAATTTGTGGGAACATTGAATCGAACACCTCGTGAATTAAGTTTTACAATTTGAATATAAAGCGTTCGATGATAATGTTGGGTTAAAATTTGATTTTAATAAAAGGTGTTTATTAAAAGAAATATTTCAGCTGATTTTATAAGAGTTGATTTTATAAATCAGGATTATAGAATATATTTTGAAAATAAGATGGATTTTCATAGGATTTAAATCTCGGTAGCTTCGCTAAAATTTTCAAATGATTCTTGGAAAAGCAGTAAATTTTTTACTTAAAAATACTTTAAGGTATAAATATTTTGAAAGGAAATTGAGAGTAAGATTTTTCTTTGGACAGTTTGGGGAATGAGTCTCGATCTATTTTGTGATGATCAAAATAATCTTCTAAGTGTGAATCGGGTATTTGCTTAGGCAGATGTGATGGGGCACTTAGTAAATTATTCTCTTTATAATTGTACAATCGAAACGAGTTCGAATCTGAATAAATCCAAAGCAAGTGGATGATAAATATATTGTTAAAAATTATTTAGTTACAAATATCTACATAATATTGTTTTAAAAGGAATTTAAAAGAAGAAGTATTTTTTTATGATTAACTAGTTCGAGTGACTCGAAAGTGACCAAAAACAGACAGGAGATGTGTTCGGATGGTAAACACTTCTCTTAAGTATTACCCTTCATGGTAGAGAGATATGATACTATTTAGTAGTACCCAGGTCCTTGATATCATTTTGGAGCTACTCAGGCTATATATATATATATATTAACTAAGGGTTAAAATAAAGTATCATTTCAAAAAGTTTTGAAATAAACCCGAATATTTTGGCTCCTAAGTTTTTCAAAATAATAAGGTTTTTTGATTAAAGGATGGATTAATAAACGAAGTTCTAAATTTGAGTTAATTTAATAAGGAGGATTAATGAACTTTGCTTTATTAAAACGTTTCTTTTGATTTTAACATCTAGGAAGTGAAAAATTATTTGATGCTACTGGGCTGGTTAATAAACATCTTTACTTTAAGGTATCTAAGTAAACCCTAAGATGGAGTTTGGATACAAACATCCTACTCTTCTTAGCTACTTACCAGACCGATTAGTTAAAGAGGTTGGAATGGTCGACTCAGTTTTAAGACCCCAATTATTTTAGGCCAACATCTGAATAATTAAAAGTGAATAGAATTTAAGATCATATGTTTTATATATACTCTTAGGATGTAGGAGAGTATTATATAAGTAATAAATTAAAATGATTTTATGAAAAGGTTTCAAAAATAAGTTGTGTCATTTTAAAATCTTGGACCTAAGTTGGAATTATTATAAAATATTTTCATAACTATTTTGGGAAGGGTAGAAAGTAGTTAGATAGTAAGAACTAATAAGATAATACATAGGTTATACATAGATAAGCTCCTTTTCTCATATAGTTCTCGATCCAAGGTTCGAGTCAATGACTAGAGGTGTCCCACATTATTTTGAATAAGGATTTATCACCCGATTATTGATGGCGAACACTTGATGAAGGTTCTTAATATGGAACTAAACATTTTCTATCATAATATATGGCTATGCAAGGAGAATGGAGGTTCCTAATTTAAGAAGCCTAATCAGAGTCTATACTAGTTTAGAAGCAAAGCTATGTATTCGAGTATGTGATCGAATTAGATTTTGCATATAAATGATCTATATACATCATAAGGACTGATGAATAGCGTTAAGTATTCTAGAGTTAGTTTGTTTTTCTGGGTTTAGGGCCATGGTAAAATTTCGGGGATGAAATTGTTTTAAGGGAGGGAGAGTGTAACGACCCGCAATTTCAGCACTTCGGTTTGTGAATATTTAATTAATTTCAAATATTTAAATAATAGATTTTAAAAGTAAAATAAAACCTTTTTAAATAATAAATAATGACGACGAAATGATTTTCAAAATTTGTTTAAGAAAATATTTAGTTTGAAGAAAAATCGAATATGTGACCGGAATTCGTTTTCCGAATTTTCGACTTTTCGTCAGTTAAAAGTTGTCGAAAACATTGTGATCTCTTTACTGTAAATATACACATTTGTAAATAAGTTACGATATATGTGTATATTAGTATATATATATACATATATGTATATACTTAAGTATGTAAGATTTAAAATATAATTTAATAAAAAGAAAATGTCACAGCATAAGCCAACATAAGTTGAATTAAGTACTAATACATGTTTAAACATGTTTACCAAGTTGTACATGAAGGGGATAAGGGGTGGGTGTGAGGTACAAGGGTGGAGGCAAGCATGGTGAGGTGGCATAAGGAGGTATAGGGTAAAGTACAAGGGGTAAATTAGTAATTTAATTTATACACTTAATATATACACAAGTTTCCTAATTCTTGTTATCGTTTTTCTCATTTCATTCCTACTTTATAAAACTTCCTCCATGCTCTTAAGAATTTCCATGGCTTCCATGGCATTTCCAAATTTTAAAAAACTTTGATTTTCACTTTTAAATCTCCTTTAAAACTTGTTAAAATACCCTTCTTCCATTTCTACACCTCTCCTCCTCCTCCTAAAACAGGACCCCCATCCACCCTCAAGCACCATGATTGAGCCCTTTGTCCTTTAGGCTGAACCACTTTAGGCCTTTAGGTTTTCAAAAATCCAATTTTTAGTAAAGCTAAGGGATGAACTAGGTCGCATACAAAATATAGCATAAGTTCGCTTAGTTTCAGGGAGTTTTGGTGAGTAAAGATTTAACTTTTAATTAAGTTTTCCAAATATATTTGCATGCTTGACTTGGGTTGTAAAAATGGAGTTTATATGGATGAAAATAGAGTTGATAAAATGCACCATGTTCTGACAAGAACATCTTGTACCCCTACCATACAAGACTGGTCTACCACTTGACTAGTAGTACCAAATATGATCACCCACTTTGGGCCCCAAAGCACATAAAAGTAGATAGTAACCGATCTAGATTTGAGATGACAATACCCTGGTGGAAGCGACTCACTTGGCCCTGCTGCATGCTCGATTTTTGTCATTTCCCGGTTGATGAGGCTTGAAGCTACATTTTACCTTTATATAGCACTTCCCACTTGGAATGCTACACTGCCTGCCAAGCATCAATGCAATGCTAGCATTCATCCATACAAGTTCGTTCTAGGGCTGAATGAAACCGAATGCACTACTTCTATTACATCCTTTTTGGGGAATCCCTCGCAAGATTAATAGCAAATAGCCCTTGCACTTCAAAGATCCATCTTCGATTCCATTTTCTTCAAGATGTCTTCAATTCGAAACGCTCGAGTTGGATCGAAGTGGTTTTCAGATAACATATCTGATCCCGGTCTCTTCGAAACAACTTTCGATATTTTCAATAAACTCAACCCCGGTTCTTTAAGAAATAAGCAGATAAACTATAAGAGCGGAGTTCACCTCCAAACTATTTGTGGACGGATTTCCTTATCATTTACCCTAGAAGAACGAAACAAGATTTATACGCACAATACATCATCATTGGGGATGACTGTGCACTATAGCTCACGTGCTTTCCTTAGATATTTCCAAAATTACGTTTTGGTCCAGATTTGATAGTCGGTTATTTAATTATCAAATAAAAAATCATTTAACATTAATTTGATTCTATATGGGATCCACTAAGACTTTATTAATGAATCTTTAATTAGTAAATAACTTTATTAAACTTGATCAAAAGATCTTTACACAACACTATTCCAAAAACCCCTTGCATCCGTTTTATACTTGGAAAACATTTATATACTTATCTTAATGATATAAGTATATTACCAAACTTTATAAGAGATTTCCACTCTTTATATTCCATATTAGACGACCAAACAAATTTCTTTTAAAAACATTTCTTCCTATAAAACGAACCCACTTATCCTTTACAAAAAGTTTCCTCCCTTAAAAGTTCACTTTATAATTAAAAATACCTTTACAATCTATAAAATCATTTATAAATCATTTTCCTATTTTTAAAATGCTTTTAACAAATCTTCTTGACGAAAAATCCTTTACAAACATCATTTCCAAAACATCTTTTGAAAATCACTTTAAATAAACCATTTTATTTAGTAATGCCCCTTTTACAAACAAGTTATTATTTATAAATACCTTTATTAAATAATCATACAGCTTGAAAACTAGTTATAAACTTTAAACCCCAAAATTTATTAAAGCATTGAAGTTAATTCAAAATCATACTTTATAAATTCAAAAGAGGCTTAGCAATCCCAATGGTACCAGTTAAAGTTAACATTTAATTTCAATTTCACTTTCAAGTCATTCAATAATTTATTTACATAAGTTAACATATATGTAAATGTACTTCATATCCAAATCAAGAAATAACATGTCAATATAAACTAACCAGTATAAACATGTCCAAAGAACAATAATTGCAGGATGGTGATTTGTTCTGCTAAATAGGTGTCCAAACAATTCAATCAATTTATAACATAACGGGGATTTATTCTACTTAAAACATGTCCGAACAATCAAAAAATCAATGTATAGTAGAATAGGGATTTGTTCTGCTATCAAATGTCCACACAATCAAACAATCAATTTGTAGCAGAACGAGATTCTATTTTGCTAACAGTTGTCCACACAAACACAAACAATGACATCATAACTCATTCACAATCATTTGTCTACTTCATAGTACCAACATTTGAATTCCTTGAGTTCAAAACCATTTTTGAAAAAGAAGTACCTTTAAAATAGTTTGATTCTTGGAAAACAAAGAATTTAAAACTTAAAACTCCTTTTTAAAATAATTATTTACAAGTTAAACCCTTATTTAAATCATAATTTATCTTAATTAACTCTTAACCAAATTTAATTATAAATTAAGAAATAATTAAACCTTTAGTAACTAATTAAACAATAATGAACTATTATATAGATACTTTAACCCTAATTAATCCTTTATTTATTAAATAATAATTTAAACCTTCATTAACAATTAAATATTAATTAATCTCATTTAATTAATAAATTAACCTTTAACTAAAATTAATTAATAAATTAAACCTTAAATTAAATTTTATTTTAAATTAAATCCTTAATTAATTAATAATTAAAAATGCTTAAACAATTGAATTTTTTATTTATAAATAATTAACCTTATACTTAAATTACTATTAATCAAAAATAAATCATATAATTAAATTATATTTAATTAAAATTAATCTTACTTGATTAATAATTAATTAAAATTAATCTTATCTTTAAAAGATAATTAATTAATAACTAATCTTTACCTAATTATATTTAATATACCCTGTTTAATCTTAATTTATTATACAAACTTAATTAATAAAAGTTTAATCATTAAAAAATTAATTAACTTCACAAAATATCATTATTAAGTGTTAGTCCTTGAGATGATGGTTTTGATGACAACAACCTTAGAATAAAATTATAAAATACTAACATTATAGTTTAGATATATATCTATATGCAGGATTTAACTATGCGGGTACCAAGAATGAAGACTGTACAGTATAGAGATTCAAGATATCAAGATTGAAGACTTATGAGTATCAAGCATATCAAGATTATCAAGAGTTCAAGATTTCAAGATAAGTATTGAGTCTAGAATCATGTTAAAACTTCATAATAGCACTGAAATCTTCACTCCATTTTTCTTTTGGGATGAACCCATTTCTACCTTTTTAGTGGCTTACAAACCCACGACAAGTAGCTTACAAACCCACGACAAGTGGCTTACAAACCCACGACAAGTGGCTTACAAACCCACGAACATCCTGGTTTTGTACAAGTTCTCGAGTCCTGACATGATGAGATATTCTGCAGGAAGAAGCTTGCAAAACTACTTCAAAATGATTTTCAAAACTACTTCAAAATGATTTTCAAAATTGTTTTTCAAAATGTTTTAGCCTTAAAAATTATCGTTTCAAATGATTCTCAAAAAGAGGTTTTAGCCTGAAAATATTCTTTGTTTCTGTTTTTAATAAACTCTTGTTTTAAACTTCGTTTGTTTTAAACTATCTTTATACTTAGATTTAAATATAAAATTATAGTAAAATTTTATATATATTATTCTCTATATTTATCTATGTATTTTATCTATAGTCAAGTATATTTATAGAGTTTAAAATAGTTTTAATATAAGGTAAAGGTTGTTTTCAAAGAAAAACAAAACATCAAAATTTCCTTTGGGATGTCGACATGCCCTAGTACCCCAAGTCGACATAGTGTCAGTTAGATTCAAAATTTTGAATTTCAAAAGAAGTGTCTATTCGCCATAACCTTTCACGAATGGACATGACTGTTGTTCTTCTATAAATAGGGGTTGGTTTCAACGAATTTGACATCAGATTTTCTGGTTTTTCACTTCTCTTCTTCTTCCACATTTTCTTATTCAAAATCCTATCATCACTCTGCCAAAATCAACATTGAATCTAACTAGATTATCTCTAGTTTAATTCTCTATCACTATCTCAACAAGATCTAAGTGCTATTCAGAGTTATAGGCTTCTTTGTAATCTATCTAGCGAGAAAAGGTGTGATTGTAGCCTTGGAAATCAATCAAGCGAGAAAAGGTGTGATTGTAGCCTTAGAAATCAATTGGGTGAACTTGTTTCCCCGGAAATCAAGTATCTCTACCCAGAGGATTGTTATTTTGGAGGGTGTACCTCGTAGGCTTGAAACCGAGGTTTGTAATTGTTGAATTGCTTTTGAAAGGAAATCCGTACTTGATTGTGCGGGACTGGATGTAGGGTAACCCCGAACCAGTATAAAATCCGGTGTGTTCTTTCCTTTACTGCATTTACTTCATTTCTGCATCTGTGATTGTTTCTGTGATTATATTTGTATCTGAATTTTGCATACATTTGTGTTCAAATTAACATAAACTCAAAAAGATTTAGTAATTTCTTAAAAACACTATTCACCCCCCTCTAGTGTTATTCCTAGCCTTAAGATCCATATTCCGCATTCCTCACATTTGGTATCAGAGCAAGGTTTTCAAAAGTTTCATAATCTGATTTTTGAAAAGTTTTCAAAATGGCTACCAACACTGGTACTGTTATTAACACTAGTATTCCTGTCACTAGTTCATTTGTAGAAGGTCAGTCTATTGCCAGACCACCACTTTTTAATAGCAGTAACTATGCATATTGGGCATGTAGGATGAAAATATATTTACAATCTGTAGGATTAGATACTTGGAATATCACACAAACTGAATATTCTGAACCCACAACTAATTTTGCACAGTGGACCACTGAGCAAAAGACTGTTGCACAAAATAATTCTAAAGCATTGAATATTCTGTTTTGTTCACTTGAAAGAAATGAATTTAATAGAGTGTCAGTTTGTAAGTCTGCATATGAAATCTGGAAAACTTTGCAAGTGACTCACGAAGGAACAAGCAAAGTTAAACAGACCAAAATTTCCATGCTCACAAATCAGTTTCAGTTATTTAAAATGAACACTAATGAGTCTATTAAAGATATGTATAGTCGATTTCAGGATATTGTGCATTCTTTAATATCCTTGGGAAAGGAATTTTCGGAAGAAGATCAAGTCAGAAAATTTTTAAATTCTCTCACTCCAGAATGGGATTAAAAGACACTTGCAATTGAAGAGGCAAATGACATCAGTACTTTAAAGATAGACGAATTGATTGGAAATCTTGTGTTATTTGAAGTCCAAATGATCGGGAGAAGAGAAAGCAAAGTATCTAAAAAGAAATCAATGGCATTCAATGCATTAATCGACGGATCAAACTCAAACAGTGGTAATGATGAAGAGATAGCATTTATGACCAGGAATTTTTGGAAATTCCTGAAATACAGAAAGATGAATAATCTCAAGAGAAACAACTATAAGAATTCTGGAAATCAGAATGCAGTGCCAAACAATGTCAAATGTTTCAACTGTGATGAACCAGGCCATATCAAAAGAGACTGTCTGTATCCAGAAAGGCAGAATCCTCCTATAAACAATGATTCAGTAAAAAAACGGAAGCGTGCATTTACTGCTACTCTAGATGACTCAGACTCGTCCTCAAGCGATGATGATCAGAAGACAGATAACTCAAATTTGTGTTTCACGGCAGTTCACAACTTCAACAAATTCAAGGAAACAGACTCAGAAAAAGGTACACATTTACAATACAATTGATTGAAATTGCATGCTTAGAATTAGATGATTGATTGATTGATTTTGAATTGGTGTGTTGATTGAATTTTAAATTTATTTTTTATTATTATAATTTTATTATTATTTCATTATAATTTTTATTATTTTTAATATATAATAATATTTTCTGGAATATACTATAATTCTAATAATATTCCAGATATATATATATATAGACATTAAAATAATAAGTATATATATTAGAATACTTAGGAAAAATAAATCATAGAAATTCACAGGCACATGTCGACATGGTCCCTACCATGATGTCGACATGGGTACAAATTTTGAAATTCAAAATTTGAATTCAAATGCTTGAATTTCCCTCCACCTTTTCACTTCATCCAATACTCTGAAAAGGCATCTTTTTACCAGAGAACATGTCTTTCAAAAATCTATTTATTCACTATCTTTTATCACAACTTTTCACTTTCATTTTCAAATTCAAACTCTCTCTTCAAAACTCCAAGCTTTCTATTCTCTACTTTAATGGCTTCTTCAAGCAACCCCTCCACCATGAGACTCTCCAGAAACTTGAAAGAGCAACTCCTCAATAATCCGGAGGCAATAAAAGCATACATCAATTATGCTAATTATGGAAAAGTCCATCCTGGAAAGTTTGCTATTTTTCAAGATTTTGCTTCTTATGAAATTGATACTCTTTTTGCAAACAATCAAATTCTTAGTCTTATTGATTCTTCTCAAAATGATTTTGTTTGTTACCCAAATCTTGTTAAAATTTTCTATGCAAATCTCAATCGAGAATTTTATGAAGGAAATGATAATGAAATTTGGAGTAGTGTCAAAGGCACTAGAATTGTTTTGAATTGTGATCTTTTGGGTACCATTCTCAATTGCAAAAGCACGGGAATGGATCTTTCTAGTTTTTAAATCGATGAACATGATCGTGAGACATTTCATCATATTTTTGAAGGAGATGAAAACTTTGAATTTAAAAACCAAAACTTTCATCCTAAAGCAAGAATTGTCAATCTTCTTTTACAACATACTTTGACCCCAAGATCGGGAAATTTTAACAATCCTACTTCAAAAGTGTGCAAAGCACTTTTTGCTATTTTCGGAAATTATGATATCAATTGGGCGCAAGTTATTTTGGATGAACTTTGTCCTAAAAATTTTGAAATGGGAGAAAACACTTTATATCATGGAATTTACCTTACTCGGATTTTCAACTATTTTTGAGTAAATTTCAAAGGAGAAGAATTTATTTCAAGAAAAGTTTTTAATATCTCAAACATTTCTCTCATGAAAATCCCATATGTTTTTCAACCTTATGAAACTCTTGCCGAAAAGGAGGAGCGTTTGGCTCATGAAAAAATGGAAGAGGAAGAAGAAGAAGAAAGGGATGAAATGGAAATAGAAGAAGAAGAAGGAGAAACATCCCTAGAAAGTATTGAATATCCCTCCAATCCTACCAACAAAACTCTTCTCAAAAACCAAAAGATTATTGTTGAGAATCAACGGGTTCTTAAAAGATCCGTTAGTAAGAAGTTGGACAAAATATCATCCAAGATGAACAAGTTTTTCTCCAAAGTCAGCAAGAAACTTGGATTATCTTCATCTTCATCATCCTCTAACTAGTTCCATATTTTCATATCATGTCGAATTAGTTTAAGTTTGTTTTTGAGTGTTTATGTAGTTGTTTATGATTAATCATTATATTATCCTATTATGCAATGAAATTGATTTCCTTTTCTGTTATCTAGCTTATCTTATCTCATGAATAAATGTTAGTATATTACATATATATATACACACACAATTATTCACAAAATCAAAAGGTCATCAAAATTCACTGGACCATGTCGACATCCCCCCTTGACCATGTCGACATGTACTGGTCAGAAATGACATTTCATTTCAAATTTGAAATTTGAATAACTACCCTATGTCTATTCATTTCAAATGAATTCCTACACCTATAAATACCTATTTCTTCCAGAATTTTTCACTCAATATTATTTTCTATCTTCTTTATCTCTTATTCTTTTCACAAATTCAAAAATGGCAAATCCTATTCACAATTTAACCGAGAATCTTGAAGAGACTCTTAATTCGTTCAAGAACATTCTCTCATTCATTCTTCGTAACCAGCGACACTTAGAGTTGAGTCAAATGCAGATGATCAAGGACCAAGAAAGGCATTTCGATGCAATTCGATGGATGATTTCTTCCCTGCACAAGGATGATAACGAAGCACATCCTCCTGTCTCTCTCATAAATGACAATGAAAATTGGGATGCCATCAAAGCAGACCCTATTTTTGGAGAAGAAGGATGGGTGGAAGTTCCCCGTAACATTTAATTTGTTTTCTTTATTTAATTACTTTGTTTGAAATGATTGTTTTGATTGAAATTAGTTGTTTTGATTGATTTGATTTATACTTGGTGTGGTTTGATGATTGATAAATATACCTTGATATATTTATCGTTGATTGAATATCATGTCTATAAGAATAGTTATTTCTTAGTATACTCTATTATATAGTTTATTAATGCAGGTACTTGAGTACAAGAATGAGGGGGAGTTATATAGTTTAGAGTTGGCTTGTTTTTGTTGATGACAAAGGGGGAGAAATATAAAATAGGAGAGTTAGGCATAGATTAAGGGGGAGTTATTAGATTTCGGGGGAGTCAATAGGATATAAGTAATATTTTATAAACAAAGGTTGTCATCATCAAAAGGGGGGAGACTGTTAGTCCTTGAGATGATGGTTTTGATGACAACAACCTTAGAATAAGATTATTATAAATACTAACATTATAGTTTAGATATATATGTATATGCAAGATTTAACTATGCAGGTACCAAGAATGAAGACTATACAGTATAGAGATTCAAAATATCAAGATTGAAGACTCATGAGTATCAAGAATATCAAGATTATCAAGAGTTCAAGATTTCAAGATAAGTATTGAGTCTAGAATCATGTTAAAACTTCATAATAGCACTGAAATCTTCACTCCATTTTTCTTTTGGGATGGAACCCATTTCTACCTTTTTAGTGGCTTACAAACCCATGACAATTAGCTTTCTAACCTACGACAAGTGGCTTACAAACCCACGAACATCCTGGTTTTGTACAAGTTCTCGAGTCCTGACATAATGAGATATTCTGCAGGAAGAAGCTTGCAAAACTACTTCAAAATGATTTTCAAAATTGTTTTTCAAAAAGTTTTAGCCTTAAAAATTATCATTTCAAAGGATTTTCAAAAAGATGTTTTAGCCTGAAAATATTCTTTGTTTCTGTTTTTAATAAACTCTTGTTTTAAACTTCATTTGTTTTAAACTATCTTTATACTTAGATTTAAATATAAAATTATAGTAAAATTATATATATTATTCTCTATATTTATCTATGTATTTTATCTATAGTCAAGTATATTTATAAAGTTCAAAATAATTTTAATATAAGATAAAGGTTATTTTCAAAGTAAAACAAAACATCAAAATTTCCTTTGGGATGTCAACATGCCCTAGTACCATGTCGACATAGTGTTAGTTAGATTCAAAAATTTGAATTTCAAAAGAAGTGTCTATTCGCCATAACCTTTCACGAATGGATATGACTGTTGTTCTTCTATAAATAGGGGTTGGTTTCAATGAATTTGACATCAGATTTTCTGGTTTTTCAATTCTCTTCTTCTTCCACATTTTCTTATTCAAAATCCTATCATCACTCTGCCGAAATCAACATTGAATCTAACTAGATTATCTCTGGTTTGATTCTCTATCACTATCTCAACAAGATCTAAGTGCTATTCAGAGTTATAGGCTTCTTTGTAATCTATCTAGCGAGAAAAGGTGTGATTGTAGCCTTGGAAATCAATCAAGCGAGAAAAGGTGTGATTGTAGCCTCGGAAATCAATTGGGTGAACTTGTTGCCCCGGAAATCAAGTATCTCTACCCAGAGGATTGTTATTCTGGAGGGTGTACCTCGTAGGCTTGAAACCGAGGGTTGTAATTGTTGAATTGCTTTTTAAAGGAAATCCATACTTGATTGTGCGGGACTGGATGTAGGGTAACCCCGAACTAGTATAAAATCCGGTGTGTTCTTTCCTTTACTTCATTTACTTTATTTCTACATCTGTGATTGTTTCTATGATTATATCTGTGTCTGAATTTTGCATACATTTGTGTTCAAATTAACATAAACTCAAAAAGATATAGTAATTTCTTAAATACACTATCCACCCCCCTCTAGTGTTATTCCTAGCCTTAAGATCCATATTCTGCATTCCTCACATTAAGTTTATAAAACATTTTAAAAACACTTTAAGTTAATAAAATCAAATTTTGCAAAAGTCGGATTTTTTCCGAAACTACATCTATACCGACTACTCCTATGGATACCCGCAATCTCAACTTGTTTTACAATCCAACGCTCTTTGAACCCTTTACCTTTAACTTGCTAAAAGGTTTATAACCCAAAATTGGAAACTAAACCAAAGTTCAAAACTTGAAAAAAACTTTCAAAATCCTTTTTATGTAAACTAGTTTCTAACTCACGGAATTCTAGGTCGCACACATACAAATTCAAGTGCTAGACTTTCCCTAACCTATATTCATATTTTACACATTATGATATACTCAAAGTTGCATACCACATAATATCCAAGTTACATACAACATCATACTCAAAGCCATATACAATATCATACTCACATCTAAAATTTCAAACAATGTTACTACAACATCACCTCATATCAACAATACTACCAACAACCAAGACATATAATAATCCAAACAATTCAAAACATACCATTTCACAATATATTCAACATATAAAAGTTTAAAACTTTTTAATTTAGAAAAAATAGTTTACTCACCAAAATCTTTGAAAACTTGAAATTCTTTAGAACTTGTTAAGCTTGGAAAACCACACAAAAATCACTAGAAAATGTGTCATTTTCTCCTCGATTTTTGGCCAACTTACTTTCGAAATTTGGACAAGCGGTAAAATGAAATGTTTTAGAAAATTCTTTTCTCTACTATTTAAAAAAAAGAACCACTCAATTTTGATTACTTCTATGGGAGATATGGTCAAAAGAAGGAGTGGTATTTTTTGCCTTGAAAATATGGGTCCGAAAATGAGTTAGAAGGAAATGTATTTTTGACCAAAAAATATTCGAAATTTGAAAAAGTGGTTTAAATAAAGGTTGTAGCCACTAGAATTATACAAGGTTTGAAAATTAAAAAATCTTTATTTGGAGTAGTATGGAGGAAGTTATGGCCGAATGAAGGGGGAGGAAAATGGAGAAGTTTTTAAAATGAAAATGAGGAGATTAAACAAGTTTGAAATCATTTTAAAAGTTTAAACTTGGATTTTTAAAAAACTTAAAATTATGAATGGAAACCATGAAAGGTTTCTTAAAGCCTTTAGGAAGATGAGAGAATAGGATATGAAAATAAAATGAGAAAGAAAAGGTGAAATTAGTTTTATATAAAATAGTAATAGCAAATTACCATTTTACCCTCATGTACTCTACCCTCCACACATGCATTCCACGCCACACCCTCTCCTCCACCTCACCCATTTCAGCCCACACCTAGCCACCCTCCCATCATATCAAAGCCAACATGCATAAGTACTATAATGTACTTGTCTCCTAATGCTGTGACATTTTTTAAAAACTTAATATACTAAAGTATAAATGCATACATACACATACACTAGTACACATATATACATATACTAACTTATCTACAGGTGTGAATACTTGTGCTAAAGAGTTCATAACGTTTCCAATAACTTTTAGCCGACAAAAATTCGAAATTTCGGAAAACAATTTCCGGTCACATTTCGATTTTCCTTCGAACTAATTATTCTTGTAAACCAAATTTGAAAACTATTTCACCATCATTATTTATTACTAAAAAGAGTTTTATTTTCATTATAAAACCTTTTATTTGAATATTTAAAATTAATTAAACATTCGCAAATCAAAGCAGTGAAATTCAGGGTCGTTACATTCTCCCCCCTTAAAAGGATTTCATCCCCGAAATTACATCTTAACCTATCCTAGAAAACACTTAACACTATACATCAGTTCATATGATGTACATAGATCATTCTTATATAAAAATATGATTCAATCACTACTCGAATACATAACTTCACTTTTTAACTAGTATCACTCACTTGATTCTCTAGTGCGAACATCGATCAGGTTCCTTGATTGGGAGCCTCTGTTCTCCTTACATAGCCATATACAATGACAGAAAACTTTTGTCCCATAACAAAAATCCTCATCAAGTGCTCACCGTCAAAAATCTAGTAATAGATCCTTATTTGGAACGGTGTGAAACACCTCAAAGTCATGTACTCGAATCTTAGATCAAACTATATAAAACGAGAAATGATCTACATCCAACTTACGCGCTTATTTAATTGGTTCTCCCTAATACCAATTCTATTCCCACTAAATTATTTAAGAAACATTTCATAAAAACTAAACTTAGATAAAACTTGTATAATATTCCTCTACAATCTGAGAGTACATGACCCTATTAGATTCACTATTCCATTTTGCACTAATTTCCCTATGAAAACTCAAGATCCAAATACCCAGGTTTTATTTCAAAAACTTTTTGAATTGAAACAATATATTTTAATCATAGAATATAAACATATATATATATATATATATGTATGTATGTATGTATGTATTGCCCGAGTAACTCCAAAATGATACTAAGGAACTGGGTACTACCAAAAAGTATCATACACTCCCTTACCAAGAAGGGTAATAATCAAGAGAAGTGTTTACCATGCGAACACATCTCTTCCCCACTTTTAAGTTATTTTTGAGCCACTCGAACTAGTTAACTTAAAAATATTTCTTTTATTTCAAAATATCATTTTTGAAACAATACTTCTCATATTTCCAACAAAACATTTATCATCAACTCGCTTTGGGTTCGTCGGGTTGAACTTGTTTCGATTGTACAATGATAAAGAGAATAATTTACTAAATACCCTACAGCGTTCGCCTAGGCAAACATTCGATCGTCACTTAGAAGATTATCTAGATCATCACAAAACAATCAAGACTTATTTTCCCAAACTAATCCAAAGAAAATACTTCTTACTTAAAATTTTCGTCCCCAAAATTTTATTCTTGAACCAGAATTGCTTTCATATAATACTATTATTATCTTTCAAAACCTTGAAAGCCATTTTTCAAAAGTTCCAGAATTTAAGTTTTCAAGTTTTCAACTTAAATTCTTTTAATTAAAAGACACCTTTTTATAAATTCATTTTATAAATCAACTTTTATAAAATCATCTCCCAAATATTTATTTTAAAATATTCTAACTTTTTATAAAAACCATCTCTTATTAAATAAAATTTTAGTTCAATATTAACATCGAACGCCTTATAATCAAATCGTGAAACTTAATTTAGAAGGTGTTCGTTTCAATGTTTTCCCAATTCCTATCTACCCAACCCAAACCTTAAAAAGGGAAGCGAACTATACACACTAACAATAGTCAATGCTCAAATGGACGAGCATGACTAAACAAAGCTTAAATGATAATAATAAAATATTATTAGCTCCTAACAAACAACACCTCAAAAATACTATACTATACTATTTTTGAAAATCATTCTTTATATAAAAAATATATACTGGGTAAAATTATTTCTTTTACCCAATTTCAAAACAATACCATGTACGTTGGTCTTGTTTAAGCGTTTAGGAATCCCTATCGACAACGTTGATCAGGCGCGTCGACCAGAATTCATAAGTCATTCAACAGATCAAACAACACAATATAAAAAAATTTATATCACTAACAAATACATGCTCTTATATTTACGCACTCAAACTCATCTTAAGGCATTCCATTACCTTATCTCTTAATGAGTTGCCCCACCAAAGCCAAGGTTCTCGCTTAACCTGACTCTTATACCACGCTGTAATGACCCGCCTTTCCGAACCCCAGAAGTCGCCACTAATACATCCACGGTATTCACGTGCCGAACAAATAAGTGTCGGAAAGACAGATTGTTAGGTGAAAGAAAGGAGATAGACGATAAGAAGAAACTAAACAATCATAGAATCTACAACGCAACAGAATGACATATATTAATCAATATAATACTTTACAAAGTCATTTCAAAAGTGATACATCAGAGTCGTTCTAATACAATTCTACCCTTGGACAGTTATAACAGCCTATCCCTACCTAATTGATACAAGATACATAGAATATAGCGGAGAAAAGATAATAACTAGCTATCGTTGAAGCTCCCATGCTCCAAGCTCCTCCAAAATGCATCTGTGGGAAAACCTACACTGCTTGGGTGTCCATAAAAATTTGAGCACCCAAGAGTTTTAGGAAAAGAAAATAAAACTCTGGGTCAGACATTGGTCCGGTGTGAGTAAACACATACAACTGAATTATTATGTTTAAAAACCTTTTAAAATTGAAGGTATCTTGTAAGACTACACCGCACATAAACACGGACGAGTTTTTTACCTTACGATAACAGTAACAGTTTCTATAGAAAATCCATTGATATTATAATAGTTCCTATAGTACAAATACTTATTAATCATAGCCGAAATTGTTACATTAATTAATTCCAACATACTAGGTTCTACAATCAAAACCATAAAGGCACGTATTAGAGATTGGATTCCATACTATGACAAGGTAAGGAACTACCTTTCGATGGTACATCTCAATATAAAATGCACCGGGGTCTGACAAGAACATCTTGTGCCCTGCCACACAGAACTGGCCTACCACTTGACTAGTAGTACCAAATATGATCACCCACTTTGGGCCCCAAAGCATACATGAGTAGATAGTAGTTAATCTAGATTTGGGATGACCATACCCTAATGGGAGTGACCTACTTAGCTCTGCTGCATGCTTGATTTTTGTCATTTCCTGGTTGATGAGGCTTGGGGCTACGTTTTACCTTTATATAGAACTTCCCACTTGGAATGATACACTTCCCTCCAATCATTAATGCAATGCTAGCATTCATCCATATAAGTTCGTTTTGGGATTGAACGAAACCGAAGGCACTACTTCTATTACATCTTTTTCGGAGAATCCGTCCAAGGATTAATAGCAAATAGCCCTTGCACTTCAAAGCTCCATCTTCAATTCCATATTCTTTAAGATGTCATCAGTTTGAAATGCTTGAGTTGGATCGAAGTGGTTTTCGGATAACGTATCCGATCCCGGTCTTTTCGAAACACTTTCGATAATTTACGGTAACTCAACCCCGGTTCTTTAAGAAATAAGCAGATAAAAGATAGGAGCGGAGTTCACCTCCTAACCATTTGTGGCAGAATTTCCTTATCATATTCCCTAGAAGAACGAAACAAGATTTATACGCATAGTACATCATCATTGGGGATGACTGTGCCATACAACTCACGTGTTTCCCCTAGATATTTCCAAAATTATGTTTTGGTCCAAATTTGATAGAAAGCTATTTAATTATCAAATAAACAATCATTCAACAGTGATTTTATTCCATATAGGATCCACTAAGCCTTTATTAATTAATCTTTAATTAATGAAATCACTTTATAAAACTAGATCAAAAGATCTTTACATAACACTATTCCCAAAACCCCTTACATTCCTTTTATACCAGGAAAACATTTATACACTTATCTCAATGATATAAGTATATTACCAAACTTTATAAGAGATTTCTTCTCTTCATATTCCATATTAAATGACCAAACAAATTCCATTTAAAAACATTTCTTCCTATAAAACCAACCCACTTATCCTTTATAGAAAGTTTCCTTTCTTAAAAGTTCACTTTATAATTAAAAATACATTTACAATCTATAAAATTATTTATAAGTCATTTTCCTATTTTTAAAATGCTTTTAATAAACCTTCTTAAAGAAAAATCTTTAACAAACATCGTTTCCAAAACATCTTTTGAAAATCACTTTAAATAAATCTTTTTATTTAGTAATTCCCCTTTTATAAACAAGTTATTATTTATAAATACTTTTGTTACATACTTATACAACTTGAAAATCATTAATAAACTTTAAACCCTAAAATTTATTAAAGGATTGAAGTTAATTCAAAATCATACTTTATAAATTCAAAAGAGGATTAGTAATCCCAATGGTATGGATTAAAGTTACCATTTAATTTCAATTTCACTTTCAAGTCATTTAACAATTTATTTACATAAGTCAATATATATGTAAATATACTTCATATTCGAATTAGGAAATAACATGTCAATATAAACTAACTAGCATAAACATGTCCAAATAACAGTAATAGCAGGATGGTAATTTGTCCTGCTAAATATGTGTCCAAACAATTCAATCAATTTATAGTAGAACGGTGATTTATTCTACTTAACACATGTCTAAACAATCAATTTATAGTAGAATAGAGATTTATTCTGCTATCAAATGTCTACACAATCAATCAATTAATTTATAGTAGAATGGAGTTTTATTTTGTTAATAGTTGTCCATATAAACACAAACAATCACATCATAACTCATTCACATTCATTTATCTACTTAATAGTACCAACATTTGAATTCCTTGAGTTCTAAACCATCTTTGAAAAAGAAGTACCTTTAAAACACTTCGATTCTTGGAAAACAAAGAATTTAAAACTTAAAACTCCATTTTGAAATAATTATTTACAAGTTAAACTGTTATTTAAATTATAATCAATCTTAATTAATTCTTAACTTAATTTAATTATAAGTTAAGAAATAATTAAACCTTTAGTAACTAATTAAACAATAATTAACTATTATATAGATAATTTAACCCTAATTAATCCTTTATTTATTAAATAATAATTTAAACCTTCATTAATAATTAAATATGATATATCATCCTGCTCTTCACTTCAAATTAATTCTATAATGTTTGCTGATGATGTAATGTTGTTTACTAAGCCTGAATTTCCCTCTTTGACTGGTATAATAGAGGCTCTGCAGTCCTTCTATTGTATGACAGGCCTATCAATTAATAAAGTAAAATCTTCCATGTTAGTTGCTGGAGTTAGTGGTATTCAGGCAGCTGCTCTTTACCAACACATCGGTTTCTCTTGCATGGATAATGATATGAGGTATCTAGGTCTTCCCTTAATCTCTAAAAGAATTACAAATGCTGACTGTATTCCATTATACAATAAAATTTCATCTGTTATGAATGCTTGGTATAATAGGCAATTGACTCAAAGTGGAAGACTTGTCCTTATTAAAATTGTTGTTTTTTCCTCTTTAATCTACTGGGCACGTACCTTAATTGTAACGACCGTGATTTTATTACCGTCATAATAAATATTTTTTTAAATCGGTAACGACCGTGATTTTTGAGTTACGGTCGGAGTAAAAATATTAAATAGGAATTTTATATAAAAATTTGGAAATGAAAATTTTAATGCAAAATTATTTAATAGTCGGATGAATGAATAGGTGATAGCATGTTGAAATAGGTGGCAAATACGCCTTCCCGCATGATAAATGGATGGTCCATTTTAAAATGCAAATGAACACTAAGCTGTCACATTCACTTATAAACAAAGGTGAAACATTCTTGGCTGTCTCATTTATTAAAACAGAGTGCAACATTTTTGTTTAGCGGTCACTAGGTTCACAAGAGCAAAGTTATGTTTTTTTTTATTTTTTTCTTTTTCATCATTTGATATGCGGCCGTGTCCTTTTTAATAACTACAGCACGTTATGCCTTTAATGCTGATGTACCACAGTGAAGGCCAACACCCTTTTTTTTCTTTGACTTGTTCGTAATATGGAAAAAAAAGAATGAGGAAGACTGCAACATTTTTCACTCTTTAAGTGCTCAGCAGTAATACATTAATGGCAGATCTGGGTATAGCTTAAAGGGGTTTTAGTTGCAAGCGAATTTCAGAAGAAAATATTTATTGGTGAGTTTTAAAACTCACTTTGCTAATTTATCCGATTGGAAAAAAAAAATGTCTGGCCTTGAATATATTTGTTGCGTGCATAATATGTTCCGAGCCATGCCTGTTTCGTTTTCATGCATTTATATAAGTTTAAGGTCATTGTGTGCACAAGTTCTCTCGAGTGTTCATGCGTGCGTACCAGAATAAACTATGTTCAGCTCCTTGTTTATGCATGCGTGAGTACCAGTTGTATAAAGTGGGTTTGAGCTATATTCTTTATATAAATTAGTAGCCATATTGTTCCTTTCCAGTATTTCTAAGCACACACGTCTAATAGTTGGGCCTCATTTCTCTGTTGCATTTCACAGTGAGTATGCATGCATTTTATGAAATTGAAAGGGGTTAAATATGTAGTGTGTGTGCCTTATAGCTTAAAAGCTTACAAAGTAAAGAAAAGTTAGCCAGACCACTTGTTATATTGTTTGTGTGTACAGTATAACGTTGAGTGAATTAGTGCGTTCAAAGTATATTGGTCTTGTTGTAAATGATAATATGTAATGTTTTGCCCAGGTCAATTTTCGTTTTAATGTGCACGCATATGTGGACAAAGTTATGGTGGTCTGTAATTTGGTTCCAGAGCATTTTTCTCCTTTGCATTAGTTAGTACATACATGCGTACAATCACGTAAGCCATTAAGAGCATCTCACCAAAAGTTGGCCAGGCCATCTTTATGCTGTGGGTTTTTGCAAGTAAACATTAGTTTGTTTATATCAATTGTGTTATGTGCATACATTTATTTTTATTTTTTTGTTTTTGTTTTTTTTGTTTTGGCGTTCGTAGGTTTTGCAAAGTACACATTGATTTCAAGTTGAGACAGTGCAATATTTTGGTGGTAACATAGTGGAGCAAGTCCACTACTTAATTTGCATTGAACCGGCATTACGTTTTATAACGTATTTGGTTGCCGTTATTTTTATAACAGAATTTTTATGCCGGTATTATATTTTGAAGCGTGTTGTTTGATGACATTTTTGACGAATAAAAATACTGTTGTTTTGACTTCAGTAACCGTCAATTTTAAAGTGATTTTTCAAGCGGTTATTTCGCAACGCTGATTTTTATATCCGTTTTTACGGAGTTTTGTGAAGCGCAATTTCCTCGTCGAAATTGCTACAGATGTTGCTGTTTTAATCACGTGTTTTAAAATTTGTTTTAAAATAAAAATTGTTTTCAAAAATTTTACAGTTTGCGCTTTCAAAAGAATGAGAAAGCGATTTAAACGATTCAGCAAAATTGAGGACTATGAACCCTTACTTTTACTGATTCGCTTAATTCCGGACTTGTCCATTTGAGAACGTAAAATGTATTTTTATAAAATATACAATTTTGCACTTTCAAGGAAACGATGAAGAGATTTAAACGATTTAGCAAAAGTGCGGAGTATGGAACCACACTTTTACTATTTCGGTTAAATCCGGACTCGTTAATTGAAATATTTGTTGTTTGATGATTTTGATGATTTTGTGCGCTTTCGAGCCACTATGTTGGACCTTCGGGTCATATGTTGGACCTTCGGGTCAAATACCAGTACTAGACCTTCAGGTCATATGTTGGACCTTCGGGTCATATGTTGGGCGCCAAAAATTATGTTGACAGTACTTGGTAGGCTTCGGCCATATGTTGATGCACGTGCGGCGTAGCTAAAACTCGCCATTTGTTGGGATCGATCCACTTTTATGTTGATTTTTCTAGTTATCTATTATTGATTTCTAGATTTTGTGAATTGCTGTTTTAAATTCAATTGTGAATTTGAAAGTTGATTTTGATGGAGTTTGATGTGATTTCTTCATTTAATTATGTTGATTTCTTATGTTGAATAGTCTCATTCGAGATTATTATTATTTTGCTTTGATGTTATTCATGATACATTCACTTCTAAGAATAAATTAGACTGATCCGTTTATTATTTTCTTTTAAATAATACTCGGGTCAGACCGAGTTATTTCAGGGTAGTCTCTATCTCTGATTCAGCAGCAGCTTCAGCTTTTGGGATATCGCATCATCTTTTGTCTAGCCTTCGAGGAGTTCTTTTGGATTATTGACTATCGTCTTATGTATGTTGATGTATATGTATATGTACATTTGGCTCATGTGAACTATCGATTGTTGTATCATGTATTCCAGACTTGTCTTCCGCTATATATCTGATATTTCTGTTCTGGTGTGATTATACTATCAGTGTGTTGTTATTATGAGTTGTTCTGAATTTTTCTTTAGCCACTGTAGTTTCGTTTTAGATTTGGATTGAATATATATCTTTGGGAGTAATTTATACAACTCCTATCGATGTAATCAATACTCGTCTAAGGCATAACTTACGGATGGTCGCTTCTCACAAGCCTTATTTTTCGCAATAGCAGACGTTATTCCTTATAATAACCTTTGTTATTGTGAGCATAGAGGTGGGGCGACACAGCTTGGTATCAGAGCTGAAATTCAGAATAAATTGTAATAAACACAGAACAAAAAAAAAATGGAACATGTGTTACAACAATTCGGGAGTTTTATTCGTGCCTTTCTAATCTATTCGTTCCACTTAACATATGAAGTACGTCTAGGAATAAATTTTATATTCCGTAGTATTCCGTTTGTTAAACTTCTTATCAATTGTGTGTTGTTTAACTAATCTTTACCTTCTCTTGTCTCTCAGCTTATGGCTGCAAGAGGTAGAGGGAAGCGTTCTTCTGCAGGCCCGTCTAGTAGTTCTCATCCGGACGGTGTCTATATGTCAGCTGATCAGTTTATGGAGCTATTTCGGGGTACTCAGCCTCCTATTGCTACTCCCGCAGCTCCTAATCACAAGTCTGCCTTCGCCCGCATGTGTAGTGACTATTCCCACCTTGGAGGTCAGCCTTTCAAGGGATCGGAAAGTGTTATGGAAGTTCAGACTTGGTTGCGCACTTGTGATCGCATATTTTCTCGGATGGATCTTTCGGATCATCATCGCGTTCTCGTGGCATCTAGTATGTTGCAAGAGCGTGCGCTTGATTGGTATGAGCTCTTTATTTCGGAAGTTGATGAGTCCGCTCTCTCTTGGGTTCAGTTTAAGGAACGATTCGAACTTAAGTTCGTTCCTGAATCGGAAAAGGCTAATCTTGCTCGTAGTTTCCTTGAGTTGAAGCAAGGAAAGTCCTCTGTTTCTGATTATGTTGCATCTTTTGAGGCCTTGTCCAAATATGGAGTTGAATTCATTAATACTCCACGTAAGAAGAATCTTCGTTTTGTTGATGGTTTAAAGAAGTATTTGAAGAAAGTTCTTTTGCTTTAGCTTAAGCTCTCTTTTGAGGAGCTTGTTGATTCGGCTCTTTGTCTTGAAGCTGTTGAAAAGGAACGTGATAGTGGTGATGATGTTGAGGTTTCTAAAAACCCCAACAAGAAGAGGTTTCCATTTCGTAAGCCAAATTCTAATCTGAAGAAGAAGAAGCAGGTTGCCTCTAGTTCTCAGCCTAGTAGTGCACCTTCTGTTCAAAAGGCGTGCTATAATTGTGGTTCGTTGGATCATCTTCTTCGCAATTGTACTAAGCCTCGCATTTGTCGTTATTGCAAGAAAGAAGGTCATTGGGTTTTTGATTGTCCTATTGCTCCTAAGGGTTTCAAACCGGGGAAGCTTAATGTTGCTAAAGCTTCTGGTGATTCTTCTCAGCCCAAAGGTATTACTCCTTCTGTTTTGGAAGGTTTCATTTTATTTCATGGCCGTTCTATTAGAGTTCTTTTCGATACGGGTGCATCACATTCATTCGTGTCGAAGGAGCTTGTTGATATTATTCATTTGGATGTTGTTACTCTTTGCGACCCTTTGAGGATCGTAAATCCTATTGGTGGATCTGCTACTCTTGGTTTGTTGTGTGTTGATGTTGAGATTATTCTTTGTGATTTTACCTTTCATGCGAATCTTCATGTTATGGATCATCTTGGTTTTGATATGATTTTGGGTTTGGATTGGCTTGTTCGTTATGAAGTTCAAATTCTATGTCCCGAAAGAACTTTGTATCTCAAGCATCCCGATGCTAGCGAGCAGTTATCTATTATATTGTGAGACATAGATCATGCTTCTTGTGCTCTCATTTCTTCTCTCGAGTCGAAGGATGTCATTGCTAATATTCCAGTTGTTTGTGATTTTTCTGATGTTTTCGAGCCTGTTTCTAAGTTGCCACCGAAAAGGGCAATCGAGTTCCGTATTGATCTTAACTCTGGTGCACATCCCGTCAGTCGTCCTCCCACGAGGATGTCTGCTAAGGAAAATGAGGAACTCAAGCAACAATTATCTGAATTGGAAGCCAAGCATTTTATTCGTTCTAGCTCTTCTCCTTGGGGCGCCGCTGTTGTCTTCGTTAAGAAGCCAGATGGTACTCTTAGGCTTTGCATTGATTATCGCAAGCTTAACGAGCTTACTATCAAAAATAGGTATCCATTGCATAGGATCGATGACATGTTCGATCAGTTAAGTGGCGCCAAGGTCTTCTCCCAACTCGATCTTGCTACCGGATTTCATCAGTTACGAGTTGCGGAAGATAGCATTCCTCTTACCGCATGCCGTACTCGTTATGGTTCTTACGAATGGCTTGTTATGCCATTCGGTTTGACGAACGCTCCGGCATATTTTGTAGATCTTATGAATCGGATATTCCGGGAATATCTCGATAAGTTCGTCTTGGTTTTCATTGATGATATTCTTATTTATTCCAAATCTGAAGCCGATCATATTCAGCATTTGGAGATTGTTTTGAGCACTCTTCGTCAGCATCAGCTTTATGCCAAATTCTCCAAGTGTCATTTCTGGGAGAATAAGGTGAAATTTCTCGGTCATATTGTATCTTCCGATGGTATTTCTATCGATCCTTCTAAGATCGAATCTATTCAGGATTGGAAGAGGCCCGAGACCGTCACTGAGATCCGTAGTTTCCTTGGATTGGCGGGTTATTATCGCCGATTTATTAAGGACTTTTCTCGTATTGCTTTACCGCTTACCACTCTCACGAGAAAAGCTGTTCCTTTTATTTGGTCGGATAAGTGTGAGAATTCCTTCTTGAAGTTAAAAGATCTCCTTACTCATGCTCCTATCTTAGTGGTTCCCAAAGGGAATCATGATCTTGTTGTTTATACCGATGCCAGTGGTTTTGGGCTCGGTGCTGTTCTTATGCAAAAGGATAGAGTAGTTGCCTATGCTTCTAGACAACTAAAGCCTAACAAGATTCGTTATGCTACCCATGATTTGGAGTTAGCCGCTATAGTCTTTGCTTTAAAGATTTGGCGACATTATTTATTGGGCGAGCGTTTTATTCTCTTCACTGATCACAAATCTCTGAAGTATTTATTTACTCAGAAAGAACTTAATATGAGGCAATAGCGTTGGCTCGAATTTCTTGCTTCATATGATTTCGATATTCAGTATACCCCTGGTAAGGGTAATCGAGTTGCTGATGCGCTTAGTCGCAAGCAGCAAGTTGTTGTTTCCATGATGCTAGCAGAGTGGAATATTTTGGAAGCTTTATCTCTTTGTGATATTAGAGACCGTCCTACAGTTTCTGATTCTCCCATGCTTTTATTTAGCATGGAAGCTCGTCCTAATTTGTTAGACCGCATTGCCGATGCCCAGAAGCAAGATCCAGATCTTGCTTATCTTATTCAGAGTTGTAAATCGGAATCCCGAAGTGATGATCTGAAGGATTTCGGTATTGATATTCGAGGTTGTATCCGGAAGAAGGGTAGATTGATCGTGCCTGATATTTCTAATCTTAGAAATGACATTCTTGAGGACTGTCATCGTTCTAAGTATACTATTCATCCGGGCAGTAGCAAGATGTATGCTGATATGAAACGCTTATACTATTGGGAAGGTATGAAGCGTGATATTGCAAGTTATGTAAGTCGTTGCATGACTTGTCAGCTTGTTAAAGCAGAACATCAGCGTCCCAGTGGTCATTTGCAGCCTCTTGAGATTCCATTATGGAAATGGGATCAGATTTCCATGGACTTCATTGATGGTCTACCTCGTTCGAGGTCGGGCCATACTAGTATTTGGGTGATTGTTGACCGATTGACTAAATCAGCCCATTTTATTCCTATCAAGTCCAATCGGACTGCTCCTTTGTTGGCTAAGCTGTTTATTAAAGAAGTCGTTCGACTTCATGGTGTGCCTAGTTCTATTGTTAGTGACAGAGATCCGCTTTTCACTAGTGGGTTCTGGCAGAGTCTTCAGAAAGCTTTGGGCACTAAGCTCAATCTCAGTACAGCTTATCATCCACAGTCTGATGGTCAGACTGAAAGGGTGAATCAAGTTTTGGAAGATCTCCTTCGAGCTTGTATTTTAGATTTTGGTGGTAGTTGGGAAGACCACTTGTCTCTTGTTGAATTTTCTTACAACAACAGTTTTCAATCCAGTATCGGTATGGCTCCTTTCGAGGCTCTTTATGGAAGGCCGTGTCGATCACCATCTTGTTGGTTGGAATCGGGGGAAAAGTTAGTTCTCGGTCCCGATTATATTCGTGAATCTTCGGAGAGGATTGATATTATTAGACAGAGAATGAAGGAGGCTCAGAATAGGCAGAAATCTTATGCCGATCATCGTAGGAAGCCTTTGGAATTCTCTGTTGGCGATCTCGTATTCATTCGTGTTTCCCCGATGAAGGGTGTGGTACGTTTTAGTCACTCCGGGAAATTGGCTCCTCGATATGTTGGACCGTTTCCTACTATGGAACGCATTGGCCCAGTTGCTTATCGTGTATCGCTACCTGCTCAGTTTTCGGGAATACATGATGTATTTCATGTGTCTCAACTTCGTCGATGCCTTCGAGATTCAGATTCTATTATTGATCCTCCTATGTTGCAAGATCTTGAGATCTCACCCGACTTGTCTATTGTGCAAAATCCTATTCGTGTGCTAGCTTCGGAGGTTAAACGCCTTCGGAACAAAGAAGTCCGGCTTGTGAAAATTCAATGGTCCACAAACCCCAAAGATTACACTTGGGAAACCAGAGAATTCATCGAGCGTTCTTATCCGGGTTTTCTCTCCTCTTCGGGTGGGGGTGAGCATTCTTATCCATCTTTTCTATTTTGAATCTTTGTTGAGATGTATTATTTACGTTATTGACTGCTTATTGTATGAAAATTGCGGGGACGCAATTTTTATAAGGGGGGGGAGTCTGTAACGACCGTGATTTTATTACCGTCATAATAAATATTTTTTTAAATCGGTAACGACCGTGATTTTTGAGTTACGGTCGGAGTAAAAATATTAAATAGGAATTTTATATAAAAATTTGGAAATGAAAATTTTAATGCAAAATTATTTAATAGTCGGATGAATGAATAGGTGATAGCATGTTGAAATAGGTGGCAAATACGCCTTCCCGCATGATAAATGGATGGTCCATTTTAAAATGCAAATGAACACTAAGCTGTCACATTCACTTATAAACAAAGGTGAAACATTCTTGGCTGTCTCATTTATTAAAACAGAGTGCAACATTTTTGTTTAGCGGTCACTAGGTTCACAAGAGCAAAGTTATGTTTTTTTTTATTTTTTTCTTTTTCATCATTTGATATGCGGCCGTGTCCTTTTTAATAACTACAGCACGTTATGCCTTTAATGCTGATGTACCACAGTGAAGGCCAACACCCTTTTTTTTCTTTGACTTGTTCGTAATATGGAAAAAAAAGAATGAGGAAGACTGCAACATTTTTCACTCTTTAAGTGCTCAGCAGTAATACATTAATGGCAGATCTGGGTATAGCTTAAAGGGGTTTTAGTTGCAAGCGAATTTCAGAAGAAAATATTTATTGGTGAGTTTTAAAACTCACTTTGCTAATTTATCCGATTGGAAAAAAAAAATGTCTGGCCTTGAATATATTTGTTGCGTGCATAATATGTTCCGAGCCATGCCTGTTTCGTTTTCATGCATTTATATAAGTTTAAGGTCATTGTGTGCACAAGTTCTCTCGAGTGTTCATGCGTGCGTACCAGAATAAACTATGTTCAGCTCCTTGTTTATGCATGCGTGAGTACCAGTTGTATAAAGTGGGTTTGAGCTATATTCTTTATATAAATTAGTAGCCATATTGTTCCTTTCCAGTATTTCTAAGCACACACGTCTAATAGTTGGGCCTCATTTCTCTGTTGCATTTCACAGTGAGTATGCATGCATTTTATGAAATTGAAAGGGGTTAAATATGTAGTGTGTGTGCCTTATAGCTTAAAAGCTTACAAAGTAAAGAAAAGTTAGCCAGACCACTTGTTATATTGTTTGTGTGTACAGTATAACGTTGAGTGAATTAGTGCGTTCAAAGTATATTGGTCTTGTTGTAAATGATAATATGTAATGTTTTGCCCAGGTCAATTTTCGTTTTAATGTGCACGCATATGTGGACAAAGTTATGGTGGTCTGTAATTTGGTTCCAGAGCATTTTTCTCCTTTGCATTAGTTAGTACATACATGCGTACAATCACGTAAGCCATTAAGAGCATCTCACCAAAAGTTGGCCAGGCCATCTTTATGCTGTGGGTTTTTGCAAGTAAACATTAGTTTGTTTATATCAATTGTGTTATGTGCATACATTTATTTTTATTTTTTTGTTTTTGTTTTTTTTGTTTTGGCGTTCGTAGGTTTTGCAAAGTACACATTGATTTCAAGTTGAGACAGTGCAATATTTTGGTGGTAACATAGTGGAGCAAGTCCACTACTTAATTTGCATTGAACCGGCATTACGTTTTATAACGTATTTGGTTGCCGTTATTTTTATAACAGAATTTTTATGCCGGTATTATATTTTGAAGCGTGTTGTTTGATGACATTTTTGACGAATAAAAATACTGTTGTTTTGACTTCAGTAACCGTCAATTTTAAAGTGATTTTTCAAGCGGTTATTTCGCAACGCTGATTTTTATATCCGTTTTTACGGAGTTTTGTGAAGCGCAATTTCCTCGTCGAAATTGCTACAGATGTTGCTGTTTTAATCACGTGTTTTAAAATTTGTTTTAAAATAAAAATTGTTTTCAAAAATTTTACAGTTTGCGCTTTCAAAAGAATGAGAAAGCGATTTAAACGATTCAGCAAAATTGAGGACTATGAACCCTTACTTTTACTGATTCGCTTAATTCCGGACTTGTCCATTTGAGAACGTAAAATGTATTTTTATAAAATATACAATTTTGCACTTTCAAGGAAACGATGAAGAGATTTAAACGATTTAGCAAAAGTGCGGAGTATGGAACCACACTTTTACTATTTCGGTTAAATCCGGACTCGTTAATTGAAATATTTGTTGTTTGATGATTTTGATGATTTTGTGCGCTTTCGAGCCACTATGTTGGACCTTCGGGTCATATGTTGGACCTTCGGGTCAAATACCAGTACTAGACCTTCGGGTCATATGTTGGGCGCCAAAAATTATGTTGACAGTACTTGGTAGGCTTCGGCCATATGTTGATGCACGTGCGGCGTAGCTAAAACTCGCCATTTGTTGGGATCGATCCACTTTTATGTTGATTTTTCTAGTTATCTATTATTGATTTCTAGATTTTGTGAATTGCTGTTTTAAATTCAATTGTGAATTTGAAAGTTGATTTTGATGGAGTTTGATGTGATTTCTTCATTTAATTATGTTGATTTCTTATGTTGAATAGTCTCATTCGAGATTATTATTATTTTGCTTTGATGTTATTCATGATACATTCACTTCTAAGAATAAATTAGACTGATCTGTTTATTATTTTCTTTTAAATAATACTCGGGTCAGACCGAGTTATTTCAGGGTAGTCTCTATCTCTGATTCAGCAGCAGCTTCAGCTTTTGGGATATCGCATCATCTTTTGTCTAGCCTTCGAGGAGTTCTTTTGGATTATTGACTATCGTCTTATGTATGTTGATGTATATGTATATGTACATTTGGCTCATGTGAACTATCGATTGTTGTATCATGTATTCCAGACTTGTCTTCCGCTATATATCTGATATTTCTGTTCTGGTGTGATTATACTATCAGTGTGTTGTTATTATGAGTTGTTCTGAATTTTTCTTTAGCCACTGTAGTTTCGTTTTAGATTTGGATTGAATATATATCTTTGGGAGTAATTTATACAACTCCTATCGATGTAATCAATACTCGTCTAAGGCATAACTTACGGATGGTCGCTTCTCACAAGCCTTATTTTTCGCAATAGCAGACGTTATTCCTTATAATAACCTTTGTTATTGTGAGCATAGAGGTGGGGCGTCACATTAATCCTCCCAACCAAGTTGTTGCAACTAGTTAGGTCTGCAATGAATAGATATTTTTGGTCAGGCAGTATTCACAATAGGAAGCTAATGCCTTGCTCTTTTGCAAAATTTGAAACTCCCCTGAGCCTGGGTGGGCTTGGTGTTATTAATGCTAGGAAGTGAAACTATGCAGCAATAAGTACACATTTTCATGACCTCATCAACAAGAGAAGTAGCTTATGGGTTAAGTGGATATGGCAGCATTGCATAAAGACTAAATAATTTTGGTGTATGGATATACCACAAAACAGCAGTTGGATCTGGAGAAATATTCTTAAGTTAAGAGAGATATATCTCCCAATGGTACAATATCAGGAGTGAAATTCAAGTCAACTACTGCTCTGCTCATCATCTGGATTCTGTCACATGGAATATGAAGCCTCATACTGTTAAGGGTGTGTACAATTTTGTTATTGATTATGCTCCTCTGCCTGCCTCCAGGTGGACTTCTATAATCTGGTCCAATGACTCTGTGCCTTCTGACAACTTGATGTTGTGGAAAGTCATAAATCATGCTCTTCTCACCAGAAGTAATTTGATCAAATTTGGTCTGGCTTGCTCCCCTTTATGTGTTTTTTGTGAGTTGCATGAGGAGACTACTGAACACTTGTTCTTTGACTGTTCTGCTCTTAAAACCTTGTTGAACAAAATTAGTGGCATTACTGGTTATAATCTTTCAAGTGGTAGTTCTAGCATGGTGTGGAGTATTATTTACAACGCAACTAGATGGAGAAATGATAGGCCTAGAGTGTTAGCAGTATGTTTGAAAATATACCTGAGGGTTATATGGAAGGAAAGGAATGCAATTGTTTTTGAAAATCAAAGGAAGAATATTGATATTCTATGGCATGAAGTTAAGATAGGCACCCTCAAGCAATTGAGGAATGGCAACAGAGTTTATCCCGACAATATTATGCTTGGTTGGGTTTGATACTTGTTGCTTTGTCAATTGTTTTTATTTTATTTTCTTTGCTCTCTTTCTTTTTGCTTTGTATTGTACTCTTTTATTGTGTTGCAATAAAACTTGTAGGGGTCCAGTCAACCTCGCTGGCTTTGCCAAAAAAAAATATAATTAAATATTAATTAATCTCATTTAATTAATAAAATAACCTTTAATTAAAACTTAATTAATAAATTAAACTTTAAGTAAATAATTTTTTTAAATTAAAGCCTTAATTAATTAATAAATTAAAATAATTAAATAATTGATTTTTTATTTATAAATAATTAACGTTATACTTAATTATAATTAATTAAAATTAAATCATATACTTAAATTATATTTAATTAAAAATTAATTATATTTGATTAATATTTAATTAAATTAATCTTATCTTTAAAAGATAATTAATTAATAACTAATCTTCACTTAATTATAATTAATAAACCCTGTTTAATCTTAATTTATTATTAATTAATAAAAATTTAGTCATTAAAAACTTAATTAACTTCATAAAACATCATTATTTAGTTTATAAAACATTTTCAATCTCAACTTGTTTTACAATCCAACACTCTTTGAACCCTTTACCTTTAACTTTCCAAAAGGTTTGTCACCTAAAATTGGAAATTAAATCAAAGTTTAAAACTTGAAAAAAACTTCCAAAATCCTTTTTAAGTAAACTAGTTTTTAACTCATGGATTTCTAGGTCGCACACTTACAAATTCGAGTGCTAAACTTTCCCTAACCTATATTCATGTTTTACAAATTACAACATACTAAAAGTTGCATACCACATAATATGCAAGTTACATACAACATCATGCTCAAAGCCACATACAATATCATACTCACATCCAAAATTTCCAACAATGTTACTACAACATCACCTCATATCAACAATATTATAAACAACCAAGACATATAATAATCCACACAATTCAGCACATATCATTTCACAATATATCAACATATAAAAGTTTAAAACTTTTAAATTTAGAAAAAATAGTTTACTCACCAAAAATCTTTGAAAACTTGAAATGGTTTAGAACTTGTAAAGCTTGGAAAACCACACAAAAATCACTCGAAAATAGGTCATTTTCTCTTCGATTTCTGGCCAACTTACTTTTGGAATTTGGACAATTGGTAGAAAGAAATATTTTAGAAAATTATTTTCTCTACAATTTAAAGAAAACTCAATTTCAATCTGCTTTGAGGGAGATATGGTCGAAAGAAGGAGTGGTATTTTCAGCCTTGAAAATATGGGTCCGAAAATGAGTCAGAAAGAAATGTATTTTGACCCAAAAATTTTTGAATTTAAAAGGTGGTGTAAATAAAAGTTGTAGCCACTGGAATTCCACATGGTTTGAGAAAAAAATGAAATCTTGATTTGGTGTAGTATGGAGGAAGTTATTACCAAATGAATTTGAAGGAAAATGGAGAAGTTCTTAAAATGAAAAGGAGGAGAATAAACAAGTTTGAAATCATTTTAAAAGTTTAAACTTGGATTTTTAAAAACTTAAAATTATTAATGGAAGCCATTGAAAGGTTTCATGAAGCTTTTAGGAAGATGAGAGAATATGATATGAAAATAAAATGAGAAATAAAAGGTGAAAAATTAGTTTTATATGAAATAGAAATAACAAATTACCATTTTACCCTCATATACTCTACCTTTCACACATGCATGCCACGTCATACCCTCTCCTCCACCTCACCCACTTCATCCCACACCTAGCCACCGTCCCATCAAATCAAAGCCAATATGCATAAGTTCTCTAATATACTTATGTCTCCTAATGATGTGACCTTTTTTTTAAACTTAATATATTAAGGTATAAATACATACATACACTAATACACACACACACACAGATATATATATATATATATACATATACTAACTTATCTACATGTTTGAATGCTTATGCTAGAGAGTTTGTAAAGTTTTTGATAACTTTTAGCCGACAAAAAGTTGAAATTTCGGAAAACGGTTTCCGGTCACATTTTCTATTTTTCTTCGAACTAAGTATTTTTGTGAATATAATTTGAAAACTATTTCACCATCATTATTTATTATTAAAAATAGTTTTATTTTCATTATAAAACCTATTATTTGAATATTTAAATAAATTAAATACTCGCAAACCAAAGTAGTGAAATTCAGGGTCGTTACATTCTTCCCCCCTTAAAAGAATTTCATCCCCGAAATTACACCTCAACCTATCCTAGAAAACACTTAACACTATACATAAGTTCGTATGATGTGCATAGATCATTCTTATAAAAAATATGATTTGATCACTACTCGAATACATAACTTCACTTCCGAACTAGTATTGCTCACCCGATTCTCTAGTGTTGACTCCAATCAGGTTCCTTGATTAGGAACCTCTATTCTTCTTTCATAGTCATATACTATGATAGAAAACTTTGGTCCCATACCAAAAATCATCATCAAGTTATCACCGTCAAAGATCGAGTAATAGATCCTTATTTGGAACGATGTGAAACACCTCAAAGTCATGTATTCGAATCATAGATCAAACTATATAAAACGAGAAATGATCTGTATCTAACTTATGCACTTATTTAGTTGGTTCTCCCTAACACCAATTCTATTCCCACTAAATTATTTATTAAAAATTTCATAAAAGCTAAACTTAGATTCAACTTATATAATGCTCCTCTACATCCTGAGAGTATATACCCCTATTAGATTCACTACTCCCTTTTGCACTTATTTCCCTATGAAAACTCAAGGTCCAAATACCCGGGTTTTATTTAAAAAACGTTTTGAATTGAAAATATACATATATTAATCATAGAAAATATATATATATATATATATATATAGCCCGAGTAACTCCAAAATGGTACTAAGGAACTAGGTACTACCAAAAAGTATCACAAACTCCTTTACCAAGAAGGGTAATACTCAAGAGAAGTGTTTACCATGCGAACACATCTCTTCCCCACTTTTAAGTTATTTTCGAGCCACTCGAACTAGTTAAATTAAAAATATTTCTTTTATTTCAAAATCCCATTTTTGAAACAATACTTCACATATTTCCAACAAACTATTTATCATCAACTCTCTTTGGGTTTATTCGGGTTGAATTTGTTTCGATTGTACGATGATAAAGAGAATAATTTACTAAGTACCCCATAACGTTCGCCTAAGCAAACATCCGATCGTCACTTAGAAGATTATCCAGATCATCACAAAACAATCAAGACTTATTTTCCCAAACTAATCCAAAGAAAATACTTCTTAATTAAAATTTTCATCCCTAAAATTTTATTCTTGAACCAAAATTGCTTTCAAATAATACTATTATTAGCTTCAAAACCTTGAAAATCATTTTTCAAATGTCCTGGGATTTAAATTTTAAAGTTTTCAACTTAAATTCTTTTAATCAAAAGACACCTTCTTATAAGTTCATTTTATAAATCAACTTTTATAAAATCATCTTCCAAATATTTATTTTAAAATATTCTAACTTTTTAAAAAAACTTCTCTTATTAAATAAAATTTTAATTCAATATTAACATCGAACGCCTTATAGTTAAGTCATGAAACTTAATTCACAAGGTGTTCGTTTCAATGCTTTATCAATTCCTATCTACCCAACCCAACCCATAAAAAGGGAAGCTACATGTTGGCATCAAAATTGACCACCAACACCCAGTTGTACGTGAAAGCACCAAAATACCAAAACAATATCCAAATAGAAAGACAAACATGTTGATCACAAAATCAATAGCAAAAAAAGTAAAGGAACACACAAGATTTATAGTGGTTCGGCTAACTCTGGCCTACATCCACTCCTAAACAATCCTTTTTATTATACTGAAGTATGATTACAGTTACAATCTGAAATCCCATAATAAAAATGGCAAAGTATCCCCTAGGTAGAAGATGAAGAGAAACAAAACGAAGGTCCCATTTCTAAGCCAGGCCTGCAGTATTTATAGGTGAAACTTCAGCTACAAGCCCTTCTCACCTACATATGCCCACCATAACGATCGACATGCATGATTCATCCATAAGTATCGATCGACTAACATACTATCGATCCTTTCTTCCTTCATCCAATTCAAGGCCGAGCGTCTTTGGAGAGTCCTTCATGTCGATCCCTCCTTTTCCATGATGTACGCATATCCATCTTCTTCCAATATCTTATATCGATCCATTCTCCACAAAGCATGCCGATCCATCTCCTCCATGAAGATATGCCGATCCATCCTTCCGCATGAAGGTACGCCGAACCTTAATGAACCATGAAGATATGCCGATCCTTCCCGATGTAGCCTAGAATGTATGCCGATCACTCTAAGGCATGTCGATCCATGGCACTTAGGTTGCAACGCCGATCCCAATGCTTTAGGGTATTGTGACGATCCAACTCCTTCCAGTGTATGCCATACCGATCCATATCATGAAACTCCAATATGCCGACCCCTTAGATTACTATCAGGGCTGATTCATCCATTGTGAACAATGCCGATCCATGCTTTGTCGAACCAAGATGTGCCGATCCATACTACGCTGATCCATATTATGTTGAACCAAGCTTTGCCCATCCAAGCCGATTCGAGCTATGCCGATCCTCCCTATGTCGATCCATATCATGCCTATCCAAACTATGCCGATCCTTCCTTCTCCAAGCCAATATTCATATTGCAAGCACCTTGCATCGTTTTTCTACCAACTACGTTTAATCCTAGCTTCATTGTATTATCTATAGCTAACTTCCGTACCCTATAATCATCACTCTGCACTCGATAATTGTGAAGTCTGTTGGGTTAAATCCGCCTGTATACTGCCTTCCCAAAAGGAAGGTTAACACTTTGCCCCCCGAAACATGCCTTTCAATAGGAAGGCGTGTTTTGAATTGTCTTAAATCCAAAATCCGAAGTCTGTAATTCCTTGATTGCTAATTTTCCAATCCGGAATCCAATCCGTTACCGATCTAATTCCTTAATCTCTCTGGATCATTAGCGGAATCCATGACTATTCTGAGTCGTATCCACTTTCGAATCCATCACAAATCCATTAACCAAATCCACGATCTCTCCAGATCATCTTATCCAAATCCGAGACCACTCCGGGTCTATATCCAAATCTTTATACCTCTTCGGGTCGTTTTATCCAAATCTGGGACTGCTCCGGGTCCATATCCAAATCCCTAGACCTCTACGGGTTGTTTTATCCAAATCCGGGACCGCTCTGGGTCCATATCCAAATCCCTAGACCTCTCCAGGTCATTTTATCCAAATCCGGGACCGCTCCGGGTCCTTGCCGAGCATAATCCATACTCGACCATCTGAGTAGGCCGATCTCGTTGCTCCCCGGCGAAGCGACCTACCCCTTGCCAGGTATAGTCCATACCTGACGATTTGTTTTCTTCTATTCTCCAGCCTCGACTCTCTACTCGAGGGCTTAATCCATGGGGTATCCTACTCCGACCTCGATCCCCGGTCGTGGACTTGATCCGTGGGGTATCCTACTCCGACCTCGATTTCCAATCGAGGACTTAATCCGTAGGTATTCTACTCCGGCCTCGACTATCCGATCGAGGACTTATCCATGTTAGAGTCCATCTTGTCGCTCTCCGGTGAAGGGACTCGTAACTCGCGGTTATTACCCCATCTCTCCGGTCGGGGCCCGTAACTTGTGTTATTTATTACATCGATCCAGGTTTAAACATTTTAAAGCCCAATCGGTAAAATATAAAATAAAAGTCCGCACCACCAAAAAACTAAATAGCCATAGCATCAGAAAAACCAGAGTTTGTAGTTAACGGGAAAAAACAAAATTTCACAGCCTCGAGCACTACGGTTCATTGTCATCTCAGAGCATGCCAAGGGAACATCCTCGATCCCGTACATGCGTAAGTGATTTAGCCTTATTACTGCAGTGTTTATTATTTATTCCATGCCATAAATCCAATTAATTAATGCTAAGCTGACGATGATGCCTTGATCCAGTGCCATTTTCATTCGAGGTGGATGGTGGCTGCTCATGTTCCACCACCGCGGCCCGAGTCCTTATGTATTGTTGTACCTAACAATTTCTCACATGTTCCTCAATGATATCCTTTAAATTCCTGCAGTCATTTGTATTGTGCCCATCCAGCTCATGGAATATGCAATGCTTTCCTGATGCCCTCTCGCATTCGGAGGGTTCCCTTTTCACCGGCCTTCGATACTGAAGGCGTCCTCAAGTAACCAAATAAATCTTTTCCAAAAGTTCGGTCAAATCCGTGTAAGAAGAGAATTTCGGTTCTCTCCATTGCCTTTTCGACATATTACTGCCATCATTCATTTTCCGTTTGCCTTTATTATTCTTGTTTACATCTCCTAATGATCCTCCACTTTGCACAACATTCACCTCTGGTCTGTTTGCTCGTGCGTCATCCTGTCGTAGGAACCTTTTTGCTGCATGGTAAAACTCCCCTAGATCCATAGGTTCATCCCATGCTAGTGAATCCTTGAACTCTGTGCCATCAGCAATTCTAGATCCAGCCGCCATCAAAACCATGGATGGATCTGGACGATTTATCGATGCCACCGCAACATTAAACCGTGTTAGAAAACTCCTCAGGGACTCTCTGGTCCTCTGTTTCAGTGTTGCCAAACTCATCACATTTTTGGGTCCCGAGATGTGAACCCTAAACTGCCTCATAAACCTTTCGATCAATTCAGTCCATGTACCAATAGAGCCGCTTTCCAACTGTCTGAACCATAGCGTAGCTATATCCATCAAGTACAAGGGGAAACACCGTTCCATGACTTCCTCCGATGCCCCCAGTACTTCCATGTGTCACGTATATCTTGTCAAATTAACGACATGATCTGTTTTTCCATCATACGTCTCAAGCGTTGGTAGTTTGAATTCCGATGGATTCCTAGCTTGCTTGATCCTTGGAGCGTAGGGGCTCTTATTCACATCTTCCATATCTCTATTTACCAATCCTCCTCTCATAGCCCTTCTGATCACTTCCGCCAGCCTGTCGTTGTCATGTAGTCTTCACTCATTGTCTCCGACCTGCCCCTTGAGTCCATGAGGGAATCCTGAAATCTACACTTTTGGACGAACATCCATATTCCGATCAGTGCCAAACTGCATAGCATCGCTTGGTATCCTACCTGGAGTCGAGCCAATATGACCCAAGGGCATGCCCCTAAGTATGGAACGATCGGCACCGACCGTTCTATAACGACCAGCTGTAGTTTTGTCGATCGTTCCTGGTCGGTCAGGGGCTGCTCCCGGTGGTTCCATTCCATCTTGCATCATGTTTGCTTCATTTTTTGGGTTCTGATTCTGGATTTCCTCAGCTCCTGCTGCTCTAACTCCATGATCCATATCTACAGTATTCCCTACTATTCCATTTCCTTGGTTTTGCACTCTAGCTCGTCCAATCTGTCGGAGTAGGTTCTGGATCATTTCCTCCTGTATCTTTAGCATTCTTTCCTACATAGCATCCATCATTGTTTCCATCTCGTCTCTGGTAATGAAGATTGAGGTTTGATTTGCTCCTGAGGAAGCCTCATGACTCCCTTCATTATGGTTCCTATATATTCTCTGTATCCTTGTTGATTACCTAGCCATCGCTTCCTAGATCCAAGTATCCAAGCCTCTCAATCTGAGATCCTAGCTTCCAAATTCGCGAGTGCAAGCCCTCTCCGTGAAAGCACCAAAATGTTGGCATCAAAATTGACCACCAACACCCAGTTGTACATGAAAGCACCAAAGTCTCAAAACAATATCCAAATAGAAAGACAAACACGCTGATCACAGAATCAATAGCAGAAAAAGTAAAGGAACACACAAGTTTTATAGTGGTTCGGCTATCTCCGGCCTACATCCACTCCTAAACAATCCTTTTTATTATACTGAAGTTTAATTTCAGTTACAATCCAAAATTCCAGAATAAAAATGGCAAAGTATCCCCTAGGTAGAAGATGAAGAGAAATAGAATGAAGGTCCCCCTTTTGAAGCTAAGCATGCTGTATTTATAGGTGAAACTTCTGCTACAAGGCTTTCTCACCTACATGGGCCTACCATAACGATCGGCATGCATGATTCGTCCATAAGTATCGATCGGCTAACATACTACTGATCCTTTTTCCTTCATCTAATTCAAGGTCGAGCATCTTTGGAAAATCCTTCATGTCGATCCCTCATTTTCCATGATGCTGCGCTGATCCATCTTCTTCCAATATCCTATACCGATCCATTCTCCACGAAGCGTGCCGATCCATCTCCTCCATAAAGATATGTCGATCCATCCTTCCACATGAAGGTACGCCGAACCTTCCTGATCCATGAAGATATGCCGATCCTTCCCTATGTAGCCTAGAAAGTAGCCGATCCCTCTAAGGCATGCCTATCCATGGCACTTAGGTTGCTACGCCGATCCCTATGCTTTAGGGTATTATGACGATCCAACTCCTTCCAATGTATGCCATACCGATCCATATCATGAAACTCCAATATGCCGACCCCTTAGATTACTATCAAGGTCGATCCATCCATCGTGAACAACGCTGATCCATTCTTTGCCAAACCGGGCTATGCCGATCCATAATACGCCGATCCATATTATACTGAACCATGCTTTGTCCATCTAAGCTAATTCGAGTTATGCCAATCCTCCCTATACCGATCCATATCATGACGATCCAAACTATGCCGATCCTTCCTTCTCCAAGCCAATATTCATATTTCAAGCACCCTGCATCATTTTTCTACCAACTATGTTTAATCCTCGCTTCATGTTATTATCTATAGCTGACTTCCAGATCCCAGAATCATCACTCTGCACTCGATAATTGTAGAGTCTGTTGGGTTAAATCCGCCTGTATACTATCTTCCCAAAAGGTAGGTTAATACTACCTATACACACTAACAATAGTCAATTCTCAACTGGACGAGCATGACTAAACAAATCTTAAATGATAATAATAAAATATTATTATATCCTAACAAACAACACCCCAAAAATACTATACTGTACTATGTTTGAAAATCATTCTTTATATAAAAAATAAATTCTAGGTAAAATTGTTTGTTAGTACTTATGCTAAAGAGTTCATAAAGTTTCCGATAACTTCTGGCCGACGAAAAGTCTAAATTTCAGAACATAGTTTCTGGTCACATTTTCGATTTTTCTTCTAACTAAATATTTTTGTAAACCAAATTTGAAAACTATTTCTCCATCATTATTTATTATTAAAAAGAGTTTTAATTTCATTTTAAAACCTATCATATGAATATTTAAAATTAATTAAATATTCACAAATCAAAGCAGTGAAATTCATGGTCGTGTCGTTGTGTTGTTACCATTTAGTTTTAATGTTTGTAATGGCAGAAGTTGAAAATGTCTAACAGAAAACTTTGATCAACCAAGGGGGCATCTTCATATGACGTTATTGGAGTATTTTGTAATAATTGTATTTTATCTGACCTTGGGCAACGTTTTGGATTATGTAATGGATATGCAATGAATACGGAAATTATTAATGAAATGTGTTTTAAAATATTTCATGCAATGACTAGTATTCTACGTATCAGAGGATCGTAAAATATTTATATCATTTTCATATGAGATCGTATGATTCTAATATTTTGGAAAATGACTCTTAAGGACATTTCCCACATCCATGATTTTTGGCCAATTTCTATGTGACCATTTTGACCCTACAAGTCTTGTATGGACTATAACATTTGATAGAAACCGAGCTAGGGTTTGAAACCACTTCAATTGGATTTAGATGATGGTTTCCCTTTCCGTAGAGTGGTCATATTAAGAAAACAGACTTACCGTTTCTGAGTTTTGGCTGTTTGAAGTTTTTTTTGATTTTGAGCAGCTTAAGTGGGTAACTAGGTTCATTAGTGTCAATACCCATCACCCATTTTGTGTTTGGAGCATGTGTAGGCTGATGGGACCTCATCCCCATCATTTCACAACTACCAAAAATAGTTAGAACCTCTATTAAACTTCCTTTGACCAAAAAGCAACCTTTAAACATACTTTAATTAGCCAAATTTCCTCACTAAGAAGAGATCAATGAGATTTACACTTGGGATTTGAGATTTGCTGTTATAGGAACATTAAGATTTGTGCCTTTTACTATTCATTGGAGGATTTGGATTTTACTTTGGATTAAGGTGAGTGATTAGATCTCTCACTTACTAATTAGGTTATTAAATACCCTGAATGATGTTATAAAAATTATTTAAAAATACTAAAAATGTTTTCAAACCATATTACACCCTATATGTGAATTTTAAATAATTTTGATGTAATTTGAGAAAATGTGTTCTTATGGATCCTTAATTGTGTACTTATAGATCCTTAACCTTCACCTTTGATTTAGGTCTTGATTTGAGATAGTTTGGCTAGGTACTTATTACTGGATATTGTATGTACTGATTGCTTACTTGCACCATGGTTGAATGGTTGAAAATGCCGATCGAATGGCGAAAAAGGTTTTTAGGAGATTTTGGGTTATGTATTATGGATTGGTACCAATCCATGATATCTCATCCAATGGAGGCGTGATTGAAATGGGGTAGCAAGAAGGGCCCCATGATGCTATATTCCTAGTTTCATATCGTTTGGGCTTCCGTAATCGAGTTGTAGATAGATCGATGGAGTTTTAATGCATTGATCGGTGAGGCTTCAAAGGATGGATTGGTTGTTGATTTAAGGGTATGGATCGATGGTAGCTTAAAGGGGATGGATCAGTAGAAGCTCAAAAACATGGATCAATGAAGTAAGACCAAATTCATATGAATTTAGCTAAGTATTGGTTCGGTCCCCATGGATCGGTACCGATCCATGGGGATTAAGCCAATCAAGGTGCGACCTATGATGTAGCTTAGGTAGGTGTGCAAGGGCTTATGTGTGAAATATGGGATCAATATGGATCCAAAACTTGGATAGGTATGAATCCAACACTTTGATCGGTATGGATCCAAACCTTGGAGCGTATGGATCCATGGCTTTTCTCCCAAACATGATGAGATCAATATGAGGTGCCAAGGAATCCTACATAGGGGTACGTTCCGAGTTTCAGATCGTTTGGAGTTCATATGCTCGAGTCATAGTCATTTGACGATGGATAGCTATGCTTCGAGAGGTAGGGTAGGCGATGACAAGTCGGATTGAGAGGATTATTGGAGGCAGGTTACGGGATGCACGATGACACTCTATGGCTTATGATGGTTGTCTAGAGTAGTTACCCACGACGACTTCGGATGGGAGTTGTAAGGACAATTCCAGGATGAGCTCTGCTGTGGATGGCGTGCACAAAGGGATAGTTGATATTCGTAGGTTTTGATATGTACTCGTAAAGTAGGGGTATGTGAGGACGCTCACTTGGGCATACGATGAGCCTTAGATCACACAATGTTTTGATCCAAGTACTCTGGGCTGTCTATAAGGGTGCAGTCTAGGTCCTGGCCTACTGAGTGGCATGGATTTGAGTACCGAGAAAATGGAACATTGAGTAGTCGTTGGCTCTATAGGGGTGGTCATACGAGTATCATATATCCAACGCATTGAGTGAGTGAATGTGATGATAGATGCTATGTTTACTTTGATTCTTTTTATCACCTTAGAGATTTCACATGATGTAGATACTACCAATGTAGATATCTAGACACCCTTATTACTTTGACATATAGTACAGCCTGATAACTATCATAAAGTAGCGTATATTCTTTATATGTGCTAACTCTGTGGATGCAGGGACAGGTCATGTATGATTTTCCATACAATTTGTCCTACTTTATTGCCTTTATAGTATTTGAGATTTCTATCTCTCACAACAGACTATTGTTTTACTTGGAGTTTTATACTTTGCTTCCTATTACTCTAGGTACTCTTAAATGAGTAGATTATGGATATTATGTTTGGTGAGCATATGGAGCTAGAAAAGTGACGAGTAGGAGGCTATTCTCATATTATTATATATACTCATTTTCTATTCCGTTGCATAGGATTATGGAGCTTGCTAGTGCCTAACTATTTAGAGGCATTTTTATGAGTTATTGTTGGATGTATAACTCTATCACTTATGTTATTTACTGTATGGATATATATATATATATACTCTAATGATGTGATTAATTCAGTTATTTACAGTCTCGCCTGTTTTCTAGCCGAGATGTTTAATATTACATTTTACTCGATGCGCTGTGAGATAAACGACAAGTTCTATGTTGTCTATTTACTTTACAACCATTAATGATCGCCCCACATCGACCGAGCACATCTACAGTGCACTATAGAGGTATATTGGGTGTCGACGGTGTAGGGTGGTCATCTCATTTGGTATCAGAGCTTAGGTTGCATTGTTTAACCTAAGGGATACCATGACCCAGTAGTGATAGAATAGGAGTTCTCACCTTAGACTGGATCGAGAGTGTATATTTATGAGAGCGCGTATTTGTTATATATTTTGGTTTTCAAAATTAATAGTCGTATATAGTATATAAGTCGCACTGGACACACGAGTACTACTTAAGCAGAATTCCTTATAGAGAGACTAATCGTACTTATTGCAGATTGAATGATGAGTCTCCGAACAGGGGACGTTGATAGGAACTCCATCTCTGGAGTCGAGGAAATAGCAGGTTCGAGAGCTGCTAATACCGATCTGCAGACAATGTTTAATACCATGATGAGGAACATGCTGCGGAATGCTCAAGTAGCAGCTCCAAATATTGTCGATGGTGGTGCTCCAGTGCAGGTGCCTAGAGCCTATTTTGCTAAGCGAAACAAGGACTTTGGTGGTTTTAGTGGCAAACCATTCCAAGGAACGGAGTCGGCAAAAGAAGTGCGAGATTGGCTTGATACCTGTGAAAGGATTTTCGAGGACTTAGAGCTGACGATGCTATGAAAAGGCAATTAGATTCCCGATAACTTCAAGGGCAAGCCATGAACTGATGGAATGCAGTAAGGCTGCCACTCCTGAGGATTAGTTAACTTGGGACCAATTCAAAGATAGATTTGAGGAGAAATTTATTCCTACAACATAAAGCTCAGTTCTATTCCGTAAGTTCGCAGATCTGAATCAAGGGTATATGATTGTATTATTGAGTTCGATGCTTTGTCGAAATATAGGATGTCCTTCATCGACACTCCATTAAAGAAGAATGAGAAGTTCATTATTGGCTTAGATGATAGCTTAGAGGAGCGACCTGTGGACCATATTGACGAGACTTTTGAGATGATAGTCGAGAAGGCCCTGAGGCATGAAAGTATGTATTCGAAATCGAAAGCATTGTTCCTTAAGAAGAACCAAAGCCGTGATTGGGCGAAAGAGGTAAGAAGAATGGAAACAACAAGAGGAAGCAGTTTTTGAACAAAGATGGCCAAAAGTAGAAGGTCAAGACGGTGCTGTCTATCTATAACTATGGAGAGAAGGGTCATTACAGTAGAGACTGCAAGACTAAGCGGAGAAAGTGCTATAACTACCATAAGCTTGGGGATGTCAAGAAGCACTTTCCCGAGCTGCCTAAGCAGAAGCATGTGGTGAAAGCGTATGCTATCAATGCCGTTCCAAATTCGTCAAATGCTCTATCGTTGAAAGAGAAGGGGAAAAGCATTATTATTCAAGGTATGCTTTCCATTTATGATGTTCCTATATGAGTTTTATTTGATATCATAGCTTCACATACCTTCATATCTACTGTTTTGGTAGACAAGTTAGGATTGGAACCCAAAATTATTGATCGACCTTTGATTGTAAGGAACCCTGTTAGTGGCTTTACTAACCTGTGTATGGTTTTTTCATGGTTTGGTCTTATCGAGTTATAGATGTTCTTTTGCTTGTGATTGCTTTGTTTTGGGTTTTGTGAGGTTTGGTATTATACTTGGGGTGGAATGGCTTCGTAGATACGGAATAGTGGTGGATTGCAAGAGGTCGTGGGTGACGATAGGGATGGACGATGGGCGGAAGGTAGTGTTAGGTTGCCTATCAGACGATGAGGTTATGGTCATCTTTCTATTTTCGCTTGATATCCCACATGATGAGGTGTTGACAATACCAATTACTAGGGAGTATCCGAACATATTTAAGGAAGTGACCAGACTTCCACCGCATAGAGAAATCAAGTTCTGTATTGATTTAGTCAAAGATGACAGACCGATAGTGATGCCTCCAAGGAGGTTGACACCTAGAGAGAAGAGAGCGCTTGAGGTGCAAGTGAATGACCTTTTGCGAAAGGGGTTCATTCGTTGGAGTATATCTGAGAGGAGGACGCCAGTAGTTTTTGCAATGATGGTAGATGGCTCCCTTAGATTATGTCTTGATTACTGTGAGCTGAATAAAACAACGAAGAAGAACAAGTATCCACTCCCACGTACTGATGACTTGTTCGATCGGCTTCATGGTGCTAGAGTATTTTCTTAGTTGGATCTTGTGATGGGATTTCAGCAATTGATAATGGTGAAGGAGAGTGCATCGGTTACTGCATTTCATACACCGTTTTGATTCTATGAGTGGTTGGTTATGTTATTCAGGCTATCCAATGCACCAGCATACTGTTGATCTCATGAACCATGTATTAAGGGGTCAACTAAATAAATTCTTGCTTTTGTTCGTCAATGATATTATTTCTATTAACAGACAGAGGAAGAACACAAGACACGTTTGAGGATTGTATTAGAGGTGTTGAGAAACCACCAACTGATAGTGAAGTTTTCTAAATGTCACTTCGGGAAGAGGGAAGCGATTTTTGTGTCGCATTTTTTTGAGCAGGGCATTGCCGTTGATCCTGCAAACGTTGCACCAGTCCAAAATTGGATTAGACCCAAAAATGCTACGGACGTGAAAAGTTTCTTAGGGTTAGTTGGATATTATGGACGATTCATTCAGAACTTCTTGAAGGTAGCAGCACCATTGACTTACTTGACCAAAAAGGATCAGACTTTTACTTGGGATGCGAGATGTGAACATGCATTTGTGAGTCTGAAGGAAAAGTTGACGAGTGCACTAGTATTGACCATTCCGAGTGGGAATAAGGAGATGACAGTATACACCGATGCATGTGGTACCAGATTGGGTGTGGTATTGATGTAGAGAGGCAAAGTTGTTGCACATGCTAGTCAACAGCTGAAGCCACATGAGAAGAAATACCCGACCCATGATTTAGAGTTAGCAGCGATTGTGTTTACACTGAAGATTTGGAGGCGCTATCTTTTAGGAGAGAGTTTCGAGCTATTCACCGACCATAAATCATTGAAGTACCTCTTTTTGTAAAAGGACCTTAACCTTCATCAACAGTGATGAATAGAGTTCCTAGCCTCCGATGACTTTGATATTGCATATACACCCGTGAAAGGTAATGCAATTGTCGATGCCTTAAGTAGAAGACATCCCAGCTTGAAAGCTATGTTCCTAAAGTGGACACAGTTAGACTATATTGCTGGTTATGATTTCCGAACAAGATGCGAGCTAGAACCAGAGATGTTGACGAGCTTGACTATCAGACCTACTCTTATTGAGTGAATTGGTACTAGTCAGAGGCGCGATGCCAGATTAGCCAAGATCATTTCTAAAACTGAAGCAGTAGTAGAGTCTGAGGAGATGAGACAGTACGGACTCGATCGAGATGGTTGGCTCCACAAAGATGGGAGATTTTTTGTTCCTGATGTCGATGGGTTGAGAGATGAGGTCTCAGAGAGTGCCGCTATTCTAGATTGACTATACATCCTAACGGTAATAAGATGTACCATGGTATGAGGCAGACCTACTATTGGGAAGGTATAAAGAAAAATGTTGGGACATTCATCTCAAAATGCATGAACTGCTAGTTGGTTAAAGCATAGCAGAAGAAGCCTAATGGTCTGATGCAACTACTAGAAGTTCCCGAGTGGAAATGAGAACAAGTATCGATGGATTTCATTGTTGGACTGCCAAGGACTCGAGTAGGGTACAACGATATTTGGGTTATAGTTGATCGACTGTCCAAGAGCACCAGATTTATACCCATTAAGTCAAGTAGAACGACATCCAAACTGGTCGAACTGTATGTGAAACGGATAGTACGGTTCAGTGGTGTGACGAAAAGCATTGTGAGTGACCAAGACTTGTTGTTCACTAGTGGGTTTTAGAAAAGCTTACAAGAGGCGTTATGGACAGAGCTGCACCTCAGTATAGCTTATCATCCTCAGACTGATCTCCACATTGAGAGATTAAATCGTATCTTAGAGGATCTCTTACGGGCTTGCATATTAGACTTTTGGGATGGTCACTTACATCTTGATGAATTTGCATACAATAATAGTAATCAGCCTGACATCGATATAGCACCATTCGAGGCATTATATGGCCGACTATGTAGCACCTTCTTATTGGTGGGAAGCGGGTAAGAAACTGATACTTGGGCCAGATATAGTTAGAGAAACATCGAAGAAGATCGAGTTCATTTGGCAACTGATGAAAGCTGACCAAGATAGACAAAAGAGCTATGGTGATAAGATACGTCGAGATTTAGAGTTCTCTCTTGGTGACATGGCATTTGTCAAGATCTCTCCGTTGAAAAATGTCATTCGGTTTGGTAGTAAAAGGAAGTTGGCACCAAGATTTGTGGGTCCTTTTTCGATATTAGAGAGGATTGGGAACCTTGCTTACAGAGTCGACTTACCTCAAAGAACGGAGGAAGTGCATAATGTCTTCCACGTCTCTCACTTACGAAATTTTTTGCACGATTCAGGCGTTACTACGCACTAGATTAGCTAGATGATATCGATATTGAACCAAAAGCTTTGAGACCTCATATGCCAGTTTGTATCGTCAAACGAGATACGAAGCAGCTTAGGAGGAAGACGATGAAGTTGGTAAAGGTTCAGTGGACTGATAGTGAAGGCGATTGCACTTGGGAGACCGAGAAGAGCATGAGGATAGCATATCCAGCGCTCTTTACTTGGTGAGATTTCTTATTTATCGCTTTTAATTTCGCTTATGATATCATGAAATGTACCATGGCATAGTATCCTACATGCTATGCTAGGCTTAGATATTTTCTTTCTCATTTGCTGTTGTGCATGCATGTTTGATGTGATGGTTGCCTATGCTTGTGTATGATTGTTAGGCATGCAGGTTGATCCTATTAACTTGATTATGTAATTTCAAGGGTGAAATCCTAAAGGGGGGAGAACACAACGACCCGTATTCTACGTATTGGAGGATCGTAAAGTATTTATAATATTTTCATATGAGGTCGTATGGTTCTAATATTTTGGGAAGTGACTCTTAGTGACATTTCCCACATCCATGATTCTTGCAAAATTTCTATGTGACTATTTTGACCCTGTAAATCTTGAATGACCTATAACTTTTAATAGGTGTTGACTTAGGATCTGAAACCACTTCCATTAGATCTGGATAATGGTTTCCCTTTCCATAGAGTGGTCATATTAAGAAAAAGGACATAAAATTTTTGATTTATGGTTGTTTGAAGTTTTCATTGATTTTGAGCAGCTTAAGTGGGTAATTAGGATCAATAGTGTCAAGGCCCGTGACCCATTTGGGGTTTGGAGCATGTGGAGGTTGATTGGACCTCATCCCCATCATTTCACAACTCGCAAAAATAGTTAAAACTTCCATTAAATTTCCTTTGACCAAAAAGCAACCTTTACCTTTAATTAGCCAAATTTCCTCATTAAGAAGAGATTAACGAGATTTACACTTCGGATTAGAGATTTTCTATTAGAGGAGCATTGGGATTCGTGCCTTTTACTGTTCATTAGAGAATTTGGGTTTTACTTCGGATTAAGGTGAGTGAAATACCCCAAATGATGTTTTAAAAATACTAAAAATATTTTCAAACCATATTACACCGTATATGTCAATTTTAAATGATTTTAATTTAATTTGAGAAACTGTGTTCTTATGGATCCCTAACCATGTTCTTATGGATCCTTAACCTTCACCTTAGATTTAGATCTTGATTTGAGATAGTTTGGCTAGGTGCTTGTTACTGGATGTTGTATGTATTGATTGCTTACTTGTATCCTGGTTGAATGGTTGAAAACGCCGATCGAATGACGAAAACCATTTTTAGGGTATTTTTTGTATCATGGATTAGTACCGATCCATGATATCTCACCCAATGGCGGTGCAATTGAGATGGGGTGGCAAGGAGGGCCCCATGATGCTATGTTCTAAGTTTCATATCGTTTCGGCTTCAAGTGATTGAGTTATGGATGGATTGATGGAGTTTCAATGCATGGATCGGTGAGGCTTCGAAGGGATGGATCGGTGGTAGCTTCAAGGGTATGGATTAGTGGTAGCTTAAAGGGGATGGATCGGTAGAAGCTCAAAAATATGGATCAGCGAAGTGGGACCAAATTCATATGAATTTGGCTAAGTATGGGATCGGTCCTCATGGATCAGTAACGATCCGTGGGGATTGACCCAATCAAGGTGCGACCTATGGTGTAGCTTAGGTAGGTGTGCAAGGGCTTATGTGTGAAGTATGGGATCAATATGGATCTAAAACTTGGATCAGTATGAATCCGATACTTGGTTAGATTGGGATGGATCCAACACTTGGATCGATATGGATCCATGGCTTTTCTCCCAAACATGATGAGATCGATATGGGGTGATAAGGAAGTCCCCATATGGCTACGTTCTGAGATACCGATCATTTGGAGTTCATATGCTCGAGTCATAGTCATTTGACAATGGATAGCTATACTTCGAAAGGTAGGGTAGGTGATGACGAGTCGAATTGAGGGGACTGTTGAAAGCGGGTTACGGAATGCACGATGACACTCTATGACTTATGATGTTGTCTAGAGTAGTTCCCAACCGCGATGAGTTTGGATGGGAGTTGTAAGGACAGTTCCAAGATGAGCTCTACTGTGGATGACGTGTACAAAGGGATCATAGACATTCGTAGGTTTCGATATGCACTAGTAAAGCATGGGTATGTGAGGATGCCTTCTTGGGCATACGGGGAGCCATGGATCACATGTTGTTTCGATCTAAGTACCCTGGGCTGTCTACGAGGGTGCAATCTAGGTCCTAGCCTATTGAGTGAAAAGGATTCGAGTATCGAGAAACCGAGACGTTGACTAGTCCTTGGCTCTAGAGGGTGGTCATATGAGTATCATATATCCAACTCACAGAGTGAGTGAATGTGAGGATGGATGATGGATGCTATGTTTGCTTTGATTGTTTTTATCACCTTAGGGATGTCACACAATGTAGATACTGGTGATGCAGATGTTTGGACATCCTTAGTACGTTGAAATATAGTACACCTATGATCACTGTCATAGGGCAGTGTATATTCTTTATATGTGCTAACTCTGTGGATGCAGGACAGGTAAGGTATGATTTTCCATACCATTTGTCCTAGTTTATTACCTTTATAGTATTTGAGATTTCTATCGCTCACACCTGACTATTGTCTGACCTGAAGTTTTATGCTTTGCTTCCTATTACTTTGGATACTCTTAAATGAGTAAATTAGGGATATTAGGTCTGGTGAGCATGTGAAGCCGGGCATGTGACGAGCAGGAGGGCATGTGACGAGCAGAAGGCTATTCTCATTTTATTATATGTACTCATTTGCTATCCGTTGTATAGCACTATGGAGCTTGCTAGTGCCTTGTTAGTTAGAGACAGTTTTTATGAGTTATTGTTTGATGTATGACTCTATCACTTATGATATTTATTATATGGATCAATACACTTTGATGCTGTGATTCTTTCAGTTTTTTACTGGCTCACTTGTTTTATATCTGGGATGTTTATTATTATAATTTTACCGATGCACTATAAGATATACGACCAATTCTGTGTTGTTTATTTACTTTACAACAATTGATGATCGCCCTACATCGACCGAGCATAGCTACAGCACACTATACATGTATATTAGGTGTCGACGGTGTAGATTGGTCATTTGGTTTCGTATTCCTATAGTTCTGATGTTAAGGATACTATTAATTGGTCTCATTTTGTCACAGAATAATAATACTATTGATGATTGCAGCATTAGTAGCCCTTATTTTTGGACCTCGGAATGAGGGATGTTACAACTTGGTATCAAAACAAAGGTTTATGTAAAAGTAAAAGAATTTTGAACTTTAAAAGAGTTTTTGAAAACATATATTGTGCTACAAAATGAATCATACAAAAACGATTACACAACATATGTTAAATTTTCTGTTATCCCACTTTTTCAAACAACATATAGAAAAATTATCTATTTTATGACATAAATCTCATATAAATTCATTCAGACAACATATGGAAAAAATTATTCAGACAACATTATAGTGTCGTGCAAATTTCCCGCCTATAAATTTGTTTTCCACTTACAAATTCATTTCCCTCCTTCCACTCATCTATTACTTCAACATCCTCTCTAAAACTAATCCCCTATTCCATGAAAAATCGTTGCTATCCCAACCTTCGATTTCACTGCTGCCCCACCCTCTTACATCAATTCCATCTAATACCGATACTCTCTCTCTGAAAACCGAAGCTCGACTTTAACTTGATTAATCTCACTGGCTAGTTTCCTAATTGTAAAGCTTTGAAATTCATTAGAATCGTCTTGCTCCTTTCCTTCCTTGTTGATTATGTACTTTGATTATTGGCTATTTATGGTTGTAGCTCCTCCTTGTCGAGTGTTCTTCGATTGATATTGGTACGATTTCTACCCGTTTTTACTTATATTGTTCTCGACTTTGATGCTTCGAGTTAAGATTGGTGCATGATTTATTTAAGTTTTGCTCTCTGATTTTTCTTAAACTTGAATCACAATTATTGCCTATGATGATAGTGGGATTTATATAGGAATCAATTTCCTATATTTTCATTTGTATATTTGACTTTGAAAAATTCAATCTTTTCCTTTCTGCCATAGATTTTTGATCATACAACTTTGAGATTCCTGAATTTGTCAACATACAATATACATTCAATTTTTTTTTTCTGTTTTCTGCTTTGGTTGTATTACTGACATTGATATTTTTGACTCTTGACTTAGAGATTTTGTCAACATACGACTTTGAGTTAAGATTTCTGATTTTTGATTCCTGATTGTTGATTCGTGACTTTGTTAACATATGACTTCAAGTTAAGTTTAGATGTATTCCTTTCTTTGAGATTCCTGACTTTGAGATTTTTGATCAATCTCACTACTTTGGTTGTATTACTATTTTCTACTTTAGTACATGTATGCTTGTAGATGTGTGACACCCTACACCTCTAGGCATCCCGAAAACCGGACATGACTAGAAGCACGAGTGGTCGGATGAAATAAAAATCCATAACATAGCACAGAGACTAAGGCAACAACATAAAATGATTAAAATATTACAGCGGAAGAAAACTTTCACAAATTATAAATTAATAGCAAAACAGCTTCATTAAAAACAATATTATCCCAAAATTATTTCTGAAACCAAAAGTACCAAGTAGTCTCCACCAAAACATAAAACATAACAAAGTTCATAATATAGGTCCTCATATATAGAGTAAAGTACGGAAAAGAGAAACAAAGTACATGAAACAAAAGAAACAAAAGCTGAAGATAACAACTGCTCCAATGACCCTCCAAGCTGCAAAGAATTAAACCTAGTCCCGCCCTCCTGTGATTTGGGGAAAATAGGAAAAATAGGAATGGGTTAGACACAAAGTCTGGTGAATGAGAAATAAAATGAAGCAGAAAGAATAAAACAGTTTGATTCCAGTCTTCCTCGGATATCGTAGAGGGTGAATAATATAATGCAGTGAATCCTTCTTAGATACAGTTCCTAAGAAGCCAAAGTCCGTGGTCACTCTAAGGAAGTCAACCATGCAGTAATACTAAACATCGACCAGCCTGTTGTACCTACTATCCTTACCTATCCACGTGCTACAGCGTGAAAGTCAGGCTCTTCACCCATGCACTGTGACTAAATGCCTCTTATGTCCGACCGGCGCCGACTCAAACAACCTCGTAGGACCCCGAAGTTGCGCTCAGGCTCTGCCAAACTAGATTCCTATCCTCCTGTCTACTCGGTCACCAACGTGGACTTGCCTCTATCCAAAGTGTTGGTCCTCCAAAAGAGCGCCCGCAGCTGGGTCGGCTGTGCAAAATCCTCCAACGATATGCCTAAAGAAGCCTATGTCGGAGCACACTTTTCCTGTTCTGTCCGCGTCGATCTGCCTGAAGAAGCCTACGATTCCAGATGTTTTCTATCCTATGTACTAGCAACCTATGAAAGGTAACAAACATCCTTGCAAACCTACTAGCCCGCTCCTAGTACGTACAGCGAAAACTATATTTTGGTCTTAACTACATGAAGACCTTTACAAGGTCTGCCTACCAAATTGCTTCCAGATTAATTACAGTTTACATACTGTTTATTTCTGTTAATCCACTTTATGTCATTTTTACATCCGATTTGGTTATTTCACAATTTCCCTTTTTCTTACATAAATGGTATTTCAATTTCACGTCCGTTCAGTCAGTATGGTTTGTCTGTAACTTTATGCCATTTTATTACATATTTACACTAGCCTTTAGGGTCCATTTAATTTACATTTTTTTCCACCCTAATTTACATTCTCCTTTTTAGAGATTTAATTTGTACAAATTTTTTTTTATCCAATAGCCACAAACCATTTAATTATACAAAATTCCACTTTTACATTTTTAGGCCACATATGAAACAAATAATTATGCCAATTAGACTTCCCAATTTTGTTCCAAACTCATATTCAAAATTATGTAATTATATTAATCAAAACCATAATTTTATTCAAGTAACATATTCTGAATTTATTCAACTAACTTGTTCTACCATTAGAAATTGAATAACAATTCTAATTCAACTTAATTAAACCAATCTTATTTACGCCATGAAACTTGAATAACAATTTGTTTGTTCCAAATTTCAACCCAAACATGAATTAGAATTGAGAAGTGGAAGAAGAAGAAGATACAATACTTTACATAAATTTCAATCTTATTTATGCCATAAAACATAAACAGACAATTTATATGTCCCATATTTTAAACCAAACATGAATTAGATTTGAGAAGTGGAAGAACAAGAAGAAGTTGCAATAATTTACATCTATTCTCAATTAATAACAAAAATTAATTCATATTAACGTGCTAGAAAAGAACTGAAATTGAACTACTTTATTTTTCTATTTCATATTAATTCCCACTCACCTGGAATTTGAGCTTGTATAAATTTGAAAAAAGCTTTGCTTTAATCTTTCTCCCTTTGATTCTTCTAAATTCCCCAAATTGCTTGAATATATATAGATAATTTAATCTGGTAGAGATTTGTTTATTTAGTAGAGAAAAGGAGGAAGAATAATACACAATAATTTACTGTAGAATTATGGCGACGGTTGAATAAGAGATTAGGTTTAGGTTAGATGGTTTATTTATAGATTGTTTGAGTGAATATAATCCATTAGATTATTTTAGATTAAATCTGGTTCTTTCATACACTTAATGGTTATCCATTCTAGCCCATACAAATCATTCAACCAATAAAATTTAGCCATCTCATCCTATTACATCACTGGAGCGAATGAGAAGCCGCCACATGTCAGAAACAACACTGAAATACGTAGGAAAATCGCTGGAAATGAACCAGCTAAAAGAACATCGCTCCAGATTTTGGACGACAACGGGACTTGATCCCTGGTCGCTAAGGAAGTCAACACGCGCCTTTACCACTATACCAAATGGGCTTTTAATTTCTTTATAATTATATTTCCCATAAAATATCAGGGTCTTATATTCTCCCCCCTTAAAAGATTTCATCCTCAATCTCCAAAGATGGAAGAACGTAATTAACAACCAGCAACCAAGAACTACATCCATCTACTCAACCATCATCCATTTCTAGCATTGTCCTTGTTTTTAACTAATGCAATTTATGATTTATGCAAAGTGAAACACATATGAACTTACCTAATGCGAAAAGGTAGTCGGTCTACTGATTTAGTTGACCTCCTGTAATGCAAGTATGCTTATGCCATGCAACTAAATGTATGCAATTACCCTAGTATAATTGATAATTCTATATGTATGTTTCAATCATTCACCCAAATGCACCATCCATATGTAACATCCATTTATATATACACACACATATATATACAACCATGTGCAAATGCAATAGATAACAGGCATGCATATGCAGGTGTGTGTACCTAGTTGGCCGATTATCCTAATAAATATCTATCTAGTGCATGCAATGCATCCATTTGCAAACATTGGCATCCACTTGCAATCATTTTCATCCATCAAACATAACATGCCATAATGACATGTTTACAACCAAGCTACCATTCATAGGTTCCCCCTAAAGATTATCAAAAAGACCCTAACTAAGGAAAGATCAAAGATCAAAGATAGGATATTTGAAGTGTACCTTCAAATATAAAAGGTTAAGAAGTTTGAATTCTCTCCTCAGATTCCCATGTGCACTCCTTGGGGTCATCTCCCCACTGAACCTTCACTAGACGATCTTCCTTGTTGTTTAATCTATTGATGCCCTGTTCCAATATACGGGTGGGTGTACGACGCACAAGTGATTCACACTCTACTTCCACTTCCCTTAGCTGTTCGGGTTCTACTACTACTGCGGAATCATGTAGACACTTCCTCAAATGCGAAACATGAAAAACATCATGAACTCGTGCCAACTTATCTGGAAGATCAACTTTGTATGCCACTTTTCCAATCCGTGCGGTAATGGGGAAGGGTCCTACAAATCTCGATGCCAACTTACCCACTGAGCCAAATCTCATAACGTTACTCAGAGGAGAAACCTTGACAAAAACCATATCTCCAACCTTAAACTCCAAATCTGAACGTCTTCTATCGGCATATGACTTTTGTCTATCTTGTGTTGTCTTCAACCTCTTGCAAATAAAATCCACCTTCTCGGAAGTTTTCCTCGCCAAGTCTGGTCCAACCAAGATCCTATTGGTGGTATCCCACCAACAGGCTGGTGATCTGCATGGTCTGCCATAGAGGGCCTCGAATGGTGCCATCCTAATGCTTGCTTGATAACTATTATTATACACGAACTCCACCAAAGGTAGGTGGTCTTCCTAAGAGCCTCCGAAGTCAATGATGCACAATCTGAGCAAATCTTCTAAAACCCTATTTACCCTCTCAATCTGTCCATCTGCCTGAGGGTGATATGTCATGCTCAGATTCAATTCCGTTCCCAAGGCTTGCTGAAGACTCCTCCAAAACTCGTTGGTGAATAATGGATCTCTGTCGCTCACGATGCTGGCGGGAACTGCATGAAGCCTAAATATCTCCCTTACATAAAGAGTTGCCAAAGAAGTTGCCGTCCTATTACTCTTAATGGGTATAAAATGAGCGCTCTTCGTCAGTCTATCCAAAATGACCCAAATGCTCGTGTTCCCTCTCCATGACCTTGGTAATCCATCCACGAAGTCCATAGAGATGCTCTCCCATTTCCATAATGGAATATCCAATGGCTGCAACAGTCCTCCAGACTTCTTTTGTTCTGCCTTTACCCTTTGGCAAGTGATTCACTTCGATACATACTCCACCACCCTCTTCTTCATTCCAGGCCAATAGAATACCTCTTCATATCCTGGTACATCTTATCACCAACGAGGTGCCCTGTCATCCTAGAATGATGTGACTCGGCCAACACCGCATCTACTAAATCCTCACTACGGGGAACACAAAGTCTACCATCCCTTCTAAGCCATCCCCTGGTGTCAATGGTATAGCGCCTAAGATATGGTGATGACTCTCCTCTACCAAGCTCATCTAAAATGTCCTTTAACTCTCCGTCCTCACCTTGCCTTGCTCCAATCTGCTCCATCAAAGTAGGCTAGACGTTGAGGGCTACTAACAATCCCAGAGCTAAATCCGATGGAGGTCTAAAATCAAAGGTAGCATTGTACTCCAAATGCTTCCATTCCAAAAAAAGAGGACTTAAAACCACTTTGCGTCTACTTAACGCATCTGCCACTACATTACCCTTGCCAGGGGTATAGGAAATCTCAAAGTCATAAGAGGCTAAAAACTCCATTCATCTTTGCTGTCTCAAATTCAAGTCTTTCTGAGAGAATAGATACTTCAAAGACTTATGATACATTAAAAGCTCAAATCTTTCTTCGAAGAGATAGTGCCTCCAAGACTTGAGAGTAAAAACTATAGCTGCCAACTCAAGATCATGTGTCGGATAGTTCTTCTCATGCATTTTCAACTGTCTACTCGCATAGCACACTACCCTACCCTCTTGCATCAGTTTCGCCCCTAGCCTCGTACCACAAGCATCCATATAAACTGAGAAAGGCTCGGTTCCATCCAGTACTACCAATACGGGCGCGGTAGTCAAAGCTTCCTTCAATCGACCAAAGGCATCCTCACACTTGGCATCCCAAACAAAAGCTGAGTTCTTCTTGGTAAGGCGGGTAAGTGGAGCTGATATCCTAGCGAAGTCCTTAACGAACTTCCTATAGTAGCCCGGAAGATCACGGAAACTCCTTATGCCCATGGCATTCTTAGGGGTCTGCCAATCCTGTACTGCTACCACTTTCGCCGGATTTATTTCAAGTCCATCCTCCGAAACGATGGGTCCCAAAAAGCGAATCTCATCCCTCCAAAAGTGGCACTTGGAGAACTTCGCCTTCAACTTATGTGCTCGTAGGATCCTAAGCACTTCTTCTAAGTGAACAGTATGCTCCTCCTTGCTTTGCGAATAAACCAAAATGTCGTTGACGAACGCCACCACAAACTTATTCAACGATTTGAAATACCCGACTCATCAGGTCCACAAAATATGTCGGAGCATTGGTTAGCCGAAATGGCATGAATAACCACTCAAATAACCCATTCGAAGTCCTAAACACAGTATTATCGATGCTATCCTCCGCCACACGCAACTGATGAAATCCCGTAGCCAAATCGAGCTGCGAAATTACCTTGGCTCCTACTAGCTGGTCGAAGAGATCGTCTATACGGGGAAGAGGATAACGATTCTTCTTCGTCGGCTTATTAAACTTCCTATAATTCACGCAAAGCCTAAGAGAGCCATCTGCCTTAGTGGCAAAGACGATGGGTGCACCCAAGCCCTTCTCCAAAATCTCTCCAGTCTGCTTGCTCAACTCACGACATTCCTTAAGAGCAATATGCCTTACCGGTAAAGCAACCGGTTTGGCATTATCGACAAGATAAATCATGAACTCGATCTCCCTTCGAGGTGGAAGGCCAGCAACCTCCTCGAACACATCTGGAAAGTCCCTAACAACGGGTACCAAACTCAAACTATCGGGCGATAAGTCAAGAGAATAAAGGTAGCTCAACATGAATAATCCTCTAGGATCACAAGATACCTCCAAGGTACATCTACTACAAGTGCCTAACCTCACTACCCTCTTATCGCAATCAAGAACAGCACCATACATGGATAGCCAATCCATACCAAGAATCAACCCAAACCCGAAAAAGCCCAATACAAAGGCATTACGGTCAAACTCAACCCCTAAAATAAATAATTTCAAATCCAGACATAACATGGACAAATAGGCCGATCCTCCTACGGGATTTGATACTACTACCAGGTGGGTCACTAAGCAAGCATCAAGGCCAAGATCCTCTACCAGAGTACTAGATATAAAAGAGTGCGAAACTCCAGAATCAAATAGGGTACGATCAGGAAAATCAGAGATAGATAACACACCTTCGATGATCACCTTATTTTCCTTGTCCACAACCAGACGAGTACTAGAGGAAGGAGCTACCTCTAAAGCATAAGCCTGAGCAGGCTATGAAGGTGTCTGTGAACTGTCCTTGGGCTTCGACGATAGTCCTTTTTCATATGCCCCACTTGATCGCAAAGATATCACCTCGGTCTCGGTCGTTCTCCTACCCCTCTACAATCCTTAGCAAGATGACCTAGTTTCCCACAAGTATTGCACTTCCAGTCCTTCCTTGGAACTTTCCTTTTTCCACCTGACCCTCCTCCTCCTCTCCTCTTTCCTTTCCACTTCTTCTTCCCATCACTCTTCTGCGCCACATCTCCTTTCTTCTCAGTATTAGCAAGTAAAGCCATCTCTACCAATCCCTCAAAAGTGGCTCCCATCAGAATGTGTCTCACCACCAAACTCTACAGTGGCTGACTCAAACCCTTAGCGAACTTCAGCGCCTTCTTGTAAGGAGTATTGATCAGGTCTAGTCCAAACCTAGAAAGCTCATTGAATTGATTAACATATTCCTTAACTGTCATATCCCCATGCTTGAGCTGTATAAATTTCTCTAGCTGACTCCCTCTTCAGCCTGCGATAAGAATTTCCTCTCGAACCTAGTACAAAAATCCGCCCAAGTCAAATTATCAGCCTCAGCCTCCACAATCTCCTACCAACAAAGAGCCTCTCCCTACAACTTCCATGAAGCCAACTACCTTCGAGCCAAGTTCTCCAATCCCATAAGTCCAAATATCCGCTCACAACTACAGATGCAAGCTCTCGCCTCAGTATATGACTCGGTGCCAAGAAACGACTTGCCTCTTATGCTAGTGTAGTCCTTGCATAACTTGGGAAAATCAGGAATGCCTGGCGGACGGGCTGGAGCCCCTTCAGCCAGAGCAGCATCCCTAGCTGGTGGCTCTACTCGAGCAGTATCCTGCAAATAACGTCTAAACCAAGTAGGCATATTAAGGCCTGGAACTTCGGGGATATCTTGCGGTTCAGACATTTCTATCTAAGGATAATAAAAAGATGGGATTAGATACTCCACAAATAGTTCAACGGATAGGGAGGAAGAGATACGAGGGACCAATTTCAAAAATTTCTTTTTTTCCAAAATATATACATATACTTTTTAAAAGTATTATTTGGAATATCCTTTAAAAATTATTCGAAAACCTTCATATTTTTTTAAAATATTTTTAGGATTACCGAAACCTTAGCTCTAATACCAACTATGAGACCCCGCACCTCTAGACACCCCGAAAATCGGACATGACTAGAAGCACGGGTGGTCGGGTGAAATAAAAATCCATAACATAGCACAAAGACTAAGGCAACAACATAAAATGATTAAAATATTACAGCGGAAGAAAATTTTCACTAATTATAAATGAATAGCAAAACAGCTTCATTAAAAACAACATTATCCCAAATTTATTTCTGAAACCAAAAGTACCAAGTAGTCTCCACCAAAACATAAAACATAACAAAGTTCACAATATAGGTCCCTATATATAGAGTAAAGTATGGAAAAGAGAAACGAAGTACATGAAACAAAAGAAACAAAAGTTGAAGATAACAACTGCTCCAATGACCCTCCAAGCTGAAAAGAACTACAACATAGACCGGCCCTCCTATGATTTGGGGAAAATAGGAAAAATAGGAATGGGTCAGACATAAAGTGTGGTGAATGAGAAATAAAATGAAGTAGAAAGGATAAAACCGTTTAATTCCAAGTCTTCCCCGGATATCGTAGAGGGTGAATAATATAATGCAGTGAATCTTTCTTAGATACAGTTCCTAAGAAGCTATAGTCCATGGTCACTCTAGAGAAGTCAACCATGTAGTAATACTAAACGTCAATCGGCCAGTCGGACCTGCTGTCCTTACCTATCCACGTGCTACAGCGTGAAAGTCGGGCTCTTCACCCGTGCACTGTGACTAAATGCCTCTTACGTCTGACCGATGCCGACTCAAACAACCTCGCAGGACCCCGAAGTTGCACTCAGGCTCCGCCAAACTAGATTCCTATCCTCCTGTCTCCATGGTCACCAACATGGACTTGCCCCTATCCAAAGTGTCGGTCCTCCAAAAGAGCACCCGCAGTTGGGTCGGCCGTGCAAAATCTCCAACGATCTGCCTAAAGAAGCCTATGTCGGAGCACACTTGTCCTATTTCATCCGCATCGATCTGCCTAAAGAAGCCTACGATTGCGGATGCTATCTATCCTACGTACTAGCAACCTATGAAAGGTAAAAAACATCCTTGCAAACCTACTTACCTACTCCAAGTACGTACAGCCAAAACTATATTTTGGTCTTAACTTCATGAAACACATATCCAGACCATTACAAGGTCTGCCTACCAAATCACTTCCAGATTAATTAATTTTACCATTACAGTTTACGTACTGTTTATTTCCATTAATTTGCTTTAGGCCATTTTTACATCCGATTTGGTTATTTCACAATTTCACTTTTTCTTACATAAATGGTATTTCATTTTCACGTCCGTTCCGTCCGTATGGTTTGTTTGTAATTTTTATGCCATTTTATTACAGATTTACACTAGCCTTTAGGGTCCATTTAATTTATATTTTTTTCCACCCTAATTTACGTTGTCCTTTTTAGAGATTTAATCTGTACAATTTTTTTATCAAATAGCCACAAACCATTTAATTACACAAAATTCCGCTTTTACATTTTTAGGCCACATATGAAACAAACAATTATGCTAATTAGACTTTCCAATTTTGTTCCAAACTCATATTCAAAATTATGTAATTATATCAATCAAAACCATAATTTTATTCAAGTAACATATTCTGAATTTATTCAACTAACCTGTTCTACCATTAGAAATTGAATAACAATTCTAATTCAACTTAATTAAACCAATCTTATTTACGCCATGAAACTTGAATAACAATTTGTTTGTTCAAAATTTCAACCCAAACATGAATTAGAATTGAGAAGTGGAAGAAGAAGAAGATACAATACTTTACATAAATTTCAATCTTATTTATGCCATAAAATGTGAATAGACAATTTATATGTCCCATATTTTAAACCAAACATGAATTAGATTTGAGAAGTGGAAGAAGAAGAAGAAGTTGGAATAATTTACATCTATTCTCAATTAATAACAAAAATTAATTCATATTAACGTGCTAGAAAAGAACTAAAATTGAACTACTCTAATTTTCTATTTCATATTAATTCCCACTCACCTGGCACTTGAGCTTGTATAAATTTGAAAAAAGCTTTGCTTTAATCTTTCTCCCTTTGATTCTTCTAAATTCCCCAAATTGCTTAAATATATATAGATAATTTAATTTGGTAGAGATTTGTTTATTTAGTAGAGTAAAGGAGGAAGAATAATACACACTAATTTTCCTGTAGAATTATGGCGACGGCTGAATAAGAGATTAGGTTTAGGTTAGATGGTTTATTTATAGATTGTTTGAGTGAATATAATCCATTAGATTATTTTAGATTTAATCTGGTTCTTTCATACACTTAATGGTTATCCATTCTAGCACATACACATCACTCAACCAATAAAATTTAGCCATCTCATCCTATTACATCACTGGAGCGAATGGGAAGCCACCACATATCAGAAACAACGCTGAAATACGCAGTAAAATCTCTGGAAACGAACCAGCTAAAAAAACATCGCTCCAAATTTTGGGCGACAACGGGACTTGATCCCTGGTCACTAAGGAAGTCAACATGTGCCTTTACCACTGTACGAAATGTGCTTTTAATTTCTTTTTAATTATATTTCCTGTAAAATATTGGGGTGTTACAATGCATGTGCCTGCAATTGAGTCGCTGTATTCCTGACTTTGAGTATTGTTTTGTACCTTGAGCACTTTGCTTCTACATGAGTACATGTATTCCCGAGCACTATTTTCTACCTTGAACATTGTCTTCTACCCTGAGCACTTTGCTTGTATTCGCGTGTCTCCTACTTTATGTAGTATGCTAGTGTGTGCATTTGTGTTGCTTTGTATGCACTATCTTGGATTATGCCTGATGCTTGAGCTTGTATGCATGATGCATGTATATTAGTAAGCATGTATGCATGATACCTGAGCTTGTTTATGTGCACTATCTTGAATTATCCCTTCATGTCAATAAGCATGTATGCATGATGCATGAGCTTGTTTATGTGCACTATCTTGAATTCTGGCCTTAGCTTGTCTTCTTGGTGCACTATTGTGTTTCCTGTATATGAGAACACTTGACTGAACCTAGTTTGCATCTTAAATGTGCATGTGTTATGTTCATTACTCTTTCATGTGCTTGTGCCTTTACTTGTCTATGCACTTGCACTTGTATTCTACCCAGTGTGCATGCTTGTCTGATCTAGTTTTCACATGTGCCCGACTTCATTTGATAGTTCATGTGTACACTTGAGTTCCATTTGCATTACCATGTCTTGTATTCTTGACGGTTTGGCTAGTTGCACTTCTATACATGCACGGAACTATTCATATATGCATCAGACTCAAGCTCGAGCCTGCTTGGACTTGACCTCATGTATGCACTTATGTTGAGTCCAGCTTGCTTGGATTTGATCGTGTGCACATTTGCACTACGTTGAGCCTTCGGGCTTGACCCTTGCAGTTATCCCTGAGATTTTACTGATGCTCGACCTTGTGATATCCACAGTGATACACTGTGCATATCATAAGTTATTCTTCCACACTTAATTTTTTCCCCAGTCTAAAATATGAAAACAAACAACCTAAATAAACCAGGCAATATTAAATCACAATTCTAAATTTAATTTTCTAACTTCTATTTGTCTCTTTTTTCATTTTATTGTGCTGTTTAATTGACAGGTATAGCGCACGACTTGACACAAGCTGGAGCAAGAAGGTATCAAAAAAAATTCGAGTGAGAGTAAAAATGTTGTATATGAGATTGTGAAATAATGTATAATGAAAGTTGTATCTGAAAATATAAATATAGTGGAAGCCAAATGTGTACTATTTGAATTTGAATTGAAATAAAATATTGTTTAAATAAAATTACGATTCATTTATTTTATTTTTCAAATATTTATTTCATTCTATGAACAACATATAAGTGGAATTGGTATTCATATTAATCAATATTAATATGTTGTATAATAGAAAGTTCTGGGAATGATACTATAACATCATAAAACATTTGATTTTTTTCCTATTGTGTTAGTGCATATCAGACGATGGGGCATATCTATGCTCTGATGTGCAATGAGACGGCACCAGATTTAACAATAGGTATGCTTCCAAACAACAGAGCATATCTGTCATCCGATGCTTTTTTGGCATATTGATAATCCAAATGGATCAAAGAATGAGATTAGGGTATGGGATAACGCTATAGACATACTTGTATTTTATATATATATAAGTATATAGCTGATCGCTATTCTTCCCTCTCTCTTAGACCATTCTTCCGTGTCTTACTAAAGTTCTAATGCAAATTTAAGGAAAGTAAGACATGGATGTAGGAAAATGAAGAGTGAATCTCGGTGAAGGAAGCACCACAACCAACAGAAATGTTAGGTTTAACAATAGGAGGAATCATGGTTGACCGACAACTGCTAATGTGGGTGCTGGAGCACCGCCGATAGATATGGGAGCTATGTACCAGTTCTTTGTCAACATGATGCAAGCTGGAGTTGTAGTTGACTTAGTTGGTGGTAATGCTGGAGGTACCAATCCTAAAGTTCTGGTTGTCAACTACTATGTTGTGCTGAGTCGGGATTATGTAAGACTCAGAGGAAAACCATTTATTTGAACAGAGGATGCTATTGAAGTTGAGAATTGGTTGCTGCATTGTGGAAGGATTTTTGCTGATATAGGCCAGAACGATTAGCAGAAGAGGTGATTGGCATCTAGACAATTGCAAGGAACTACGTTGTACTGGTGGAATAGTGTAACTGTGAGGGTACTAGAGGAGAATTTGAAGAGAGATTCATGTCTGAAATAGCTAAGTCAACTTTGCTTAGAACATTTGCTGAGTTGGAATAAGGTGATATGTCAATGCTTGAGTTTGAGACCAGATTTGAGGAGTTGTCCTGATATGGATATGCTACCGTGGATACATAATCAAGAGGAATGAGAAGTTCATTAGAGGATTGAAACCAAAGCTTGCCAGAGCAAAATTACTGCACCTTTCAGACCCTTGTGATGTAGTAGTGGAGATGGCACTGATGAACGAAGAGATGCTTGCGCTGTTTAGTAATAACAAGTCGGTAGAGGCTCACGGTGGTCAAACTCAGAAAAGAAAGTTCTTTTATAAAAGCAAAGCTAAGAAGGGTAGAGCTGCCAAGAAAGGAAAAGCTAATGTTGTTTGCTTCAAATGTGACAAGAAGGGACACTTTCCCAACGAGTGTCATTCTAAGGATGGAAAGAAGAACATCAAGTGTTTCAACTGTGACCTGATAGGGCGTTATAAGAATCAGTTTAGAGAACCAACTATGGTAGAGAAAGGAAAAGTGTTTGCTTTGGTGCATCACATTCTTTTATCTCTCATTGTTTGGTAGATAAGCTTAGTTTAGAACCATCATACCTTGTTACTTCCTTAAGGGCTACGAATCCGATAGGAGGGTATGCAATTCTTGGGATGATATGTGACCATTTAAAGTTTGAGTTGGTGTTTGATTTTATGGGCTTTGGAATTATATTGGGTATGGATTGATTAAGCAAATATGATGCTAGAATATTTTGCCAATATAGGAAAATATCACTAAGACACCCCAACTAGTAGCAATCGAATTATATACTCAATAGTGGACTCGAATTTTGATGTTTGTGCTTTATTGGTTGCAATGGAGGTGGAAGATGAGTTGAATTGAGTTTTTGTAATTAGAGAGTTTACAGATGTCTTTGTGCTAGTGATAGGACTACCGCCGAAACGAGCTATTGAGTTTCGAATAGATCTTGTACATAGACCTAAACCCGTAAGTAGACCGCCTAGCTAGCAGAATGAGACCTATTAAGATGAAGGAATTAAAGGTGCTGCTGGTGGACTTAGAAGAAAAGGATTTCATTAGACTAAGCAGTTCGTCCTGGGAAGCAGTTGTGGTGTTCGTGAAGAAACCAAATGGGTCATTGAGAATGTGCATCGATTTTCATAAACTGAATGAGAAGACAATAAAGAATAGATATCTGTTACCAAGAATAGATAATTTATTTGATCAGTTGAGTATAGCTAAAGTATTTTCCCAGTTGGATTTGGCGACTAAGTTCCATCAATTTAGAGTGGCGGAGGATAGTATTCATTTGACGGTGTTCCGAACAAGAAATGGTTCCTACAAGTGGTTAGTAGTGTCATTCGGGTTGACTAATGCATCTGCTTTCTTTGTAGATTTGATGAACCAGATCTTCCGAGAGCATTTGGATAGGTTCATATTAGTATTTATAAATGACACCTTGATATATTCTAGAAATGAGCAAGATCATGAGACTCAACTTAGAATAGTGCTTGAAAGGTTGAGGCAACATAATTTAAAAGAATTTTTTTGAAATTTCATTTTTGGAAGAAAGAAGTGAAGTTCCTTGGTCATGTAGTCTCAGAAAAATGGTTGTCAGTAGATCCAGCTAAGATTGAGGCTGTTAATAGTTGGAAGAGACCCGAGACGGTGACCGAGATAAAGAGTTTTTTCTTGGATTAGCTGATATTACTGGAGATTCATCAAGGATTTCTCTTGTATAGCAGCGCCGATGACTAGACTAAAAAGAAAGGACATGAAGTATGTTTGGACGGATAAATGTGAGGAGGCATTCCTGAAGCTAAAACATTTTTTGCCCAGTGCGCACATGTTAGTTGTTTCGGATGGGAATCAATATTTGGTGGTGTATACCTACGCATGTGAAACATGATTAGGAGCTGTGTTGATGTAAAAAGTAAAGTAATTGCCTGTGCTTCTCGACAGCTTAAACCGCATGTCACTCATGATTCGGAGTTGTCAAGTTTGGAGACATTACCTTTTGGGAGAAAGATTCGTGTTGTTTATGGATCATAAGTTTTTGAAATATTAATTCTCTCGGAAGGTTGAATATGAGACCGTAGAGGTAGTTAGAGTTCATAGCAGCTTATGATTTTAGTATTGAGTATACGCCAGGGAAAGGAAACAAATTAGCTGATGCACTTAGCAAAAAGCATCAGAATGCAGTATTAGCTACAATAGCAGGGTGGAAATATTTAGAAGCATTGACTACTTGTAGTATGTAGTTAAGGTCGACGATAGTTCTAGTCGGCATACTGCTATGTTTTCATGTTTAGAAGTTTAACCAGCAATGATCGAAAGGATCGCTTCCAAACAGAAAGATGATCCATTATTAGTTGAACGAATCAGAAAACTCGAAGGTGGAGCTGAGATTGATGACTTGAAAGATTTTTATCTTGACCAAATTGGATGGTTCAGAAAGAAGGGATGATTGTGTGTGTTCCAGATGTGGGAGAATTAAGGAAGGAAGATTCTTAGGGAGTGTCATTGATCGAAGTTTACCATTCATCCTGGAGGAATTAAGATGTACCAAGATATGAAGAGAAGTTTCTTCTGGAAAGGTACGAAAATGGAGTAGGCTTATGGGTAAAGCAGTGTCTAAATTTCAAACAAGTGAAAGCCAAGCATTAAAAGCCAAGTTGTTTGCTACAGGCTTTAGATATACATGTGTGGAAATGGGATTCTATATCTATGGATTACATTTACAGATCGCCAAGGTCGAATAGGGGAAATGAAAGTTTTTGGGTTATAGTGGATAGACGCCTAAGAGTGCATATTTCATTCCCGTTAAGTCGACAAGGACGGCAGGCTTGGCCAAGTTATTTATGAAGAATATTTTCAGACTGCATGGGATTCCTAGTAGTATAGTTTGTGATAGATATTCTTTATTCACCAGTGAATTCTGGAAGAGCCTGCAAGAGGTTTTGGGCACCAAGCTCAAGATGAGTGCCACTACCATCCATATATCGATGGACAAACAGAAAGAGTTAAAACAATCTGGAAGATTTGTTAAGAGCTTGTGTGTTAGATTTTGGAGGATCGTGGGCAGACTAGCTACAGTTAGTAGATTTTTTTTATAAAAATAGTTATCAAACTAGTATAGGGATGGCACTTTTTGAAGCTTCGTATGAAGGCCATGTAAATCTCCCATATGTTGGTTAGAGACCGGATATTGGTTAGTAATTGGTCCAGATATGGTGAGAGAAGCCATGGAAAAGATTGAGTTGATCCAAGTAAAAATGAAGGAAGCTCAGTCTAGGCAGAAAAGTTATGAAGATAAGAGGTGTAAAGACTTGAAGTTCTCAGTTGGAGATCATGTTTTTCCATGGTATTACCGATGAAGGGTGCAATTTGATTTGGGAAGTCAGGGAAATTGGCAACTAGGTTTGTTGGACCATTTCCTATCATAGAAAGGATCAGGAAATTCACTTATATGATAGAGTTATCGAGTATTTTGGCAGGAATCCACAATGTTTTTCATGTTTCACATCTTAGGAGGTGTGTTCATAATCCGGAGACTACTATCGCTCCGACTGCATTGGAAGATTTAGTGGTGGAACTGGACATGACTTTGGATAGACATAATAACCCGCCTTTTCGTCCATCAAAAGTCGGCACTCAATACATCCATGGTATTCAAATTCTAAACATCTAATCCTTAAAAAGGCAGATTGTTCGGATAAAAAGAAAGATAAGAAAAAAACAGGAGAAACAGAATCTTACAGCGGAACAATCACATATAATATAACTAAGGCAGTAAAATCTATCACTCTAAAATACATAGTATATTAGAGTTAAAAACAAACCTCATCAGGATGAACAGTTATAACTTTCTGATCTTACAATTGCTGATGGGTATATATAATACAGCGGAAATAAATAACTATGGCAGGTTAACATCCAGCTCTACTCCATGAGTTTCAGGTCCCACCAACGACATCCTGGAAAAATACTCGGTCTGACCGAGCATTATAATAAAATAACACTCGGATTAGTCTGAAAATACTAGCATGAGAAAACTCAAGTAATAAGGTGAACATATAATAATTTTATGAGACCATGCCGCTAAATACAGAACAAGTTTTTACCTCACAAGAACAACATCCATAGATGAAAAATAGAAATATTCAGAGCAACAATCCAAACAAGAAAGGATGAATACAGATAAGATCAAAATCCAAACTTAAAGAATGGACACAAATAATTAAACATTGAGAAGAGCTCAAGACACTTCTCGTTGCAATTAAGAAAATGACTCAAAAATTCGTACCAAATAAGAAAAGGGAAATTTTCCAACAATGACTAGGAGGGTTTTCCCCCCTTATCGAAAGTATACCTTTAGACAATATACTTGATAAGGTCATTTTTCTATGACTCCTTTCGGGAACTCCAAGACGGACCCCGCCAATCTTACCGAATATCTGAGTATTTCACATCTCTATAGGCATACAACCGAATCCAATCTAGAGTAGATGTAAAGATACCCTAATGGGAGTAACCCACATAGCTTGGCCCCCGCTTTCTAGTTTTAGTCATTTCTGACAAGAGGATATCAACGTTCAAATGAGCAACAAATCGTCTTAAATTAATTAAACACAAAAGAAGAAGAGATCAATTCCAAGGTTCGAATAGAAATAAGGAAAATGGATTTATCCAACATGACTAGGAGGGTGCGCCTCCCTACACCGAAAGTATACCTCTAAATAAAATATACTTGAGAGCCCACGCCAAATGCACATCACTCTCAAGAACTTCTAAGCTAAAATCCACAAACATCCGAATATACTCACATCAACGCAAGCATACTACCAATAACTTTGTAGATAAATGTATATATATCCTAATGGGTGCAACCTACATGGCTTGGCGACCCACATCAACGCAAGCATACTACTAATAACTTTCAAAGTACAAAAACGCAGCCAAACATTTATTTAGTAAAAATACAAGCAAAAGTTCCACAGGGGTTAAGGAGATGATATTTCATAAGGGATGATATAGTGAAAATTGTTATAATGACACTTACACAATTTGAACAGTATGTCCCAAATATTTCAACTAAACATCAATATAAGTAATAAAAGAATATAAATAAGATGCAGATAACATTAAATAAATAATAGCGAGAAACCCCATTGACTCTCTCTACAAAAGTCCCCTGTAAATCACACACATGTATGTGTATTTTTCAAAGTGTTCCGTAATGACCTATTCGCTACGAAAACACTCCGACTTTTCCTTTTTGTCCCCCACAACAAAATGGTTATTATGCCATCCTCTATCAAGAGGGAATTCAAATCCAAACAAACAGTCAAATAATAATTATCCTTTTATTTTGCAAGCGTAGAACGGTGGTTTATTCTGCTTGATAGACGTCCAAATAATTCATTCAATTTAATTATAGCATAATGGGGGTTTTATACCGCTAAATGGATATCCCAAACGAAGTATAACTAATTTAACTACATTAAACATATTTAAATTAAATCTCTATAATTTTGTCAATAATCTATACTTTGTTAAAAACTATCAATTATCATCCAAGCATTCAATAACCTTCTATAACAATACATATATCATATAGTTCATTTAAACGTGAGTAAACTCACTGAAATCCCAGTTGACACTTTCACATTCCCGTGTGGTCTAAAATTGAACGACATTTGATTTTAGTCCAAAATTTAACTAGCTCCAAATCCTACGAAATCTATTCCAACGCTTAGGTAACGTCGTTACAAGTCCAACACAACTGACCGCGTCCGAATTTGACCTCCTATAAGCAAGATATGATTTTTATAAGATTTCACATTAATTAGATATAAATTAATTCACTAATCCTTAAATTAACTTCATTACCCTATATTAATACATCTTCCCCAACATATAAATCTTCTTGCCTGTGGCTGAAATGTGCATGCCACCTCTGCCATGCATACACCCTCTTAACTCCTCCATCTCTCCACGAAACCACGCAAGACCAGCTCCATTCATCTCCACTTTGCGAGAGCTATCCGAATAACCCATCGTCATCTAGTTCGGTCAAGCCCACTAAAATGCAACTCGAGCACCAAAATCATCACGACCTAATTAGGTCGGACTACCCCACGTGCAACCGAGCAAAGCCCCACTTCAGCCACAACCGCCCTCGCTTCAACAAACCCGAATCTAACTTCGCCTTGGTCGATCTATGCCTACAACTCCTAAAATCTGAAACCCTAGCCCACGCTCAACTTTGGCCTCCACCCAAAACTCGATCACACCCAAAAATAAGACTATAGAATTAAAGCACTCGAGCATATGAACCCAACGGAACTAACGTCATAATTTTTCATTGAGTAGATTTCTATATTTGACTTTTAAAGAATCGGCCATTTATTACTTTACTGGAATGAAGAAAAAAAAGAGCAATAAAGAAGTGGGAAAAGAAATGCAAGATTGAAAATGAGCTAAGTGTTGACCTTATTTTATTTTATAAACAAATTAATATTCTTCCTTCAATCACAAGCTAGCCAAAGAAATCAAGTTAAACAATATTTTTGAGCCACCTATCATCTCAAAATCAAATCAATATTAATGCTTGGTTGAAAATTTTGAATTTGATTTGAATTTTTAAAAGGTTTTGAAAATAGAATTTTGTAGTACTCCGTTACACAATATCCCATTCGCATATGAACCGCGAATGATAAAATAGAAGTACGATCCTGCTCAAACAGCAGAAGGTCTCAAAACAAAATAAAATACATAGGTCATTTCATTCCGTGAAATCTCAAAAATACCGTCGTTTGTCGAAAAATCATCAAAAAGATAATTTAAATATTTTCCAAATTAAAAATTATGGAAAAATCTTATAAATTAAATTAAAAATATTACAATAAAAATTAAGTCGTTTTATTTACAATTGATTTTCTCATTATATATTCGAACTATTTATTATTGTAAATAAATTTACAAAATGATTTTGCAACTATTATTTATTAAGTAAAAGGAGTTAAATAAAATTATTAAATCCATTTAATTAATATTCAATTCATAATTCAGATAGTTAAATAGTCACTAAATTTGAATTCAATTATTAACCTTTAAAAACCAATTATTTAAAATTAATTAAATATTCAAAATTAAAATGGTAAATTTCCAGGATGTTACATTAGACATCCAGTTCGTATTGTGGCGAGGGATGAGAAGAAGTGAAGTGTTATGTGATCTTTGGCCAAACCATCCTACAACCGAATCAACGCATCTCCGAGCGATGCCGAACCAAAAAACTTCATCGAGCCACTGCCGGATCAGGGGCCTACCGAACCATCTAGAACTCCACTGCCGAACCATCCCCTATCACCGAGTCACCGGACCAACAACAATACCGGACCAACTCACTTCCACCATGCTCCTACCGGACCATGCTCCTACCGGACCAACAGCAATACCGGACCAACTCACTTCCACCATGCTCCTACCGAACCATGCTCCTACCGGACCAACTCACTTCAACTCCATCCTACCGAACCAGCTGCCACCGGACCGAGACGTTCCGAACCATGCTCCTTCCGGACCAACAATACCAGGCCAGGTCGCGTCAGCCCAGGCCCACCAGCTGTTATATACATCCATGACCCCTACCCCCAGCCTCACTCTATAAATAGAGGGGCAGGGGTACAACAATGGGGGACAAGTTTGAGAGCTCAAGCACGGAGAGAACTTTCAAACAACTTTCTTTTACTTGTATCAAAGCTTTGTACTTGTAATCAAAATAAGAGAAGAGAAATAACATATAAAGTGGACGTAGGCACATTCTGGCTGAACCATTATAAATCTGCGTGTCTTTTTTACAGTTTAGCCCCTGTTTTTCATATATTTGCATAAATCACCCAAATCACTAAGAACAACATAAGATCTACTCAATCATACAACTTTGAGGTGTTTGTCCATTTTTTGTGCAAACATTTTTGGTGCTTTCATTGAGAGCTAGAAGCTCGAAGCTTCAGCTTCATCCACTTAACAGTTTTCCTAACAGCATCGTTCGCTACTTGGAAAACATGCCTCCCAAACAGAGAAAAGATGTTAACAAAGGAAAAAACATCGCATCCAACAGTCTTCCAGATCCAGCTGTCACGAATCAAGTAAATCGTCCTCCTCCGGTAGCAGTAACAAATGAAGAACAGACTAACCCAACCACTCCTGCCATAGAACAGCCTGCAGCCATTACTAGGGCAGATTTGGACAGAGTTGTGGTTGAAGTAACTAACCGCTTCACATCCCAGCAGGAAGCCTTGGTGGACCATCTCATGTCACGCTTAAGGGACGCTGAAGAATCCAACCGAAACACTGAATCATGGGGCGAGTCCCAGTCTGGAGGATCTCAGAGACAACAAAGATCTTCCTTCTTCGAAGGAGCTAATGGCAGAAGTAGCCATGGTAGGAGCCGAGACCGAGCACAGCCCGAAGTTAGGACTGAGGAAACGTTTGGTACCGAACCCAACGGGGGAGGTACCAGACGGAGGTCAACTGTAGCTGAGCCTGTCATACTGCCTAACCACGGAAACGCCAGTGAACGGGGCCGAGCTAGAGTCCAGCCCAAAGTTGGACCCGAGGAAGTGCTTAGATCAGAACCCGACAGGGGAAGATCAAGGCAAGGGCCAACTGTAGCTGACCCTACCATGCTCCCAGAAGATCAAAGGCAGCCACTGGAAAATATGAGGAATGATAGACGATACCATCCCTACAGGTCATCTGGACGGAATCAATCCCACAGAACAGAACCAAACTCATTTCTATCTGCTCCAAATTCTGATGAAAGGATGGCACGCTTATTCAGAGAGTGTGTCCAACGGGAGCAAAGAGATCGAGGGATAGGCGCTAGGGTAACCAGCCCTTTCGCCCGCAATATCGAAATTGCTATCACCCCCCGAGAATGGAAGATGCCAACAATGGAACCCTACAAAGGAACCTCCGACCCCGTTGTACACTTACAGAGGTACACACAGCATATGCTCATGAGTGGAGCGACAGAGGGAGTACAGTGCAAATGCTTTCCGCTCTTCTTAGCAGATCTTGCTACCTCCTGGTTTTGTCATCTACCCCAGGGATCCATCAGCTCGTGGGAAATGTTGAAAGAAAAATTTATCAGTCAGTTCCGCATTCATGTGGAGCAACCTAAGGACGCTTATTCCTTATCCAGCGTCAAACAGAAACCTGGAGAGAAGCTGCAGCAATACCTAACCAGATTCAACGCCGCAGCAGCCGCAGTCCAAGATGCCGATGAGAAGCTTATCCTAATGGCCCTCTGTAGTGGTGTGCATCCGAACACTAAATTTGCTAGAAGGTTGACAAAAGAAAAACCAGCTACTTTACCCGATTTCTTCCATGAAGCCGGGAAATACATGAGGCTTGAGGATGCTGCCGTTGAGGGGCAGACAGGACAGCAAAATAAGACAACCCAAAGCAACGCCCCTGCTGTGGCAAGGGACGTTCGAAGAAATGATTCCAGAGACAATGCTGGGGGCAAGAAGGGAGAAAAGCGCCTATATCGGCCAGGACCGAGATTCGACACTTACACTCCTTTGAACGAGACCGTCGAAAATATCTTCCTTGCCACCCAAGGTGAAGTTAGATACAAACGCCCACCATACAAGAAGGAATTAGATAACGCACAGAAGTTTGGAAAGTTCTGCCGCTTCCACGAATCTCACAGGCATGATACCAACGAATGCCATCATCTCCGAGATCTGATTGAGGAACACATCAGAAGGAAGAAACTGGAACGTTATGTAAAAAGTCAGGACAGGACTCCAGCTCCTGCCAATGAAAACCCAAGGCTACCCTCACCGGACGCCGGCAGAGGAAACCGCAACGCTAGCAGCTCCAGCCAAGAAAAGATAGTGGTCCATACCATCTCAGGAGGACCGCACATCGCAGACAGAAGCTGGAAAGAGATGGAGAGATATGGAAAGTCGCTTAGAGACAATAAAGACTGTGTCAATTCGGTTATAGAAGAGCGCCACCCGAAGCGGAAAGAAAGTGATGACATCACATTCGGTAAGCGTGACCTAGAAGAAAGGCAGTACCCTCACATGGATCCCATGGTTATCTCTGCCCGACTCGGTCCCGCTGAAGTTTACCGAATCCTGGTAGACACTGGAAGCTCAGTAAACATCCTGTTCAAACACGCATTCGACAAGATGAAGCTATCAATGAAGGATGTATCTCCCTGCGATAAACCACTACACGGTTTCACTGGAGATGCGAAGATGCCTCTCGGGCAACTGGACCTCTTTGTTGAGATTGGAAGCCATCCCTGCTCCGTTGTACGGAAACAGACATTTGTGCTAATAGAAAACCATTCGGCCTACAACGCCTTCTTAGGAAGGCCAGCCTTGTTTGACTTCCAAATTGTCCTAGCCCCATGGTGTCTGAAGATGAAATTTCCAACGGACAATGGAGTAGGGGAAGTAGAAGGAGACCAGGACGTTGCTCGAGACTGCTATGTGACTGAACTTCGCAACAACCACAGGAAGGATAAAGGGAAGGGTGTAGAGATTGCCCTCTGCACGAAAAGTCTAGAAGCATAGCAACTAAAGAAAGCCCCTCCTCTTCGATATACCAGCGACCCTTTCAACGAATTAGACCCTAGGGACAAAGAGGAGGAGGCCACCGCCGAGCCTGCAGAGGCTATGGAGTTTATATCTGTAGACAAGCACGACTCATGTAGACTATTGAAAATTGGGTCCCGACTAAAAGCCGAATTAAAGGAACAACTCATTGATTTTCTCCGCCACAACTTGGATGTATTCGCGTGGTCACACGCTGACATGACCGGAATCTCCCCCGATATAGCATGCCACATATTAAACATTGATCCTACCAAGGCGCCCGTAAAACAAAGAAAGAGAAGTATGGGGGCAGAACGATCAGCAGCCCTCGATGAAGAAGTAAAGAATCTACTCGCCAATGACTTCATACGAGAAGCTATTTACCCGGAATGGATCGCCAACCCGGTACTGGTAAAGAAGGCTAATGGGAAGTGGCGAACCTGCATTGACTTTTCCAACCTAAACGACGCCTGCCCAAAGGATTGCTTCCCACTTCCCCGAATCGATCAACTTGTAGACAGCACAGCCGGGCATGAGCTCCCATCTTTTATAGACGCATACTCAGGATATAACCAAATCCCTATGCATGCTCCCGACCAAGACCACACTAGTTTCATCACCGACCGGGGTTTATACTGCTATAAGGTAATGCCTTTCGGACTTAAAAATGCAGGAGCCACCTACCAACGCCTTGTCAACAAGATGTTTGCAGGGCTAATAGGACAAACTATGGAAGTATATGTGGATGACATGCTGGTAAAGTCAAGGAAAGCCAAAGATCACGTAAGCCACCTAGGCGAGATGTTCCAGGTACTTTGACAGTATGGAATGAAGTTGAATCCACTAAAGTGCTCCTTCGGAGTGTCGTCAGGGAAGTTCTTAGGATTCATCGTCCATGCCAGAGGGATTGAAGCAAACCCTGAACAAGTCCGAGCGCTAAGGGATATCAAGATACCTTCCACTCGGAAGGAAATGCAAAGTTTGAATGGAAAAGTGGCTGCCCTAAGCCGATTCATCTCCAAGGCAACGGACAAATGCGTTCCCTTCTTCGAAGCTCTAAAGAAAAACAAAGGAAAGTTCGAATGGACTGACGAATGCTTAACCGCTTTCCTTAACTTAATCGAACACCTCCAGAAACCACCGGTACTCTCGACTCCAAGCGAAGGCGAAGAATTATACCTATACCTTGCTGTGTCATCTCACGCCCTAAGCGCTGCCTTGGTAAGGGAAGACAAACGCACGCAGCGGCCAGTTTACTTCGTCCGCAAAAGGTTTACGGGGGCAGAAGTCAGATATCCTAAACTTGAGAAGCTAGCATACTGTTTACTAATCACGTCACGGAAACTGCGTCACTACTTCCAGTCCCATTCCATCAAAGTTCTGACCGATCAACCACTGAGGCAGGTACTCCATCGGCCCGACACTTCTGGGCGACTACTTAAATGGTGCATTGAACTAAGTCAGTATGATATCACCTATCACCCTCGCACCGCCATCAAGGGACAAGCTATGGCCGACTTCATTGCAGAATTCACTACCAACGAAGATAAGGAGCAATTGGAAATAGCAAAAGACATCAAGTGGAATCTCTTTGTGGACGGCGCATCAAACGAACAAGGCTCGGGGGCAGGTGTGGTAATAATCACTCCCAGGGGAAACAAGCTGCACTATGCTATAAGGTTGGAGTTCGCTGCCACCAACAACGATGCAGAATATGAAGCAGTAATAGCCGGACTAGAACTTGCCATAGAAATCGGAGCCAATTCTTTGTGTCTTCACAGCGATTCTCAACTTATTGTTAATCAAATACTAGGAGAATTCCAAGCTCCAGAAGAACGACTCATAGCATATTTAAAGAAGACCAAGTTACTTCTCAACCGATTGGACCACTACTTAGTCAAACACATCCCTCGGGAAGAGAACCAAGAGGCCGACGAATTGGCAAAGCGAGCAAGTGAAAGAGACGTCGCCATCTTCGGGACAGTAACCATCTCAAAGCAACTGACTCCAAGTTTTGAGCAAGTGAATCTGATAGCTGCAACCGAAGAAGCAACTTGGATGACTCCCATCCGAGACTACCTACAAAGTGGCACACTACCCTACGGGCGTAACGAAGCCAAGAAAATCTTGAGGAAAGCATCCCGCTACACAATGCTAGAAGACATCCTCTATCGGCGCGGATTCTCTAACCCATTATTAAGGTGTGTCGCCGAGAGGGAAGCCAAGGAAATCTTGTCCAACATCCATCAGGGGAGCTGCGGAGATCACACCGGAGGGCAAACATTAGCAAAAAAGATACTCCGATATGGATATTTCTGGCCCACCTTAAGCAAGGACGCCCTAGATTTCGTCAAAAAGTGTGACAGATGCCAGAAGTTTGCTAAGATTCCGCGGCTACCAACAACTGAGATTACTCAATTTACCAGCCCTTGGCCCTTCGCAATATGGGGAATTGACTTAATCGGCGAGCTACCAATGGGCCGAGGCGGGGCCAAATATGCTATAGTGGCAGTCGACTATTTCACCAAATGGGTGGAAGCGGAACCCCTGAATAAAATATCTTCAGCAAAAGTTATTAACTTCTTGATCAAAAATGTCCTGTGCAGGTACGGAGTCCCACTCAAAATCATATCAGACAATGGGCTTCAGTTTGACAGCGAGGAATTCGCCAACTGGTGCCAAGAGCACGGAATTCACAAAAGCTTCTCATCCGTAGTGTATCCCTAGGCCAACGGACAAGTCGAAGCCGTCAACAAAATTATGAAAACTCTAATAAAAAAGAAGCTCGAAAAGTCAAAGGGCGCTTGGGTGGATGAACTCCCTACGGCACTGTGGGCCTACCGCACATCTTTCAGAACATCAACGGGGCACACTCCTTTCTCTTTGGCATACGGATCGGAGGCTATGATCCCGGTTGAAACCATTGTGCCTTCCCACCGTAGGATCCACTATAACCCAGAAGAGAATGAAGAACTCCTACACATGTCTTTGGATCTAGTTGAGGAGAGAAGAAATGATGCAGTCCTTAAAACAGCAGCCCACAAACAAAAAGTGGCGGCACAATACAACTCCAAAGTCAAGCATCGTACCTTGCAAGAAGGGGATCTTGTCCTCAAGCGAATCTTCCCTCGTCCCGGAGCACTAGACCCAATCTGGGATGGACCATATGTAATTCATAAAGATCTCCACAACGGAGCCTATATTTTGTCAACAGTGGACGGAGAGGTGTTCCAGAGGGCATGGAACATCCAACACCTCCGTCGATACTTTTCTTAACTTGTATTGCCCGTATGAAGTGAATTAACAAAGAGAATCAGTGGACGTAGGCATTTTCGTGCCGAACCACTTTAAAAAACCTTATCTCTTTTTTAGCTTGTTCCTTTGTATCTTGGCTGCTTGTTAACTTTATCCTTTTCTGTTGAACAAAATCCTGAGCATATAGCATTTCTATTCAAAGCACTTCACAACGCAACTTCACCTAGACAAGACCTAAACAGGTACTATGCGAATCTATGCCCTCGCCAATGAGACACTTTTGCTCCGGCATCCCTCTGCTGCGGGTTAACTCATTGCTCGTGACGGCCCTCAAAGCCAACTGTAATGAGCCGATTATAAGCCACCGAGAAGGCCGACTATAGCCGAGGCAGCTCATTACGACGTTAGGCTCGCTGGCGACTGTGAACCGACTAGAAGCCCTAACCTAAGGTGTGGCCAGCCAGGGGCAGTTCACAGTTGACGATCGGCACCCACGCTAGCCGGCCACAGTAAATTGAATAATACCCACGATTGCGGGCCATAATGGCCCGGGTAGTTACTGTGCGCAATCTCGGCTCCGATGTGTCTTAAGTGCGGCTGTGGTAAAAAAGAATTAACTCCCCGCAGAGGCGTAAGATGGGTGACAAATGTCTCCAAGACCCACAGCTAGGGAAAGTGACTACAAAACCCGTTTGCCACGAACTTAAGCACATCGAAGGCCTTCCGTGATTGGAAGTTTTACTTTTTCACATATTTCAATTTTACTTAAGAAACTTCACTCCTATCCTCTATAACAATCCCTAAAGTACAGGATACAGAGTAGGAGATACTCGCCAATGGGTGTAGGGACTCACAATTGGATGGCAGGGCATTCAACTGCGTTCCTTGCTCGGTCATACGAGATATTCCAGACTGCCATCTACAATTAGAACATGGAAGGCGGTATTCTCTTCTTTTGAACAAATACTTGACTATAATTTGTTCACACCACACGCTAACATTGCAAGTCATGAAATTATGTTTTAAACAAGAACCTGACGTCAAACACAATTTAGCTACATAGCTATATTTCTCATACGACATGTCAAAATAGCAACAAACATTCAGAAGACGACAAAATCATCTTAAGTCAAAGAATTACACGTCAAGAATAGAGCTATTTATTACAAGTAGCAAAATATTACAACCTAAAAGTTACTTTACTGTTTTAAAGACTAACATATACAACCCTGTCAAATCCACAAAAAGAGTTTTTCCAGGTATAATCAAGGGGCCGGCTGCATTGGAGTTTTATCCTTGTCCTGTTGCCCACCTGTCCAGACAAAGAAAGGATTCATTAGTGAGAAGCAACCAAGTTAATGGGGAAACTAAAAAAGGAAGATTTACTAGCACCTGCTTCTTGGCCATCCTGGTCGTCATCCTCTACTTGCACACCTACCTCCTCAGCAGCAAGCAACCGCATACCCTCCTTCACCGCCACCTTCTCCTCCTTGGTAAACTGGGCAGTGACCACATCCATGCTAAAGGCCACGCCACCCTCTTTATCCGCATCCGCTTTAGCCTCCTCCAGAGCCCGAAGATAAACCTTAGCCATGACCCTAGGATAATCATCCATCCAGGATAGGTTGCCCTGCTTCCAGGTTCGGAAGTACATGTCCTGAAGCATTTCATCCATCATCCCCTCATTCTCCTCAAACTCCCTCATCCGGGCCTCGGAAGCCGATAACCTTTCAACGGCAGCATCTCTCTCCGATCGGTATCTCGAGCAATCAACCAGAAGGGATTCCCGCATTGCCTCCATCTCCTCCCTCAACTTGGCTTGAGCAAGCTATGCAGCCTCAAGTTTCCCGGACAGCTCCTCTACCTGCTCAAGATCCGCTTTCCGAACCTCGTCCACCGTGGCAATAGCCATGTCGATCCGTTCTTTGCAAGTAGCTTCCATTTTCCGCAGTTCGGCCCGGCTGGCCTCTTCCATGGTTTTCTTTAGTCGTCCAGAAGCAGCCTCATGCTGAGAAATCTGAATGGCCTGATCAGCGAGCTGTTTGGCCTGATCCGAAACCACCAATCGTAGTCGGATGTTGGCACTCCCAATCTCCTCTCCAGCCTTAACCAGCCGGGCATGATGCCCCATCAGCTTCCTAGTCTCCTCCGCCACCCGATCAAAATTAGCCTTGGCCTCATCTCCCATGGTAATTATCCGAGTAGTAAGTAAATCGAGATCTAAGGACTTAGCCTCGTCAAGCACCCGTACCATGGGATTGCGGGGAAGAAGGTGCTCACCGGTAACCTCGTCAAAAGTAATATCATGGGAACTTGGATCCAGGTCAGGATGACCCGCAAATGGATTCCGAACCAAGTCAGGACGATCAATCCGAGTGACGGTAGGATTTTCAGACAGATGCGGAGAGAGTGCGAACTCAGTAGCCTCCTCTGTGATATCATGAAGGGGCTGAATTATGGGCTGGGGACCGAGTGAAGGTTCGGATAAGGGATGACTCCTCTTTCTCTTCTGAATACCCTCTTCAATAACCCCGAGAAGAGGACGGTAGTCGACTACATCCCCGGAACGGTGGGTCGGAGTCTTGGGCTTGGCGGAAGCTTTGGAGAGCTTGTATTGTTCAAGCCTGTGCCGAAGGTCTGAGGCCTTGGCCGTTTTACCTGCTCCTGATATAAAGAACAAGTGTCACAAGCCTACATTGATCCATAATTCAAGAAACGCGGTAAATTAAAAGTTAAAAGAAGAAAGGAAACACATCTGTTATACAAACCCTGGGGAGGAGTAGGATACTGCAATGAGTCCTGGATTTCATTCCAGGACGGGAGCGGATCATAAAATATTCCTAAGTCCCTATCATAAATGGAGCCTGCAGGAGTCAAAAGTTCACCTTGAGTCATCGGAGCCACCTTGGCTGGAGTAGTCAGAGAAGATTCGCCTGCACCGGTCCCGGCCTTGTCAACTTTCCCGGATTTCTCTACCAAAGCCGTTTCTCTGTCCAGCCCCTCAAAAGCCTGACGGAATGCATCATCCGTCCACTCCTGAATCTCACCTGCCTGCCCAGGGAGCAAGGCCCCGATGCCATCGCCACCATCATCACCTTCCCGACCATCTCCACCCTCACCTCTTTCCTCCTCTACGTCTTCCTCCCCCTGGGTAAGTGGACAATTGCTGGGGGAAGGACCGTTCGACTTCTTAAATTTCTTACCTCCGACGGCTGGAGGTTTTGTGAAAGGTTTTCTCTTGCCACCCTCTATCGTGACACCTCCTTTAGCCTGAGCAGCCACCCTCTCCTCTGCCGTTTCCCTCAGCTTGACTACTGACTGCTGTGGAAGGATCAAGTTACACTCCAGAAGGGTCGCGTTTCTGATTAGGTAGGCAGCTGATCTATCTCTCCCAGGGATAGCTTCTATCTCAGCCGCCGTTTGAACCAGGCGATCAGTCTCCACAACTGCAAAGCCACTTGTCGCTAGCAAAAATGAAAATGTATGAGAAGAAGCATCGCAACCAGAATGGAAATTATAAATAAAGCATCGACTTACATCCAGAAGTAAAACGCCGAATAGAAACAGAGTCGTCCCTGACGAAGAACCACTCCTTCTTGAACATGCCGAATTTGGAATACAGATCCAAGACCGGCTTGAAGGTCACATCTGACTCCAAGCTGATGTATGGGGACCCCTTCTTATAGCCCCTTAGATTATACAAGTACCGGATCTCCCGGTTGGAAGGAGCACGACCATACTTCCTCTGGAAGATGACGAAGAGGCTCACCAGTATAGCATAGGAGTTGGGTTGAAGCTGGAATGGGGCCACCTTTAGATATGTAAGGAAGCTGGCTACCCAAGCATTAAGAGGCGGAATGGCACCACACATGCAGTGGTATCTGCTGTAGGCAAAGTACCCTTCGGGAGGGTCATATGGCATAACTTCTCTCCCTGGCAACATCATGCGCGCTCTATCGATTCCAAAAGAACGGGAGATGACATCAAGCTGCTCTTCCTTAAGGGAGCTGGGAAAGCAATCGGGCGGGGAGTTCAGAAGCTCCTGAGGGCCGTACCCGTCCACTAGTGATCTCGGGGTAGATCCGTGACGTTCCGGTCCTGGCTGAGCAGGGGGCACTGCGGAAGATTCTCCTTCGCCCTGGGACTTCTTTTTATCCGAGCGAGTTTCTGCTTTTCGAGACATTTATCTGCAACATAAAAAGCGTGCTGTTAGAATGGAGGATGTAAACAAGTAAATGCAAAGGTTCATTCGGTATTATAGTATAGAAGTCCATTCGGTAGTAAAGTATGAAAGTTCATTCGGTATTATAGTATAGAAGTTCATTCGGTATTATAGTATAGAAGTCCATTCGGTAGTGCAGTATGAAAGTTCATTCGGTATTATAGTATAGAAGTTCATTCGGTATTATAGTATAGAATTCCATTCGGTAGTACAGTACGAAGGTTCATTCGGTATTATAATATAAAAGTTCATCCGGCAGTAAAAAAGTCACACCTGGTTCGGCTAACACAACTGATTCGGCAAAGGGTAGGAATTTTGATTCGGCAATCAGTCGGTTCGGCTATCTCAGACAGTAAGGAAACAACGGTGGCATAGCTCCCATATTTATAGGCAAAGGAGAGGCCACCGAACCAATCCATTCGGCACGCAGGACCGAACAAGGACAACCAGGCTTAAACAAAGCATGTCCTGTGCATACACACGCCCTACTTTGGGGGGCAAGTGTTATGTGATCTTTGGCCAAACCATCCTACAACCGAATCAACGCATCTCCGAGCGATGCCGAACCAAAAAACTTCACTGAGCCACTGTCGGATCAGGGGCCTACCGAACCATCTAGAACTCCACTGCCGAACCATCCCCTATCACTGAGTCACCGGACCAACAGCAATACCGGACCAACTCACTTCCACCATGCTCCTACCGGACCATGCTCCTACCGGACCAACAGCAATACCGGACCAACTCACTTCCACCATGCTCCTACCGAACCAACTCACTTCAACTCCATCCTACTGAACTAGATGCCACCGGACCGAGACATTCCGAACCATGCTCCTTCCGGACCAACAATACCAGGCCAGGTCGCGTCAGCCCAGGCCCACCAGCTGTTATATACATCCTTGACCCCTACCCCCAGCCTCACTCTATAAATAGAGGGGCAGGGGTACAACAATGGGGGACAAGTTTGAGAGCTCAAGCACGGAGAGAACTTTCAAACAACTTTCTTTTACTTGTATCAAAGCTTTGTACTTGTAATCAAAATAAGAGAAGAGAAATAACATATAAAGTGGACGTAGGCACATTCTGGCTGAACCACTATAAATCTGCGTGTCTTTTTTACAGTTTAGCCCCTGTTTTTCATATATTTGCATAAATCACCCAAATCACTAAGAACAACATAAGATCTACCAAATCATACAACTTTGAGGTGTTTGTCCATTTTTTGTGCAAACATGGAGAAACAAGACAGTCAGACTAATGAAGGTCCAGTGAAGTGACGATGAAAGAGACTGTACTTGGGAGACAGAGGACATGATTAGAGACAGTTATCCCAATTTGTTTTGATGGTACGTTTTATATCTATGTTATATGTTTATTATGTACCCTATCGTAATTTCGAGGGCGAAGTTCTTGAATAATGGGAGTCTGCAACACCCCTAATTTTGATTAACATTATTTAAGATATTGAACTAGATAAATAAAAATAATAATGTATTGACATAAGGAGAATGAGATTGATAATTAAATTGGTCATGCCTTGATTAATTGGTTGATAATATTAATTAAACAATAAAAAGATATGAGGAATAATGTGTAGGGTAAAATGGGTATAGATCCTTATTTCTTAACTCAAACTCTCATTCTCTCGTTATCTTTATTTCATAACATCACATACAAACGAAATAGAGAAGAGAGGCCGGCCATTGATAGAGATCTAAGAAGAGAAAAAGGTAGGAAATCAAAGAATAAAGCTTAGGGGGATCAAGTTAACACTTAAATCTCAACCTTTTTACCTAATCAAGGTGCATAATACTTATCGATCTAATTATTGCTTGTTTATTTTAGTTTTATGCTAAATCAAAACCATATGTTATTATTATGCCATGTTATAATTTATTTCTTGATTATATGCTTGAATGGTGAATTATTGGATTTATTATGGAAATATTTAATAGTTTTAGAGTGAAAACCTAGTATATGATGTTTAATTGACTTGAAATTTAGATATGATGTTCATAACATTATTTTAGAAGTAGGTTTTAAACTTCATAATTTTCCAAGCAAATATGAATATTTTATGAATTTCCTAAATGGAGGAATGATTTATTTCGAGTTTTAATGATTAAAAATAATTAAATAATGTTTTTGATTCCAAAATCTTTACTTGTTAAATTATATGATAATTCTGATTGATTATGATTTTGGGGGGTTTTTTCCAAGTGTTTATGATTTTATATGTATTTATTAGGCTAGAAAGGCTTGATAATTGTATTAAAATAATAATATAAATTTAATGGTTTGCAAATTATTTTGGGAATGATAATTCTAATCTATAGCAGTTTTCTGAAAAGGATTTGATAAACAATTTTATTATCCAATAGAAATTTGACAAGATTTGGAGTTGATGAAAAGAAATTGCTTTTTAGAGAAATAAAACAGATTTTATGTTAATAACAGGATTGCAATGTCATTATTAATCAATCCCACACTTATCTAGTTGGCATTAATATTCCACTAGTTTTCATTATCAACTCCTTAAGACAGTAATGCCACACTTATCTATACTGCCATTAATATTTATAGTGGCAATGATGCTACAGATTTTCATATCGACCTTCACTACATAAAGAGGCATTGATGCCGCATTTCTTTAAGGTAGCAATGCTGCATATTTTATATTAGCTATAGTAATGTCGCTAGTATTGCTTTTGAGATAAAGGTATTGTGGCAACAGTGCCATGAGTTTTCACCATGGTTTCAAACAATGCTGTATGCTTCTTAGTTGTACAGCTTCAGGCAGCAATGCCACAAGTAGTAGTTCCGACATTAATTACTTTAGGCAGTGATCCCGCTAGTATATAAATTGGAAATGATGCCACATATTATCAATTTTGACATTATTATTATAGCAGCATAGTAGCCTAGTTTTATGAATTCCATGTCAACTGTTTTACGGCATTGATGTCGGAAGTAATTAAGTGTCGACCTTACTATTTTAAAGCACCCGATATCAATGGTTTTATGATATTAATGCCAAAGGTTATCAACGTCGACATTCCTGTATTTCTAAGTTTAAAAGCTTTATATTATGCAAACTTTATAACTTATATTTTATACTATGCGACATAGATGATATTGGGCTTATGGTTTTGTGATTTATAAATCAGAATAATTTATATAGTTCCAACATAAAGACGTGCGATATTGTATATCGACTATAGTGATGCCGCAAGTTATTGATTTAATGGCTTTATTTTAAGAGGCTTGATTTCCTAAAGTTTTAAGGTGCGATAACCACCAATTGATTGCAAAGTTAATGAAAGCTATTTATAAAAGCATATACCTTGGTATAATATTTTGAATAAAGGGCTATAATTTCCTTGTTTTAATTATGATTTCAAGGGTTAAATCATTAATAAAGAAATATGTATCCAAGGAAATAAAGAGGGTATTTAGCCTAGAATTTTACTAGTGAATTTATTATTCTTATCACCATTAGATAAATTATGATAGGATAAATTGACTCAAGGATTAGAGAATAGAGAACCAGATAATGGGACTGATGTATGGTAGCATCTTATACTTCAACTGTTAGCCCTTAGTTAACATAGGTCCACAATTCTAGTGCATAGGGTTTTGTTAAGGTTAAAACTAAAAGTAGGTTTATGCATCGAAAGGAATCTATAACTTAGATAGGTTATTGGTTGGTCTGCAAAACCATTAGGTTCACAGTGACCATAGCAAAACTATGAGATTGAAAAACAATCTAGTTAATGCTAAGATGATCGTGTTCAAATGGATAGTCCAGTTTCCTTTTAGCTGTAAGTTAGAGAATTTTGGTATATATGGTAGGCCCGAGTAAGCCGTATAGGTTTATAGTAACCATGGGAAAACTATAAAGTAAAGACAGACAGTCGGTTAATTGGGACAGATTGGTCAGGTTTACCCATTAAGCATGCATGCATATGATTATTTATGTTTATTTAACCATTATGCATGCAAGAGCATGCCTGTGATTGAGATATTTTTAGAAAATACTAGTGAGGAAAAAACCCTTTCCACTCAACGGCGTAGTCTTACTAGATATCTATTATCAAGACGGCATATTATTATTCACGCGACTTTTTGTCTGACCCGAAGTTTTTGTTTTCCCCTTTAGCTCTCGGGTGCTCATTTGAGTAGTTCGAGAGTAAGGATTCAGGGCTTTATGTTACACAAATAAAGCTTACGAAGACATGTAGGAGGAAGAGCTAGCTATATGGGAGCCTATTTATGTCTATTGTGTTGTTACCATTTTGTTTGAATGTTTGTAATGGCAGAAGTTGAATCTGTCTAATAGTAAACTCTATTCAACCAAGGGGGCATCTTCATATGTCATTTTTGGAGTATTTGTAATAATTATATTTTATCTAAAACTTGGCAGCATTTTGGGATTATGTAATGAATATGGAAATTATTTAATGAAATATGTTTTCAAAAATTTCAAGTTCTGTTACTTCTGATGTTAACGATACTATTCACTGATCTCATTTTGAGACCGAAGAATAATACTATTGATGATACAGCATCAGTTGCGCTTATTTTCAGGTCTTAAAATTAGGGTTTTTACAACGGCCCAGGTTGCTCCCCACTTTGCTCCATCATTCTTCAACTTCTTCGATGCTAAACCATGTTCTAATAATGTTCTAAGACCTTTGTGAAAGTTTGGAGGAGAAATTAGTTGATTTGAATAAGATTTGAGAAAGTTATAAAGGACATGACATAAAAAAGAGTTGATTTTCTTTGAGAGAATGAATGAATGAACAAAAGAGAGATCAAGGGATGTATTTATAGACTTGAAAAGAGAAGTGACAAAAGAACTTATACCCCTACACCTTTTCACCATTTACATGCACAATATGCTTCGACTTACACACACATACCTCCCTTAAATCACTCCCAAAATCACTCTTTAAATCAAGGTCAGTGTCTCTTTTAATTCTTCTTATGTTTAACTAATCTTCCTTTATGAAAAGAGATGTGTTAATACTTGTTAATGCGTTCATTAGTTACTATACAAGTTCTAAAGAGTTCGAACAACTTTTGTTGAATAAAAAGTCATTTATTGATAAAACAATTTTCGGTCACATTATCGATATTTCTTCGAATAATTTATTTTTGTAAAAAAATTAAAAAATGAATTTCTTATTATAGTTATTATTTAAATGGTATTAACAAAGTTATAAAACCATATTTATTCATATTAAATCCAAGATACAAATATTTAAATAATTCAGATAATTAAATACGAAGTGTCTAAAATTCCGAGTCGTCGCATTCTTCCCAACTTAAAATATTTTGCCCTCAAAATTCAAATAGAATTGCAACCAAAGAAACAATCACACATCCATAGTTAACAGTATTCAAATTCACTAGCAAACATAGTTCACGATTTGCTCGGGTTCAAAAATCCTCTTACCGCATAAGGACGATAAACAATCTACTAAACGTACCTTACGTTGAACAGCCATAGGTTATCACTTAGTCGATTATTCATGCTACCTTATAACAATTCAAAGAATCATTTTCGTAGACTCCTCATAAGCCAACAATCATAATACACAAATATATCAAAGCCCGTACAATGCACATGGATTCATCCGTATGTAATATCAAATCTGATCACAGATTCCACTTCTAAACTAATATAGATCACTTGACCTCTCTAGTGTGGACTCCAATCAAGTTCCTTGATTAGAAACCTCCATTCTTCTTACATAGCTATATACAATGATAGAAAACTTCAGAATCATATCAAGAATCTGTATCAAGTGTTCGCCGTCAAGAATCTAGTGAAAAATCCATGTTCGGACCGGTGTAAATCACCTCAAAATCATGTACTCGAATCCTAGATCAAGAACTGTCATGCAAATAAAATGATCTACGTATAGCTTTCCTACTTTATTCCATTGGTTTCTTAACTACACCGATTACTTACATTTTAAGATCATTTACGAAGCATTTCATAAAATATTACTTAAGTTTATAATTATTCTATAAGACTTATCTTCAAGTAGAAAACATTTAATCAAAACAGAATTTCATTTTAAAACATTTCGAGACTTAAGTTCATACCTATATAATACTCTACTACATTTTAAGAGTGTATAAAAAACATTCATATTTATAGTTCAAAACTTATTTAAATTTTACTATGTTTTTCAAATTTAAGGACTATAAAAATTCAACTTTTATTTCAATATTAAATTTCTTTAAAGAAAACTTCAGAATTAAACACCAGGTTTTATTTCAAATCATTTGAAATAATCATAATACATATATCTTTTGTATGTCAAATCATACTTATAGGATTAAACCAAAATCATTTTCAAAACAAATTTCCAAAATGTTTTCTTTAAAATCCATAGAAAATATACATATTAGATCGAATACAAAAATGATGCAAGGAATTGGGTGCAACCCAATAGTACCATATATCCCCTTTACTAAGAAGGGTAATACTCAAGGGAAGTGCTTACCAACCAAACACACCTTTTGTTCATTTTTAATCACTTTCGAGCCACTCGAACTAGCTAACATAAAAATACTTTATTCCCCAATTGACTTGCCGATTCTGAGAGCAACCTCGAACTCGAACAAATCTTGAAATCCTTTTTTAAAACATCAGTCTTTTAAAAATACATTCAAATAATACTATTATTATTTACTACAAAAACCTTGAAACTTGTTTTCAAAAACACTAGAATTAAATTCTCAAATTTTCATTTTAAATCCTGTTTTGTTTATAAAACCATATTTATAAAAAGTTACTTTCTTATATAAAATCATTTCACAAATATTTATTTTCAAAAATATCTTATCTTTCTTTTAGATTATAATAAACAACTTTTGTTAAAGTTAACTTTTTAACACAACATTATCATCGAAAGCCTTATAATAAAAATTATGAGACTTAATTTACAAGGTGTTCGTTTCAATGTTCCCATAATTTACTATCTACCCAACCCATGTAATAAAAAGGTAAATTACCTATAAATAAACAAATAATAATCAATGCTCATAAACGGGCAAAGCATGACTAATCAATCAACAAACAATAACAATGCTTGTAAACTAGTTGAGCAATTTTAAGCTAATAATTCTACAAATGATATTAATGCTTACATATAACTAACTACATTAACTAACTACACTATTAACCTGCATTAACTAACTACACTATTAACCTATACTTATATATATATATAACTAAAATATAACAAATATAAATATGATCTAATATATATAATACACTCAACTCATGCTAGGGCATTCCATTACCGTATTTCTTAATGAGTTATACCCAACCAAAGCCATGATTCTCGTTTAACCTTCAGCTTTGATACCAGATGTAATGGTATACCTTTTCAACCCCCGAATGTCAACACTAATACATGCATGGTATTCATGTGCTGAGCACCCAAGTGCTGCAAAGACAGAATGTTGTGGTAAACAAAAAGAAGAGAAGAAAAGGAACAAGAAGTAGGAGAACAAAAACATCGAAATCTCATAATGGAATGATAAAATTTAATATCAAAAGAGAATACATAGAGCAACTCTAATATACGTAGCATTTCAGACTTACTAATCTAAGTACTATCATCCTCCTGGATAGTTATAACAGCATGCCCCTGTAATTTCTGATATATATACACATAAAGTAATACAACGAAAATAAATACTATGGTAGGTAAACATCCATCTCCTCTCCAAGAGCCAATAAACATCAAAGAGAACCTGTTTTTCTCAGACTACTCGAAAGAGCATCCATGGAAACAAGGGAAATATAAAACCATGGGTCAGACATAAGTCTGGTGTGAGAAACTCAAAAAATATATAACTAGCATATAACAGTACTTTTGAGACTGCATGAAATGCCATAACGGTTATTCCCTCAAAAGAACCACCATCTAATAAGTACAAAAGGTAATATAATAGATAATGTCTAGGGTGTGTAATATAAATACATAACATAGCCGGAATAGTTACATTAATTACATTCAACAACATATTTCTAAGTATACAAACAAAATCGCAAAGGCACGTTTGCATAATGGATTTTCCACGGAGACCTCCTAAGTAAAACTCGTAAGTAAAACTATGACTGATCTCCTATGACAAGGATCAAAAGATACCTTTTGAGCGGCGTATATCTCTAAATAAAATATACCATCGGGAAAACACAACTTGCCCAACATCTAAACATTTTTGTGAACAACATGAACCAAGTATCAACAATTTTTCATGCATAACGTATTGATAAGCATACTCCAGATAATGGTGTTGATATACCCCCGGGGTAGTTAACCTGGGATCGTGCAACCTACTCTGTCTTTAGTCATAAACCGATATCGAGGTTACGTTTGGCATCTTTCACAAGAATCAACTCGAACAGATCAAGATTCTCCAAATGGATTCCAACATCTCAAAAAGATCTCGAAATCACACATGGATTCCAGCATCTCGGACATATCCACTTCTAAGAGATAGAACATGTATCTCAGACTTGAAGTGGTTTTTGATAAGTAGAACACATACCGATCTCGGGCCCCTCAAGACTGAATCGGTGAATTTCCGGTTAATTAAATTTTTGTTCTTTAAAAAGTAAGTGAAAGCTAATGATGTTTATACGAATGCTTCTCCTGGAGGGTTCTCAAAGCGTATGAAGCCATGAAGCTTTTTGTTGATTCTTAAGTTAATTGTTTATATTAAATAACAAAGAAATGATCACATATGGAAACCGAGTCTCATATACTTATCATGTTTCCAACCTTTTCAACTTCTACTATTCCTAGGTCACAAGGGAAGTCGGTAAGTTAGAGCACTATCGCTCCATCTTTACTCGAACATCAATCTTGAATCTCATAGATAGAATCAAGTAAACTTCATTGGCTTTTAGTGCTCCTTACAAGACTAAATGTTTTCTATATACAAGTAACCACACAAAGCATGATTAACACACACAACGCACGATCAAGTCACGTGAACGACTTTTAATCCCCTTTTTATTTAGTTAACCTTTTATTAGTTAAAACTTCTTTTATTAGTAAAACTCCTTTTTATCTAATAAAACTTCTTTCATTTAATTTAAAACTTCTTTCTTTAAATCAACTCTTCTTATTAATTTCAAAACATCTTCCTTTAGTTAAAACTTCTTTTAATTAAACATCTTTATTCATTAAACTCATTCATTAATTAAGACTTAACATTCTTAATTAAACTTCACTTATTTAATTAACCTTATTATTAATTAAAACTTCACCTATTTAATTAAACTTATTTTACTAATTAAACTTCTTATTTGAGTAATAACTTAACTTATTAATTAAACTTCTTTAAGATCGTATATACAGTTTCATTTCCCTTTATAAAAGGTTTGTACTTGTATTCTACTATTCATTTATACTATTCATGGTACTTTACTATTCACTTACACTATTCTCTTTACTTCAAAAGTATTCATATACTCATCTCAAATGGTATAAGTATATTCACAAATCATTAACAAGATTTACTTATTTTAAAAATATATGATCAAAGTGGTTAAAAACAAATGTTTCTCAAACATTGTTACGATAAACCTCTTTTCTTTTATAAGTTAAACTTTTACTTTTCTATATTTAAACAAAAAGATTTCATGCTTGTTGCATCTTTAAAATTCCATTATTAAAGATCTAAGTATATTCTTAAGGTTAAAGACAAGTGTTATTTAAACATTGTCACAACAAACCCAAACTCATTTCACTCTTAACCATTTTTATTAAAACTTGCTTTTAAAAGGTTTAATTACATTTAAGGGTTAGTGTTGCTTAAACAGTATCTACTACAACCAAAAAACCTTTTACTTACAGTTATCTTTAAAGTATTCATTATTACATATCTAATTATATTCCTAAGTATAATTAATAATAAGGGTTAAAAACAAATGTTATTAAAACATTGTTTACTACAATCCAAAACCATTTATAGATTTATCATTAACCTTAACAAATTTATTTTAAACATCAAAACATATCCATACTTATTAATTAAGGTTGTACACTTTTAATTTATTTCAAAAAACCATTTGTTTTAACTTAAATGTTAAAATCCAAACTTCCTTTATTATATTTATAAAATACTTAACTTACTTTTCAAAACATATATATATATATAACTACTTTTAAAATACTTATTAATATGTTAGAAAACTTTTAAAATATTTAAAAATGTATTATAGTTATCTATATAGAATATCATGTAAAAGTAATAAAATTTGAAATTAATAGAAAAACCAAAAATAAACATGTTTTGTTTTAAAAGCCGCTTAATTTAAAAATTCATAATTAATTATTAAAAATATAATTTAACTTGAAACTACTTTTAAAATACTCTTGTATATGCTAGAAAATAATTCTAAAAATATTAGGAAAATACATAATTTTAAACATGGTTATCCAACTTTTAAAGAAAACAAGTTATTTTAACGAACTGCTCATATAACGACCTTTATACTTCAAAATTTCTTTACTTTGTTCGACTAGTTTAAAACTTGATATTTTTACATTATAATGTAACTATATTTTACTTATTAAACCATAAAGAAACCCCTAAAGATATCTTTCTAAATATTGTTTAAAATTTCAAAAACAATGTCTACTACAAAGTGCTCCTATAGCGACTATTTTGCTATAACTTTTGCCTATTGATCTACAATTTTTATCACTTTTCAAATCAATTCTTCACTATCCAAAACACTTATAAAAGTATTGATAACAACCAAAACAATTTATACAAAGATATGTTCATAAATCACTAAATAACACAAGTAATAGTTAATTGATTTCAAAGTGTTTTCATAGCGACTTTCTTGCTTCTAACATTCACAAACACACTTTTACATCACATACAACATATCAAAACATGTATATATCAAGTCATGGCTATGTTACAACTTTTAAAGGGATTATAAGAGAAGTTATAATACATATATATTGTCATTTGCTTTCAAAATAAGAGGGGTCAAAAGTTATAACATGCTTTGGTTTTCTTTTAACCTTTATATTTCAACAATCAACAATTTATAACACAATATATACTTGCAAGATAATGAGATAACTCACATAAAAACAAAGCTAGCAACAATCACAAAGCTCTAGAACCTAATAAGCACTTCCTACCATCACCCAAAGCCCAAAGCTACCGCCTTTATGCTCAAAAACACAAAACCATGCCTTTCCACACCCATAATTACAGCTCATGGCCTAGGTTGTTCCCCATATTTTCTCCATCATTCTTTGACTTCTTGGATGCTAAACCATGTTTTAGTGTTGTAATAAGTTCTTTACGAAAGGTTGGAGGAGAAAAGAGTTGATTTGCATAAGAATTGAGAAAGTTAGAGAGGAGATAGAGAGGATGAATGAATGAACAAAAGAGAGAGCAAGGGGATGTATTTATAGACTTGAAAAGAGAAGTGACAAAAGATCCTTTAACCCCTCTACCTTCTCTCCATGTACATATACACCGTACTTCTACTTACACAAACCATACCTCCCTTAAATCACTCCTTAAATCAAGGGTCAATGTCTCTTTAATTCTTCTTATGTTTGCTTAATCTTAATTTATGAAAAAGATGTGTTAATACTTGTTAATGTGTTTATATGTTACTATAAAAGTTCCAAAGAGTTCGAACAACTTTTGTTGAATAAGAAGTCGTCTATAGATAAAATGATTTTCAGTCACATTATCGATATTTCTTCGAAATATTTAATTTTGTAAACAAATTTAATGAATTTCTTATCATTACTTATTATTAAGGGTTAATATGGTTATAAAACCATATTTATTCATATTAAATCTAAGATACATACATTTAAGTAATTCAGATACTTAAATACTAAATATCTGGAATTTCAGGTCGATATAATTTTGGATCACCTTAATATGTTAAGGATGACCAGGTTCACAAAAGAACAGAATGTGGTGCTTGCGGTCAAGGGTGCTTCTTCCTTGAATAGTTTAAAGAAGAGAAAGTATAGGTTAAAGGGTGGCAAGGGTAAATCTAAGGCCAAAGAAGAGAAAGTGAATTTTACTTTTTCTTAAACAAAGGACATTGGGAACTCTTTAGATTACCTAAGGGCGCTCTAGGGAAGGAATCTAATTCCGCTCATAAATATATTTTTCTTATAGAAAATTGTTTATCAATAAGTACGTCTTTTTGGGTTTTAGATATTGGATCTTGACTCATATCTATAATTTTTCACAAATACTTAGGAGTAAGAAGCCTATAGGAAGAGGAACTATGAATTCCGAGTTGAAAATGGAGCTAATATAACTTTCATTGCTGTAGGGGATTACCATATGAAGCTTGCTAGTGGACATGATTTGATTTTATATAATTGTTATTATATACTAAACTTTATTTGTGGAATAGTTTTTATTTCCGTTTGATGGAAAACTGATATAGTTTTATTTGAAGTGACAATATTATGAATATTTTATGGTAATAAAATTGTTTGCGTTGGAACTTTGAGAGATGAAATTATATAGTTAATTATAATCATGTATTTCTAATTAAAATAATAATGCGCCTAAAATATATGATAATTATCTTTGGCATTATAGACTCGGTCATATATATATTAAACAATTGAATGAGTTAAGAAACTAGGGGTTTCTACTATCATTTGATACTTGTACATCTTGTCTTAAAAGTAAAATGGTCAAGCATCCATTTAGTGGGAACAATAAAAGAGTTATTGAACTCTTAAGATTGGTCTATGTCCACAACTACCAAAGGTGGAACCTCTTACTTCATTATATTTACTGATGATATATCTAGATACGGATATGTGTGTCTTTTGAAATATAAATCAAAGGCCTATGTTAAATTTATGGAATATAAGAACGGTGTTGAAAACCGTATATGTAAGAAAATTAAGATACTTTGATCTGATCGAGGCGGTGAGAACATTGGATATAAGCTCTAATAAAACCTAAAAAGAATGGGTTTCTCTCTCAAGTCACTCCTATATGTACTCCTCAATATAACGTTTTTATGGAAAGGAAGAATCGACTCTGTTAGACATGGTTTGATCAATGATGAGTGATAATGAGTTACCTCTTTCATTTTGGGCAAATGCGCTAAAATCTTTGATATATATGTTGAATTCCATACCATCTAAGTTTGTATCTAAGACCCTATATGAGTTATGGACTAGTAAGTAACCCCACCTTAATTACCTTAACATATAAGGTCGTTCAACTTACGTTAAGAATGTATACACAAGTAAACTTGAGGCAAGATCGGTTTTATGCGAGAGAATAGGGTATCATAGAAATTCTTATGGATATATTTTCTATCATACCTAGGAACAAAAAGTGTTTGTTTCAAGATATGCCACATTTTAGAAAAGGAATTTCTCTCTCGTAAAAGTAATGGCAGTAAGATAGACTTGGATAAAAACTAAGAAACTTCCACAAAAACTGAATATTTAGATAATAATTCAACACCCGTGGAAGGTACCCAACCTATTAGAAAGTCTAGTAGGGAATCTCACACACCAGAGAGATACTATTAGCCTCTCATTGATGGAAAGAATAAGGATTGCATCATTCATGAAAAAGATCTCTTAACATACCGACTTGCCTTGAAGACTAAAGACTCTGCTTATCGCTTGATGCAATGAAATACTAAATGTATTCCATGTACAAAAACAAAATTTGGACTTTATAGAGTGTACCTGAAGGGTTGAAATTCATTAGCTGCAAATGAATTTTAAGAAAAGATTGGCTCAGATTCAAAGGCAAGAGCTACAGAACAAGGCTGGTGGCGAAATGTTTTCATCAAATTCAAGATGTTGATTATAATGAATGTTTTTCTACAGTCGCCATGCTTAAATCATTTCAGATTCTACTTGTAGTCGCTTCTTGTTATTACTACAAAATATGGTAGATGGATGTGAGAACAACATTTTTAAATGGTGATTTTGAAGGGATTGTGTATATGTTGTAACCAGAGGGTTCGAGATCAGTAGGAGTGGAAACATTATACTCTTAAGATCAATTTATGGTCTTAAGAAAACATCTAGAGGTAGGAATAAATGTTTTGACATGGTGACCAAATAGTTTAGGTTTGTCAAAACACAAAGGAAGAGTGGGTATATAACAAAATGGTGCTTTACGTTCTTAGTTTTATACGTTGACCATTTACTACTAATTAGTAAAGATAAACCAATGTTACAATCAGTGAAAACTTGGGTGTATAACAGTTTTGAATGAAGGATTTTTAAGAGGCATCATTTATACTAGGTATAAAGATCTATAGAGATAGACTAAAAAAGTTATTGGGATTTTCCCAATTGATGTATATAAATACCATACCAAGAGGATTAAGTATGGAAAATTTCAAGCATGGAAATTGTTCGAAGTGGATTACTATCGATTAGAAAACCATCGAATTTTATCGTAATAAAGTATCGCAAGCGCACATCATACAATTGTAGTGCATTGGCAAGTACGGGTCGAAGCATAACTTTATCAAATTATCTTAAATAATTTGAAAAGGTTTTTAACTAATAATTGTAGAAAAACTATAGTAAAATTAGAATAAAAGAAATGAGATTAAAAGACGATTTAGAGATAAATTCACTCTCACATTCATCTAAATCAACACATAATAAATTTATAATCTCTCGTTTTAACACAAGTAGAATTAATTGATGCATTTATTTCAAGTATGGTCTATTTGTGATATTAAATAAAATAGCATAAACCATCAAATTTTAATACATCTACCAAACCTACTTATTAAATCTCAAGAAAATGATTATGAAGTTAGAAATAAAATCTATTTTAAGCATAATCTATTTACCATCTCATATTAAGTATTATAGATCATCAAATTTTAATTCTACTTTAAACTTCTATCAAAATCAAATAGTTAGATGAAGATGTAACTTGAGTCTATATTTGATTAAGTATAGCCTATTTGTGATTAACAAAATAGGCTATCAAACTCATTTACAAAACATCAAACTTCCATTTACATTTTCATTTACATTAGGCATAAAAATAAGAGATAATAAATGAAATATTATATTAAGAATTACATGAATTATGAGAGCTTCATTACTCCTACATTGAAGTGGTTTATCCTCTCATCTTTGAATTCATTTCAAAAAAAGTGGATTTAAACATTAATAAAATGAAAGGAATTAGTAATTAAAGAGAAAGAGAGCAAATTAATTACAACAATCCTAAAATTCGAACAGTTCGTCTTCGAGTATCGAAACGTTTTAAAATATAATTAAGTGTTATAAATATGATTTTATAAACCTTATTAAAGATCATTTAATTAACAAATAATGATAAGAAACTTGTTTTTGAAATTTGTATATAAAAATATATTCTTCGAACAAAATCGATAATGTGATCGAAAATCGGTTTATCGGTAAACAACTTTTCGATCGATGTAAGTTGTTCGAACCCTTTGCACTTGTTTAATGATCAAATGAACACATTAGCAACTAATTAACATGCACACGTCTTCATAAATCTTGGAATGTTCTAGAAGCTTTTATTAGGATAAGAGATATTATCACGAGAAGGGTAAAATGGTAATTGAAAAAAATGAGAAGTGATTTAAAGGAGAAGTGATGGGAGGTGAGTATTCCATGTCATAAAGGAGGGTGAAGGCAAGCTTAAGCAACACCAAATGGAGCCTGTATAAGGAGGTCATGCACTTAGTTATCATTCAAAAATTCACCAAGCTTGAAGTTATAGAATCCATGTCTTCTTCTTCTTCCTTTTCATAATTTCCTAAAGAAAAATATTTACAAATCTAAATCAATTAAAACTTGGAATAAAACCTCACTACCACATTAAAGAACATCCTACCTAGTTAGAAGTTGAAGAAGCAAAGCCACTCTCACCCTAGGAGGATAGGCCGTGAGCAACTTAAGAGGTTTGTAGGCAAAGGCAAGGAAAGAGAAGGAGGGAAAGGTGTTGCTAGGTTGAGGTTGGACTTTGACACTTAGATCTTGGTTAATTTTTAGGTTATAGGTGAGCTAACTCACCACTTTTATTGGAAATATAACTCATATTTGCTTGTGATTGGTTTTGTTAAAGTTGTTTAAGTTGACTTGGATATGTTGAAAACATTGATTTTGATTATTGCTTTGAAAGCAAGTGGCATATGTATGGATTTGAACGAACTTGAATGGACTTTAATGGACTTGTATGACATATAGAAATGTCTTGGAACAAAGCACATAGGTTATAGTTGAACATAGATTTGAATATAACTCGGATTTGGAAGTGCACTTATAGCGATAGTCGTTACAGATGCGGTTGTGAATTGCCTTGTTTTTGGCGATTTGTATGGAATCTTGTAGAGAGTTCCTTAGGGATTTCTCACCATATTTATAATTTTTCATATGTATGTTTTTGCTAAAAATCTTGGATAGTAAAAAGTTAAGTAACATCTCGAAATCGACCAAAACTTCACTTGTGCAAAACTTCCCTATTTAAACTTGATTTTTAGACTTAAAAGGTTTGAAAAGATATTTGAATTTAAGTATTTTATTTCATTCTTTTTACAAGTATTTACTAACTATTATTAGAGTATTTTAAAAGTGTTTTGAGGCCTTTATGAATTTTTAAGAATTAATTGTGAATTTAAAAAAAAGATGATTTTATAATAAAACATGTTCATTTTCAAGTTTTACAGATTTTACAAACTTGTTGTTTTTAACTACTATTTTGGACAAATATTTTAAAACCTACTATAAGTATTTTCAAGTAGTCTAAAAGGATATGCAAACTTTTTTGAAAAGGGATTAAGAATTGCTTAGTGGCTAAATGGTTAATTGTTTAATTACTTGTTTGAAATGTAATTACCATGTTTAACACTAAAAGCCGATGAAGTAAGGCTTGTATATTTATGAGAGTTAAGATTGATGTCGAGTAGGAAGGAAGCAATAGAGATCTAACCTACAATTTTCCCTCTTGGTTGAGGGATAGTAAGGTAGAAAATGTCGGAAACATGTTAATTGTGTTGATATCTTGCTTGTTTATGGAAATCATTAATACTATACTTAACACTAAAAGCCGATGATGTAGACTTTTCTATTTGTGAGATTCAAGAATGAAGTATCTAGGTAAGGCTTTGATGCAAGCAGTGCTCTGACTTACTTGGCTTCACTCTTGGATGAGGAATAGTTAAGTTGGAATATCGAAAACGAATTAAGCGTATGAATGTTGATTTATATAATAAATTGTTTTGACTTGATAATCTATTAGTCGATTATCGAAGTTGACCTAATATTGACTTAAGAAGTTATTGAAAGGCTTTGCGATTTCATACCAATAAGAACCCTTGGAGAGGAGTATTGGTATGAAATGTCTCTAGCTTTCGCTTACTTTTGAAAGAACCAGAATTGAGTTAACCAGAAATTCATCAATTGGTTTTGAAGGGTATGGGATTGATAAGTGTTTTGCTTACCGAATAACATTTCAAAACTAGTATACAGGTTCTATGTTTTGGAAGCAGTTGAGAAAGGGAATTTATGTGGATATTTGAGATCTGTTTGAGATGCTTGAATCCATGTAGTGATTCGTGATCTATTCGAGATATGGGGTATATTTTAGGATTCGTGTTTTGTTCAAGTGATGAAGACTCGTGTGAAAGATGCTGAACGTAACCTCGACATCGGAAATGGGTAAAGACAGAGTAGGATGCACAATCTGGGGTTTGGCGGACCCATGACAGGGTATTATCAATTCCATATCTAGAGAATACTTATCGATGTTGGTACCGAAAGTTCATGGTATTTGGTACCACGTGGTTCATGTTTATGTTCAGGAATGGGCTTTTGTGTTTACCTTATGGTATATTTTATCTAGAGATATATGATGCTCGGAAGGTGGTTTATAATCCTTATGCATGGAGATTGGATTTCGGCTAGACCAAATGAATGTTAATGAAAAATCCATTATGTGAATGTACCTTCGTGGTTTTGATTGTAACCTAAATATGTTGTGGTTTGATGAATGTAAGCACCACAACTATTTGATATGATTTATATTCTACACGCTAGATATTATCTATCATATCACTATATTAAACAATAAATGGTTGGTTTCTTTTGAGGGGAAAACTGTTATAGGAATCTGAATGGTCTTAGTAGTTACTGTTACATGTTGCATGTATCTCGAGTTTCCTCATATCATACTTATGTTCGACGTTTCCTAAAAATCCTCGCATGCTCTTTCAAGAAGGCTGAGTATGAAAGGTTTTAACTTGGATGCTTTAGAGTTCGAAAGATGAGCTAAAGGCTTCCATTATCTATTTATTTCTATTTTTGTTGCTCTATATTAGCAAAGTATATATCTGCTTGTGGGGACAGGCAGTTATAACTGTCCATGTTGATGATAGTACTAAGGTTTTGTAACTTTGAAATTCCTGTATTCTGTGTAAACCTTTGTACTATTCTTTTGATATTATATATTATCGTTCCGTTGTGAGATTCTGATTGTATATGTATTCTTGTTGACATTCAAGGGTCGAAAATTCGGGTCGCTACGTTTGGTGTGACAACTCAGATTTTCGGACAGGTTAAAATCGCCAAAAACCTGTTCGATTTAGACTACAAATGTAAACTACTGATTTAATACCTAATATCGTTTGATAAATATTTAACACTACTAAATGTATAGGATAAAAATTTAGTTTATACTACTTATCAGAGGAATTTATTAATTCTACAAGGTGTGTTTAACACATACTATAACAACCCAAAATTTTGAGCTATAATAATTAATTAAGGAATTAATTAAACAATAAAATAAGTTGGTGAAATTTTCAAAATCAAGCTACGGGATTTGCACCATTGGGTCCATGGCGATTTTCTGATCATTTTTCATATATAACTTGTCGAAATCCGAGTCAGTATGGAGAAATACGAGAGAAACAAGAAATCAACTAAAACGAAAAATATATTCTAAGGCATGGGTCGACCCATGCCATTGGTCAAGTCGACCGTAGGGTCGACCCCCATTATACATATGTCAACCTTAGGGTCGACCCCCATAGAAGCTTGGTCGACCCGCCTTAGTTAATAAACGTAGATTCGTCCAGATCGAAGCGTACACATCATAACTTGATTTTCCTCAAATCCTGTGTGTTCGTGCTTCCATCCGACGGCTCCTAGAGAGCTTATAACGTGGTTGCACCAAATTTAATCTTCAAATCCAATGGTCTGAGATCCCTAAGTCACACTATAAATAGAACCCTAGACCTAGCTATTTTTCTCATTCAGATTTTCTCCTATTTGGGTTCATTGCCTGAGGCTGGACCCTAAATAGAAAAAATTTCTAACGAGGAGATCTTTTTGATAAAAATATTCTACGCCGTAGGAGTGGATCCAAGAAGGGCAAGGACTAGAGCTAAGGACCATAGGTGAGTGTTTTGTAATTATTTTAGTTTTTTAAGTAATTTAAAATAATATAGTTTTCAACAGTTGCAGTTTTTCTACAATTTTGAGACAGTTTTTATATAAGTAATTAACAGTTAACTTTTAAGTAAATTTCAGAAGTTCTTTTCTATCTATTTTATTCAGCTATTTTTATTCAATTATTTTATTCAGTTTTTCATAGTTATTTACAGTTATTTACATTTGTTTTAAGTTGGAATTTAGCCTGTAAATGTTTATTTCTTTTTATTCCTTTTTATGCGAATAAAATATTAAAAAGAAGAAGAATTCGCAAATATGGATTAAAATAGAAAAACACTAAATTTACAGAAATCATATGTAAAATAAGAAGAACTGTAATAAGATGGGGATAGATTGAAATAGGCAAATTTGAGATATTTGCAAGCTTAATTATAACAAGTGATTATACTAAAAAAAGAGAAAATAGAAGAGTAACATAAGAGGCTTATTTTATAAGTTAGATCTTGGATTAAGTTAATAAGCAAAATAACAGTTATAACACATAGGTTATAATTAAAAAAAAGAAATAACAGAAGAGGCTCATTTTAAAACTTAGAATAAGTTAATAAGCAAACACAGAAGTGGTGGTCCATACCGGTCGCATTCCCTTTCAGATCTGGGACTGATTGTCTCACAGTAGCAGGTGAGGCTAGAACACACTTATGCTGATTAGGGTAAATAAGTGACCAATAGATAGAAGCTCATATATGGGGATTTGGGCAAGGGGCCCAAACTAGAATTTGTTTATTAGGACCAGTACCGGCAGCATTCCCTTTTAGGACTTGGACTGATGGTCTCACAATAGCTAGGTGAGGCTGCGCAGCATTCCCTTTCAGGTCTAGGACTGATGGTCTCACAACAGTTAGGTGAGGCTGGGCACGCTTATGCTGATTAGGGTGAATAAGAGTTCACAACAGGGGGAGACAGTTAGTGTGTACCGGCGATGACCGAGCGTGCGACATCGATCAGAGTAGATAATTCGCTACTGCGTTCCAAGCGCTAAGAGGTGTCTTTTGCTATGACCGGCAGGATTGGTTCACAGTAGCACAACAGAGATATAAGGCCGATCAACAGGTAGAATTAGAATTTCAGCCTAATCAAATTAGCAACTGAAATAGGATTAGGGTTTCATCCTAATCACAGCAGTTAAAGACAAGTGCAAACAATTGAAACAATCAAAGCAAACAGTCAAACAAAATCTAAAATAGTATTTTACCCCAGTTTTATCTTTTCAGTATTTCTTTCCATACTAGAACTATTGCTTAGTCTATTATCTTTATCTTGCTTAGAAATGCTAGTAAATACTTTCACTCACCGGACTTATTGTCTGACCCACTCCTCCATTTCCCCTTTTCTTCCCCATAGGCCAGCAGAGTCGAGGACAGTAGATTCAGATTTCTTGGAAATACATTCCCTGAGTTCTTCATGTATTCTTCTTCTTTTCGTTTTTCTTTTCATTTGGCTTTTGATGTACTGTTACTTATGAGAGGGATGATTATTAATATTTATGTACTCTGATGATGTGGGACTGAGATATATTTTTCATAAGACATGAGAATTTGGTTTTTTAGACATATTCTGTTTTTATGACTTATTGATGAAGTTTAATTCTGAATAATGAATTACTATTTAAATGTTTCCGCTATTTTTACCTATTTGCCTTGTGAATCTTAGTCTCTGTGATGTTTTAGCTATACCTATAACGCACCACATTCTTTAGTGTGCCCTTTTTGGGTATACTAAGGAGTGTGGGGTGTTTCACTTGGTATTAGAGCCTAAGGTTACAGGATTCCTAAAATCTTGTTTTAAAAGTAAAGTATTTTTCAAAAGTAACATATCTTTAAAAGTATTTTTCAGAAAGAAACTCTTATTATAGAAATGTTTTCAAGTATAAGAGAGTTTTTATAAAAAATCCCCTCAAAGTCCAGTTCAACCTTCTTTCGAGCCTAAGTTTTCTTTTCTTTGCATAAAATGGTGGACGCCCCAAATCTTCCAGAGGGTGTCCAAGTTCCTGGCTAGTTCCGTAGATACCTCCAAGCTACAGCACCAGAGGGCAAGGGCAAGCGCCCAATGCAGCACCAGCAGGTAGAGATCCCGTTAATCCACCTGCAGCAGCCAATTTTTCTAAGCTATGCAAGATCTTCGCTAATCTAGGAGGCAAGACTTTCTGGAAAGGAGGATTTTGTGGAGGCACGAGCTTAGTTGAGGAATACAGAGCGGATATTTGGATTGTTAGGATTGGAGGACCGACCGAGAGTTCAGCTTGCATCTTGGTAGGTGAAAGGAGAAGCTTCTTACTTGTGGGAGATCATAGAGATGGAGGGTAGAGACATTGGTTAGTTTGGATTTCGGGAAAGGTTTGAGAGAAAGTTCTTGCCGTAAGCCGAGGAAAGTATGCGGTTGGAGAAGTTCATTATTCTAAAGCAAGGGAGTCTTTCGGTAAAGTAGTGTATAAATCAGTTTAATGAGTTATTGAGGTTCGGGATGGAGCCTGTTAATACACCTCACAAGAAAACCATCAAGTTTGCTAAGGGTTTGAACTAGCCCCTTCATGGGTTGGCATTGACACATGTACCTATGGTAGCGACGTATGAGTCACTTGTGGAGATGGCTCTCATGTCATAGGTATCTAAGGAAGAAGAGGTTAAGGAGGTTCCTAAATCAAAAAACTCTAAGAAGCAGTGGTGGAAGAATAAAAGGGATAAGGACAAGAAGAAAGGAGGAGGACCTCAAACGCAGATCAAGAAGGGTGAAAAATGTCATAATTGTGGATTGGTTGGGCATTTCCCAAAGGACTGTAAGAAGGACACGTTGAAGCGGAGGTGTTACAATTGTGGGCAGCCTGGACACCTTAGTAGAGCTTGTCCTCAGAGGGCATGGTAGAGAGCAGGCGCACCTACGGCGCAAGTGAAGGATTTGGATGCAGCACCTTCTAGTAGTGGACCAGATCGAGGTAGGAAAGTCTCTGTGGAAGGTTTGATCTCTATTTTGGATTTTCCTATTCGGACTCTTTTTGACTCTGGAGCATCGCATTCTTTCATTTCTAGTTCCTTAGTTGATTGTTCGCACTTAGATGTTTCTCTAGCTGTAGAACCTATAGTTGTTTCGAACCCTATAAAAGGATTGTCACATTTATCCATGATTTGTAGGGGTTTGAAATTTTTTATACTAGGAGTAGAGTTTGATTGTGATGCCTATGTACTGGGATTTTCGAGATATGGGATGATTTTAGGGATGGACTGGTTATCCACTTATGGTGCGATATTGGACTACGAGAGGAGAGTCGTTAGGCTAGAGACATGTAGCGGGCGGACTCTCAAGGTTTCTTGCGACCCACAGGGGTCAGTCATGTTGAGCTTCCTTTATTCCCTTGATTCATCACTAGGAGAGTTAGATTCAGTTCCTGTTGTTAGAGATTTCTGAGACATTTTTGACGAGGGTAGGGGACTACCCCCTAAGAGAGAGATCGACTTTAGGATCTATCTGAATGACAATGCTAAGCCAGTGGCATTGCCTGTGAGACATATGGCTCCTAGGGAGAGGAAGAAGTTAAGTAAGCAGATTGGTAAGCTAGTGGAGAAAGGCTTCATCAGACGGAGCATATCCGAGTGGGGAGCACCAGTCACCTTCGCTACAAAGGCAGATGGTTCACTTCGAATTTGCGTAGACTATAGAGAGTTTAATAAGCTCACGAAGAAGAACCGTTACCCACTTCCTAGGATAGACGATCTTTTCGATCAGTTGGTTGGCTCTTCAGTATTTTCTCAGCTTGACTTAGCCACTGGATTTCATCAGCTTAGGGTCGCTGACGATAGAATCGAAATGACAGCATTTAGGACACCCGATGGATTCTTAGAGTGGTTGGTTATGCCGTTTGGGCTGACCAATGCACCAGCTTATTTTGTAGATTTAATGAACCGTGTTTTCGAGATGTCCTAAATAAGTTCGTTGTAGTATTTGTGGACGACATTCTGGTGTTTTCCAAGAGTATGTAAGAGCATGTTATTCATCTTAAGAAGGTTCTTCGTACACTTCGTGTTCATTAGTTGAATGCAAAATTTTCGAAGTGTCACTTTTGGCGTAAGGAGGTGCGTTTCTTAGGGCATGTAGTCTCAAGAGAGGGTTTATGTGGATCCCGCTAAGATAGTGGCAGTACAAGATTGGAAGGCCCCCAAGAACGGTACTGAAGTTAGAAGCTTCCTAGGTTTTGGTGGTTATTATAGGAAGAGAGCAACCCTTAGTCCAATGTTCGTGGAGTGGAAAAGCCTAGAGTTTATTTCCACCTTTGATTTTAAGCCCTCTACGGACATTACTCCTAGATTATTGGCAGCACTTGAGGTTAAGCCCACCCTCGTAGATCAGATTGGCTCAAGGCAGTGAGAAGATTCAGAGCTTGTGGATATTCTGGATAGGATTAGTAGAGGAAAGGTCTCTATACATCTCTAACGATATTCCATCGATAGTAAAGGGTGGCTAAGGAGAGATGGAAGACTTTGTGTCCCCCGCACCGGTGATTTGATGAGAGAAGTTCTAGCAGAGGCACACCATTCTCGAATGACTATTCATCCGAGTGGTGATAAGATGTATAAGGACATGAAGAGAGTATTTTATTGGAGTGGCATGAAGAAGGATGTAGCAGAGTTTGTGGCCAAGTGACTTGTGTGCCAAAGAGTTAAGGCGGAGTAGCAGAGGCCTGGCCGATTGCTTCAACCATTGGATGTACCCGAATGGAAGTGGGATAGTGTTTCAATGGACTTCATAGATGGTTTACCCCGATCTAGGAAGAGGAATACTAGTATTTGGGTGAATGTAGATCGTTTGACAAAGAGCGCCCACTTCATCCCGGTCAAGAGTAAGAGGACAGTACCTTATTTAGCATCTATATACATTTGTGAGATTGTCCGACTTCATGGAGTTCCCTCTAGCATAGTGAGAGACAGAGACCCTATCTTAACTAGCGAGTTTTGGAGAAGCTTGCAAGAGGCTTTAAGGACACAACTTAGATTGAGTACGTCATATCACCCTCAAACGGTTGGCCAAACGGAGAGAGTTAATAGAGTTCTTGAGGATTTGTTGAGGATGTGCATTCTTGATTTTGGAGGAACTTGGGAGGAGTACCTTCCTTTAGTGGAGTTCGCATACAACAATAGTTTTTAGGCTAGCATTGGGATGGCTCCTTTTGAAGCCCTTTATGGAAAACCTTGCAAGTCGCCTTCATGTTGGTTGGAGTCTACAGAAAGATTGCTACTTGGTCCCGACATGGTTAGAAAGACTTCAGAAAAGATTGATTTGATTAGAAGAAGAATGAAGACGGCCCAAGATAGACAGAAATCCTATGCAGATAAGTGGAGAAGGGATATTGAGTTCGAGGTAGGAGATTTGGTTTTTATTAAGGTGTCTACGCTAAAAAAGGTAGTGATGTTTGGATCAAGTGGGAAACTTGCTCCCAGTTTCATAGGACCGTTCCCCATTGTGGAAAGGGTAGGGAAGATGGCGTATCAGATAAAGCTACTAGAGAGGCTCACGGGAGTTCATGGTGTTTTTCATGTTTCGCACTTGAGAAAGTGCTTACATGATTCAGCAAAGGTAGTGGAACCTAGCCAACTTGAGGAAGTTGAAGTGGAGAGAGAGGCATCGGTTCGTCGCATTCCTACCAAGATCGTTGGACGTGATATCAAGAAGCTTAAGAATAAGGAAGCCCCTTTGGTTAAGGTGCAGTGGGGAGATAGTATTGAGGACACTACGTTGGAGGCTGAGGAGAAAATACGTATCTCGTATTTGCATCTCTTCGATGGTATGTTTTGAATTTCCTATTTCCATCTTTAGTTTTGAATTGGTTCTTTCCTTTAGTATCCTTTGGGAGGGTAGATCTTAGGATTTAACCTATGGATGGTAGGACTGAATGTAAACATGTTACTAGAACATGTTATGTATGATGGACGCTAGTGGTTGCAAGTGTTTGCTAGTGGATGCTAATGGACGTATATACACACACTAGGCACTATTATCTCTTAGGGATCGGCCTAACTAGGTCACTAAAGCATATGCATATGGATGTGTGTGCACTTGCATTTTTATTTTTATTTCCATGGTTGCTATAATGAGTGATTGTCATATGATTGTTGCATTTGGATGATGAGTGTAGCATGCTTATAGAACTATCAGTTGTCATTAGGGAATTTGCATTCATTTGGATACATGGCACAGACATGATTGCATAAAAGGGGGTCGACTGAATCAGTAGACCGCCTAATCTTTTGCATTAGTTAGGGACATTGACACTACACTATTGCATATAACATAAGTGGCATTAGAAAGCTTAAGGAAAATGGATGTAATGGACGATGGGTGAATATATGGTTGTAGAATTGGATGAAAATATTTTTTTCATTCTTCTATCCTTAGAGGTTTCGAGGACGAAATCCTCTAAGGAGGGGAGAATGTAACAACCAAAAAATTTGAGCTATAATAATTAATTAACGAATTGATTAAATAATAAAATAGGTTTGTGAAATTGTTAGAATCGAGCTATGGGAGTTGCACTATTAGGTCCGTGGTGATTTTCTGATTAATTTTCATATATAACTTATCGAAATCCGAGTCAGTATGGAGAAGATACGAGAGAAACAAGAAATCGACTAAAACGAAAAAAAAATTGCAAGACGTGGGTCGACTCATGCCAATGGTGAGGTCAACCTTAGGGTCGACCCCCATTATACATAGGTTGACCTTAGGGTCCACCCCATAGAAACTTGGTCGACCCGCCTTAGTTAATGAACATAGATTCGTCCAGATCGAAGCGTACACGTCATAACTTGATTTTTCTCAAATCCTGTGCGTTTGTGCTTCCATCCGACGGTTCTTAGAGAACCTATAACGTGGTTGCACCAGATTTAATCTTCAAATCCAACGGTCTGAGATCCCTAAGTCACACTATAAATAGAACCATGGGCCTAGCTGTTTTTCTCATTCAGAGTTTCTCCTATTTGGGTTCATTGCCTGAGGTTGGACCCTAAATAGAAAAAATTTCAAAGGAGGAGATCTTTTTGATAAAAATATTCTACGCCCTAGGAGTGGATCCAGGAAGGCCAAGGACTAGACCTAAGAACCACAGGTGAGTGTTTTGTAATTATTTTAGATTTTTAAGTAATTTAAAATAATAAGGTTCTCAATAGTTGTAGTTTTTCTACAATTTTGAGACATTTTTTATCTAAGTTATTTATAGTTAAGTTTTATGTAAATTTCAGAGTTCTTTTCAATCTATTTTATTCAGCTATTTTTATTCAGTTATTTTATTTAGTTATTCATAGTTATTTACAGTTATTTACATCTATTTTAAGTTGGAATTTAGCCTGTAAACGTTTGTTTCTTTTTATGCCTTTTTACGCGAATAAAATATTAAAAAGAAGAAGAATTCAAAAAATGGATTAAAATAGAGAAACACTAAATTTACAGAAATCGGATGTAAAATAAGAAAAACAGTAATAAGATGGAGATAGACTGAAATAGGCAAATTTGAGATTTTTCCAAGCTTAATTATAACAAGTGATTATAACTTAAAAAAAAGAAAAAATAGAAGAGTAACAGAAGAGGCTTATTTTATAACTTAGATCTTGGATTAAGTTAATAAGCAAAAGAACAGTTATAACACATAGGTTATAATTAAAAAGAAAGAAATAACAGAAGAGGCTTATTTTAAAACATAGAATAAGTTAAGAAGCAAACACAGAAGTAGTGGTCCGTACCGGCAACATTCCCTTTCAGATCTAGAACAGATGGTCTCACAATAGCAGGTGAGGCTGGGACATGCTTATGCTGATTAGGGTAAATAAGTGGCCAATAGATAGAAGCTCAAATCTAGGGATTTGGGCAAGGGGCGCAAACTAGAATTTGTTTGTCATGACCAGTACCGACAGCATTCCCTTTCAGGACTAGGACTGATGGTCTCACAACAGCTAGGTGAGGCTGGAAAGCATTCCCTTGTAGGTTAGGACTGATGGTCTCACAATAGTTAGGTGAGGCTAGGCACGCTTATGCTGATTAGGGTAAATAAGAGGTCACAATAGGGGGCGACAGTTAGTGTGTACTTACGACGACCGAGCGTGCGACATAGATCAGGGTAAGTAATTCACTACTGCGTTCTAAGCGCTAAGAGGTGTCTTTTGCTGTGACCAGCAGGATTGGTTCACAATGGCACAACAGAGATAGAAGATCATTCAAAGGGTAGAATTAGGATTTCAGCCTAATCAAATTAGCAACTGAAATATGATTAGGGTTTTAGCCTAATCACAGCAGTTAAAGACAAGTGCAAACAATCGAAACAATCAAAGCAAACAGTCAAACATAATCAAAAACAGTATTTTACCCCAGTTTTATCTTCTCAGTATTTCTTTCCATACTAGAACTGTTGCTTAGTCTATTATCTTTATCTTGCTTAGAAATGCTAGTAATTACTTTCACTCACCAGACTTATTGTCTGACCCACTCCTCTGTTTCCCCTTTTCTCCCTCATAGGCCAGTAGAGTCGAGGACAGTAGATTCAGATTTCTTGGTGATACATTCCCTGAGTTCTTCATGTATTCTTCTTCTTTTCATTTTTCTTTTCATTTGGCTTTTGATGTATTGTTACGTATGAGAGGGATGATTATTAATATTTGTGTACTCTGATGATGTGGGACTGAGATATATCTTTCATAAGACATGAGAATTTGGTTTTTTAGACATATTCTGTTTTTATGAGTTATTGATGAAGTTTAATTCTGAATAATGAATTACTATTTAAATGTTTCTTCTGTTTTTACCTATTTGACTTGTGAATCTTAGTCTCTGTGATGTTTTAGCTATACCTATAACGCACAACATTCTTTAGTGTGCCCTTTTTGGGTATATTAAGGGGTGTGGGGTGTTTCACATACTAAATACTAATGTCTACAAATCTACCACTATGCACTCTGATGAGAGAGGCAGCAATATCCTTACCTGCAAACTCAATAAACATGTCAATGCGGAATAAAATGATAAGCAGGAAAGATACATGAACATTAGACAAATAACAACCCATAACAGATAAGCATGAAAAGGTTATATTATTTTTGGGGCTACATCACTACCACTTGTAACTGCCTACGTACCCCCTGTCTAATTGGGTACCTAATTAGATATAAGAACGGGCCAATGTAGTTCTCTTACCACAAAAAGGACTCATGGAGCCTATGATGCAACAAACAAATTTGCAATTTCCTAATTACATACTTAGGCTTAATCTTCATGTTTAGATTCTTCAGATCTAATTTACTTCATTTTATTCAAAAGCTCTTTGGAAAGAAAAGTATCTCATAAGTCCACGTCTCACATAAGCATGGATGGGTTTTTATCTTGTTATAACTCAAAACACTTTATATGTAAAATCATTTAATATTATTTTTAATGACATTCTTTGAAAACATTTGCAAATAAACATATAAATATTAGCCGAAATGCTTGCATCTCACATTTTGGTATTTTCACAACTAAGTCCGTATGGCACTTATTAGGTATTGGATTTCCAACTGAATAGCGAGGTAAGGGACTACCTCCCGTGCAGTGTATTTATAGAGGAATGCATCCGAGTCCCCTATGTTGGTCCTCATGCGAATTAAGACCGGCCTATCCAAAAATATAATATACGAATAGCACCGAGTATTACATCACCCGGCCGTTACCGACATATCCGGGATCCCGAGTATACACCATATAATTTAAACCCGATGTTATAGTAGGTAGGATTTTTTATATCTAGAAAGGTGATTTCATACCCTGATGGTAGCGAGCCACTTAGCCTTAAAGCATCCTCTATTTTACTATTCCTGAGTGTGAGGCTTTGAAGTAAAGATTACCGTTCATAAAGCACATATTCCAGTTGGAATGTCACTTTGCCATTCCACAATCACACAACTGATTTCTACAAATGTATTAAACTTGAGCTTGCACATCTCAGGAAATGGTGTTAAGCTAAGAGAAGTTGCCTTCTCCGCCACCAAATAGATGATACGTTCATAGAGATTAATCAATATGATCTAAAAATGCAAAATTATACATTCATCCATACATGTTGTCCAGGAACAGGATAAATCGAAGACACTCTCCTACCATATCCTATCGGGCATTACCCCTAGGATTAGTAGCGAGTTAGTTCTTGCATACGAAGATTTTAGAACAAATGGACCACTACTATTTATTTATTTATTTCAAGGGGCCATTCCAAAATTATCAACAAGCAGTCCTTCCGTTATAGAGATCCTCGCCTTCAAAATCAAGGTCTTCAATATATATTTTCTTCACTTTCGAAACATAAATTGATTCGAAGTGGTTTTCAGATAAGTATTACGCAAACCCGATCCTGATTCCTTTGAATCAATTTTTGATAAAAAGATGTTTTATAAGTAGGTGATTATCATTTGATTTATTCACTTCTTTTTATTCAAAAATATCTTCGATATATATATCCTTAAAACATTCTGGTTGGTACATACGGAATCATTAAATCTCTCTTTATTAAATTCTTTGGTTTAATGAAACCCTTTTTAAACTTGGAACAATTCCAAAACATTTTACTTAGGATAATATTTCCAAATCATTTATTTAAATCTTAAAAAAGATTTCTTATTTTCAAAACGTAACATTTTAATAAACTGAAAACATGTTATCTAAGATGGTAAATCCAAATTGTTTTAAATTTTGAAAATTTAATCTTTTATACTTTACTCGTTTTCGACTTTTCGACCGTATCTATCTCTCGCCTAGGGAGGCCAGGCGAGCCAGGGCACTGGTTGCTTCTGAACTTCTTCTTGGTTTAAGCACCTCACCCAGATCTCACGAATAGAAAAATCAGGTATACTCGTCTGCTTATTAGAGCAAAGATTAAAACATTTGCTTATAACAGCTTTTCTTTAATTCATTTATTTAAATTCTTTTAAATAAATTATAAGATCTTCAAATCATCTTTAAAACACTTGATTATTTGTTTAAAAACATTTAAAAAGATTTGGGAAAGAATTATTAAGTTTGAAACCATACTTTAATTGTTATTGAAAACTACTGCAAATAGTGTTTTTAAAGTTATATTGATCAAAACAACTTTTCTATTATTTAAAAATTTATTTATATAACTCAAATCTCTTTAAAAAAACATTTTAAAAGATTTCTAAAGATTTTTCCCTATTTTTATGGAATTTAAAAACATCAAATTTAAATCATTTTTAACTTTGGTCGTTAAGCTGCAAAATCGTGATATTTTTGAAAACTTGTTTTACTTATATTTCAAAATCTACTTTTTGAAATCTCGATCATTTTTTTTTGTTTGAAAACTATGGCTATAATAGCTAAGAAAATTCTTATCATAAAGAATTCTGAGCTACATTCCACTTTATATACTCATTTAAATTTTGCGGCGCGAAATTGCGAACTCCGATTACGCAACGCGTCTAGTTTTGACTTATTTTTCATTTCTTATTCAAACTTCAGCAAATTTATTTCTATTGTTTATAAAACATTATTAAATAATTTTAAACCATTTTCAGGAGGTTAACATTTCATATATACCATTTCATTAATAAAAGAAAAGTGATTTCCTTTGTGATTTTCGATGTGTATTTAACGTGACTTGTAAATGAAATCAAAAATCATATTAAACTACCAACCATGATTAACAATCATCACAACCAAGCATAGCAAATAATAATATATCATCCTCTATATATAATAGTATAAATGGAGTTATCTCACCCATTTCCAAGTCCAATTCTTCCTACCAACATTCAAACGAATCGACACTTCGCTAAATCATCACTAAAATAACTCCACCACCCTCCTTACTCTCGGCCATCCTTCCTCCACTACCATAGCTCATGTCACAAAGGTCTAGGGTTGAAGAGCTCGACCATTGGAAAAAGAAGAGGTCTTTAGTTCACAATATTTGGACCCGAAAATGAGTCATCTTCTCTCGGCTTTTTGACTATGTTGCGCTCAAAATTTGGAAAAGTTGTCAACTATAAAGTTGTTGCAAATTATTTTCTCTATTATTTGAAAAAAGAATTACTTAATTTAGAGTTGTTTTGAAGGAGTTATGGTCAAAAGAAGAAGAGGTATTTTCGGATTTACAAAAATCAAACTCGAGAATACATTGGAAAGAAGTGTGTTCTTGACATAGCTAAGATCAAAATAGGAAGAAGTGGTAAACAAGAAAGTTCTAGCCACTAGAATTATAAATGGTTTAAAATAAAGAATTTCTCCATTTAGTTCTATTTTAGAGAATTTATGGAAGATGGAAAATGAGCAAAGGAGGTTGGTATTTATAGGCAAGTCCATCAAAAATCTACAAACATCATCATGAGCTATCAACTCACCATTACCTCCACCACCTACCACCTCCCTCCTACACCACCCTAGGATGGCTAGAAGTCACCTCAAGCATTGGTAATGTGACAACCCGCAAATCCGTCTCATTTAGAGCTGACAATAACCGCATATGTCCAACCCCAAGCCGAAGGGAAATACAAATAATTATAAGAAAGAAAGAAAGAAGAGAGAAGAAGAGAAAAGAGAGAAAAGAGATGAAGAAATAAGAAGAAGACAAAATAGAAGAAACTAAAACAATTACAGAATCTCACAATCACAGCGGAAAAACATATAATATCATATCAATGATCTTTACAAAACAGAAACTGTAATATAATATACATACATCCATCATAGTACATTAATCAATCACAAGTATCAGCCTGGACAGTAATAATAACATGTACTTACAATTGTTGATAATTTAACAACAATTCAGCGGAAAATAACCATATACGTGGAATACGACCAGAAGATCTCTAGCTCGTCTGTTGAAGCTCCAAAGCATCCACATCGACATATATAATATACTCAGTCTGACCTCGAGCATTGAAAGGGAAGAACGCCCTGATCAGTCTGGTAAAGCAGCGGGAGAAAACACATCTCAACTGAATTTATTTTAAAGTTCATAAAAGCGTTCTTTTATCAAAACAAAGGTATCTCGTGAGACCACGCCCACACATAAACATGGACGGGTTTTTACCTTACGATAACCAAAACATTTCATATCAAATCATGTTATATTATACTAGTGTTTAATATACAAATAATAATTCAAATAGCCAAAATTGTTACCATTATTAAATTCCAGCAAACTAGGCTCTACAAACAAAATGGCAGGCACGTAGTGAAGAATGGATTCCATAGAAATGACCAAGTGAAAGGACTACCTTCCAGCAGTACATCTCTAGAGGAATGCACCAAGGTCAACATAACATCTGCACCTCTACCAACACAAGACTGGCCTACCTCTCCTTAGATAGTACTGAATATGTCATTACCCGATCGTTACTGACCTATCCAAGGGCCCTCATAGCATACATCCACAATAATTTACATCCCAAAAGTTACAGTAGGAAGAAATATATCTAGAAGGGAATGATCATACCCTAATGGTTGCAAACTTGCATCTACCCTGTTTCGGTCATATCCGGGTGAGGCTTAAGGTCGCGTTTACCTTTCACATATCACACATCACTTTCCTCTTTGAATGCCACACTGCCATTCCAATAATCACTATTGACTTTCACAAACATACAACTTCTGAGCTCGTACATCTCAGAGAAGGGTGTTAAGCTAAGGGAAGTTGCCTTCTCCACCACCAAACAAATGTACTTTTATAAAAGTCAATGATGTAATCTCAAAAATGCAATGTCAGACATCCATCCATACAAGTTGTCCAGGAACAGAACAAACCGAAGGCACTCTCTTACCACATCCTGTCTGGAATTACCCTAGAATTAGTAGCGAATAGTCCTTGCATTGGATATTTCATAACGAAGAGACTACCGCTACTATATGTATATTGGGAGTTTATCCCCAAATTATCAACAAGCAGTCCTTCATTACGAAAATCCCAAATATCAATATCTTCCCAACCTACACATTCGAATGCATAAACGTTGGTCCGAAGTGGTTCTCCGATAAATCCGACCCTGGTCTCTCTAAATCAACATCGATAAACATGCCAATTTATTTGATAGTCGGTTAATTAACTATCAAAGCAACAACCAATATCTAGCACAATAAGCAATCACTAGGCCCATTTAATTAATCTTTTATTAATTAAATCAATATCCAAATATTCATTTCAAATTGTCTTTAAAAGGATATATTCTCAAAACCATTTCAAATCTTCATATATTGGAAAACATTTCCATATACTTATATCATAGTATAAGCATATTCACAAATCACTTCGTTTTCAACCTTAGAAAATGTTTCAATATACTTATATCAACGGTATAAGTATATTTATAACACTACCATTTGGAGACACGCAAAATAGATTTCTATAACCGTACAACTCTAGAGTTCATATGTGTAACAACCCCACTGCGATGCCCAGTTTAGGAAAGAACATTACAAGTAATGTCGTGTGCTAATCCGGAGAATACGGCTTGTTAGGGGCTATTGAATGTGGATATATCTTTATACTAACATTGACACGTCATTTATACCTTTTCACTGAATATCTGAACTGAATTTGACGTGTACAATATTAATACAAAGTAATAGACACACCGATTTCTCAGAATCAGAACAATATATCACATAAATAATAGTCATAGATCACAGCAGAATAAATCTCAACTTACACATATACAAATTTTGAGTTTACAAAATGAAATACTAAACTCGATTGTTATACAAGTTTAACAATTCTCTAATCTCAATTGTACATCTTATAAACATATTCACAAATTTCCTAAATGAGATAAACTAAAAAGTCAAAAGTGTTTATCTCCTTGCTAGCTCAAACATCCAAATGTCAACTTATCATATATTCCTGTAACCTGAAAAGTCTCGATCTAACCCGAGCAAAATAACACCCGGGTCAGACTATCTCTAAATATCTAATAGGGTGAGAACAAGATATTGCACAAAAAAACAAACATATAAATAAATACAGATGTTCAGGATTGAATTCACAGAACAAAACACAATATCTCTAAGCACACAAATATCAATAATTAACTCATTATAGGGTTATAAATTTACGTCACAAACACGAACTAGTCACTAAACACAAAATAACATAATTAACTTAACATCCATCATAAGACACAAGAACATATATTATTTCATGAACACATGACACAAGAATATTATTGATATATACATGGAGAAGTGATGAAAATAAAAAAATTTCCTGCGGGTTAGATAGAGTGCTGGTTAATGTCAAGTGTATCACTATGTTGTCTAATATCAAAGTAAGCATTCTTCCCCCATCCACCAGTGATCATAGCCCTATACTTGTTGACCTGGTAGATAAGGGATTGGTCACCAAAGGTAAGCCTTTCAAATATTATAATCATTGGCATGGTATTGAAGGATATCAAGAGGCTATAAAATTCAATGAATCTTCAGTGGTTGAGGGCACCCAATGCTATAAATTGATTCACCTCATTAAAAAGGAAAAAATCCACTTAAAGAATTGGAACAGATGTAGACCGAAGGAAGAAGATATGATATCCAAGCTTCAGGGCAACAGCGAAGCTCTTCTGGATATGATAGAGAATGGTGCAGATGATGATATCACGTGGCATAACTACTATTTAAACCAAAGCAATTTAAAAGAAGTTCTCAAAGCTAAAGCAATTGAACTCAAGCAAAAAGCAAAGGAAAAATGGTTAACTGAAGGGGATGAATGCACTAAATTCTTTTATGCAAAAATGGCCATTCGTAATAACAAGAATAATAATATACAAATCATCAATCAGGATGGAAAATCAATAATTAATGATGCAGAGTTTGAAGAACAAGCAATCAAGTATTATAATGATTTGTTTAATGGTGAAGTATGTATTAACTTACCAACCATACATTGCAGGAGGCAGGTTAACTCCCATGGTAAAAGGATGCTGACAAGGTTGATTGCTGAAGCTGAAGTTCTGGAAGCACTGCATTCCATCCACATTGACTCCAGTCTAGGACCCGACGGATTCGGCTCCAAATTCTTCATTCATCACTGGTGTGACCTGAAAGATCAAATTGTCTCAGCTATGCAGGAGATTTTACAAACAGGAAAATTTCCCAAAGAAATCAATCACACATTTATCTGTCTCATTCCTAAAGTTGATAATCCTTCAAGAATTGAAGACTACCGGCCTATTGCTTGCTGTAATGTGTTATACAAAATTCTAAGCAAGATTCTATGTAATAGGATGAAGATGATTTTACCTGATCTCATTTCCGAGTGTCAAAGTGCTTTCATAGAGGGTAGGAGCATCTCCGAAAATTCGCTCATGGCTCATGAATTGGTAAGGAATTTCAATAAACCAGGCACTGATAAATTCTGTCTAAAGGTAGATCTTCACAAAGCATATGATAGAATTAGTAGGCAATTTATTATCCACATGCTCAATGCTATGGGATTTCCTCTAAATTTTTTGAATCTAATAAATGAATGTATATCTACACTTACCTTCTCTATCCTGATTAAGGGCATACCAAAAGGATTCATTGGTTCCAACAGAGGCATTCGGCAGGGTGATCCTCTTTCACCTTATTTGTTTGCAATTGCCATGGAATACTTTACCTTACAAATGGAGTTGGTTACACATCACAAGTTAATTCAGACCATATTTAATTTCCTGCCTACTGTAAGTCACTTACTATACGCAGATGACTTGCTCATCTGTATCAAATCCAGCAAAGGAGCAGCTACAACTATTAAAGAAATCTTCGAAAAATTAGACAAGTGTGCTGGTCTCAAACTGAATGAACAGAAAACCAAATGCTATTTTAACAAAACTTGTAGAAGTAGAGAAGTGGTGATGGATATCCTAAAAGTAAAGGAAGGAACTTTGCCAGTCAAATACTTAGGGATTCCGCTATCTTCCAATAAGATTACAGATAGGGAATGTGCAGTTCTCATCTCTTCTATCAGGGATAGAATGCAGGGATGGTGCTCCAGAATGCTATCTCTTGCAGGCCGTATATAGTTAGTTCACACTGTGATTCACTCTAAAATCAACTTCTGGATGAAAACATTCCAACTTCCTGACGCCTCCATTCAAAAAATTGAAAAGATTTGTGCTGATTTCATTTGGAAGGGTGGATTACACAAAATAAAATATGATAATTTATGTAGGCCTAAAGAAGAAGGGGGAGTGGGTCTCAGAAGACTTAGGGATATGAGAGCAGTGCATACTCCTAAACAAGCATGGAAAATTATTAATGGTAAAGGCCTTTGGGGGAATTGGATGAGAAGGAGGTACATTAAAGGGAATTTCTGGCAAATGCCAATGGATAATAATGCTTCAGCGAATTGGAAGGTAATATTGAAGATCAGAGACACACTAGCTTCACTGTGTACCCGAGAAATAGCTAATGGGCATGATACTGATCTATGGAGTGATCCTTGGATTCAAGGTAAATCACTAATTTATTTATTGGGCATGCACACTTTCTCTGATTTTGGTTGCCTGCAGAAAAAAGTGAAAGAGCTGATTAAGAATAACGGTTGGGATTGCTCCTCTATACCAATAAATCAAGATAAAAAGGAGATCATTCAATACATGCCTATCTACTATGGCAGAGACATGGATGTTTGGGTCTGGAAGCCTACCGGTAATGAATTTTCTACTAAGGCTACCTGGGAGGAAATTAGGCAAAAAGACAGTAAGGCTTCATGGTGCAAAATCATATGGGATCATGTTAACAACCCAAAATGGCTTTTACAGCATATAAAGCAATTCTGAAGAGATTACCGACAAGAGATAGATTATCGAAATGGGGAGTGATCAACGAAACTGATTGTATCCTATGTAATCAGTGTTTAGAAACGCACGAACATTTATTCTTTGAATGTAATTTTGCTAACTCGGTGTGGATCTCGTGCAACTAGTACTTAAACATAAATCCTCATTCTAATAACTTAGTTGAACAAGTAGAGTACCTGGCTCGGAGAGGAAGCGATAAAGACGTTGAATCCAAGCTGAACAAAATCGCCATCACTGTGACTGCTTGGAGCATATGGAAGGAAAGGAATCGAAGAATTTTCCAGAGCAAGCATAGAAAACAAACGGAAGTAAATAGATTAGCAATTGTGGACATGCAGATAATTCTTAAGAGGATTAAGAGGGAGATTACTACCAGGCAGGCACAAGACGAAGTTCATGTTGTAGGAGTGGATCGGAGCTTTCCAGAGCAAGAAAACCCAGGAACGAGCTATCAGCATCAGCCGCCATGACTTCGTTAGGGAGGAAGATGTTTAGATTGTTTTTGGAAAGGGTTCAGATTATGTCGGATAGTTTTGTACTTTGTATTGTTCAGCGTGGGCTGATTTTTGATCTGGGCTTTAATGCCTTAATAAAATTTGCCAATTTACAAAAAAAAACCAAAAACAAAAAAAAAACGACACAAGAATATATGTTTATTTCAAAAACACAAGACACAAGAATACATACTTATTTCACGAACACTATCACCTTCAGTAGTCACTAGAATTTAACCAATACGTCCCATACCGTATGGTGAAATTCAAGTATTTACTAAAAGCTAGTAAATATCACTTATTACGGATACCACTGGAAAACCTGAACTACATTCTCTTAAGGATCTAGCAACCACTTGTCGCACACCAGAAGAGAATACAACTCTAAAGTGTAAAATACATCCTAACAGCAATCACACGAATTTAACCAAGGCATCCTATACTACCCGGTGAAATTTGAGTATTTGCTAATAGGTTGGTAAGTTCCACTCAAACATTCTATTCATTGAGTTATACCATATTCGACGAAGTCTTATTCGAAAGCATTTAAACCAATTGATAACACTAAGTCGATTATTAGTACTTCCCAAATTATAGAATTAAGGTTCTCAAAACATTTATTTAATTTGTCACTTATCAAAATATTCCGTTATTCCAAATTGTTCTAAGGGTATTTATTTTACAAAAACAGATTTTTCATGTTCCAAAATCACATTGATTCTTTAAATTCCATAAGGTTATAATGTTGACACACCATATTTCAAAAGCCGCTTATAAAAGTATTCATTTATTTTGTGAATCCATAAATCCATTTTTAAAACAAATTTAGTATTCTAATAATTAGTCAAAACCTCGTACAATTGTATTTCCAAAATTTGAAATTTCAAATCCATAAAATCATTTATAAAGGTAATTGAACTACTTTAGAAAACATGTTTGATATTTAGAACTAAAATAAACTCTCTTTGCGAAATTATTTGTATACCAAACAAAGCACTTATATACATTCATAATATAGATAGATTTAAATTCATAAATTTTTTAAGCTTTGAACAAAAATGATACAAAGTCCATAAAGCACAAGAAATTCGCTATTACATATCACAAGATTGTAACGACCAATAGTTTCATAAAGTTTGATTTTCATATCATCTCTAAACACAATTTATAACTTAACAAACCAATGAAGATATATATATATATATATATATATCAAAACGATCATGGTAGAACATTCAATGCACATTTAAACAACATCACAAACATAGCAACAAATCATAGGTCAAACTAGATTTTCAGTTTTGAAACACAATTTCGACCTCTTTTTCCTAAGAAATTTCAATAAAGTATAACATGAAACTTATTCCTTAAAGTCTCAGATTTTCACTAGAAAAAGTTTGGCACCATTTGGATTTACCGTTAAAAAGTTATGGCGATTTTAGTTTTAGATTTCAACTCAGAAAATCGACGGAGCAGAGCATGTGTATCAGATTCAAACCCAATTTCGACCATATAAATCATAGAATTTGCAGAAACTTACAACATGAAAGTTGTTCCTTAATGTCTTATCTTTCTAACAAAATAAGTATACTTAATTCAAGTTATGGCCATTTTACTATCAGATATTAACTCAGGAAATTAGAAATGGCTATGCTATAACATTAGTTTCAAACTTAATTTAGACCCTTTTAAACATATAATTTCGAAAAATGATCAAAATAGAACTTATAGCTTATTTAAATATCTTTCTACCACAAAATGAATGAACCAATTCGGATCATTCTACACAAAGATATTGTTGTTTTACTACAGCAATGTTCATAAAAAAATTTCAGCAACCACTTTGCAAATTTCAAAAATTCAATCAAATTACTCAATCCATTCAACTATTTATTGATACTTATCACTCAATTCAAAGAATTAAGACTTAATAGAGATAGATATGTGAGTTTGCAACTCACCTTTAATCCAAAAGTTGATGAAAGCTTGCTAATTGATGAACAACAAAGCTATGAACACTCTATTGCTATTCTCATCTTCTTCAACTCCTACATCTCCATTAAAATACCAAAAATCCCTCTCCTACCAATAATTTTAGAAATCACAAACTAAAATAAACCTTCAATAAATGGTAGAATTGAATAGAGAAGATGAAAAGAAGTCTTACCCATATCTCCTTTTGATTTTAAGATTTTTACATGAATTGATCTTGATTTTCTAAGACCTAGGTTATGAGTTTCTATTTTTTGTTTTTTTGTTCTTTATGGGGAATTGTATACGTACAGGAGAAAGAGAATGAGAAAATAAGCTACTAAGGGAAATGATAACTATCCTATCTCTTTTCTAAAGGCTAGTGGGCTTATCCTAAGACAAAGGCCCAAACAAAAACAATAAATAAAAATACACTAACAAAATTTCTATTAGCCCAACAAACACTAATTTAAACTAACTCTAGTTTTATTATCTCCTAACACTAACTAATGTAATTACAAAAAATAAATTAATTATTAATCATTATATATATTTTTTAAATAATTATTATCCCATTATTTTTTATAATAAATAAAATCCAATTTGACAAATTAATTTTTTTTCTTTCTTACTAATAATTTATTTTAATTATCAATTTCTAAGAATTGATAACCAAATCAATTATTCAAAACAAATTTTAATTTCACAATTTATATTATAAAATCTCAATAAATATTAATTAACCATAATTAATCCTAAATAATTAGGCAATTAACAACAAGGTTGTTACAGACTTCCCTCCTTAAAGAAATTGTGTCCCCGCAATTCCCTTAAAGAAATAAATTCATAATATAAATTTCCTCTTAAAATAATTATTTGTTAATTGGTTTCTAATTTCATTTGCAAAATCACTCAATTTAATATTACTCCAAATTATAACACTAAACTCAAGTTTTTAGTTATCAAAATTTCTCAAAATTCTCAAAAATATTCTAACGCCTTAAATTTATGGAAAATTTCACCAGCGTCTCCTTTGCGCGGCTAGCATTTCAAAAATTTACAATACGAATATAATTACATAATATACGTCTCATCTCAAGGATGAGGCATCTCGTACGGAAAAACATAAAATGCGATATTTAATCCGAGATACATACCTTATATTTGAAATATTAGCGCGTTCGCTAATATTCCTTAAGCAAACAATTTATAATCTTTTAAAAGATATCTATTTAACTTTGGATACCTGCACCTGTCTCAAAAATTCATATTAGTATTTAATATCAATTCATATCATATAGAAGATATTAACAATTCATGATTACACTTTAACTAGATTGACATCATAATATTCCATAACACACAAAAACAATTCGTACTTAAATTTCCAAGTTTTAATTTTTACTTATGTCAAAATGTCACTTTCAATGTTTAGGAACCCCTATCGATAACATGGCGTCCCACACATCGATCAGAATTCTTAACCAACGTCCGGATAAGTCAACACAATAGATAATCACAAGTTTAGACGCATTTATTTTATTTCCACTAACATCCAAGCATTCAATTTAAATAAATGCAAGCAAACAATCAATTCCTATCAACCAATCAACCAAAATATACATAATCGCTTACAGCGGAATAATTCAATGTCAGAAATTTCGCTGTGCAACTCTGATTATCCCTAGATCATTTAAATATCAAATTTATTTACTCAAAGTTTCTCTAGTTTTCTTATTTAAAAGAAAAATTGTTCACTTTAAAACTAATTCATTCTAGTTTAATTCCAAAAATTTCTAAACTCTAAAAGATTTTTTTTCCATTAATTTCCAAAAGTTTTAATGTCACAAATTCCAATTTATCAAATTTAAATTTTTTAAACCAATTCACGTCCTAAATATTTATCCCGATAATCATTTTATATTCTTATCCCTAATTAGATAATTAATATAACTATCTACCGTACACTCTAGGGGATAGGATTCTAAGTCACCTAAGTCTCGGAGCCATAATATTATATGCTATAATGTTCTGACATAGCTCTGATACCAAACTGTAACAACCCCACCGCGATTCCCAGTTTAGCAAAGAACATTACAAGTAATGTCATCTGCTAATCCGGAGAATACGGCTTGTTAGGGACTATTGAATGTGAATATATCTTTATACTAACACTGACACGTCATTTATACCTTTTCACTGAATATCTGTACTGAATTTGATGTGTACAGTATTAATACACAGTAATAGACACACCGATTTCTCAGAATCAGAGAATATATCACATAAATAATAGTCACAGATCACAGCGGAATAAACAACTTACACATATACAAATTTTGAGTTTACAAAATGAAATACTAAACTCGATTTTTATACAAGTTTAACAATTCTCTAATCTCAATTGTACATCTTATAAACATATTCACAAATTTCCTAAATGAGATAAACTAAAAAGTCAAAAGTGTTTATCTCCTTGCTAGCTCAAACATCTAAATGTCAAGTATTCCTATAACCTGAAAAGTCTCGGTCAGACCCGAGCAAAATAAAACCCAGGTCAGACTCTCTCTAAATTCTAATATGGTGAGAACAAGGTATAGCACAAAAAAACAAACATATAAATAAATACAGATGTTCAGGATTGAATTCACAAAACAAAACACAATACCTCTAAGCACACAAATATCAATGATTAACTCATTATAGGGTTATAAATTTACATCACAAACACGAACTAGTCACTAAACACAAAATAACAGAATTAACTTAACATCCATCACAAGACACAAGAACATATATTTATTTCACGAACACACGACATAAGAATATATGTTTATTTCACAAACACAAGACACAAGAATATATATACTTATTTCACGAACACAGAACAGTCACAAACTCCAAATATCCAAAATCCAAGAGATCTTAATCCAAACCGATCGTAATGATCGTCCAAAACAATCACAATGATTGTACTCAAAATCCATGGCAAATAAACAAACAAATTGGTATCACTCAAACTGATCTGATACTAAGGATCGTACTCAGACCGGGAACACAGAATCACAGAATGATCTCAACGATAGTCCATACCGATCAAGGTGATCGTAGAAACCATGACTCGATAATTCCACATTTATTTAATATTATTAAATTATTATGTTTGAAAATAAATCCAGGAATAAACTTCTTAAGGATCTAGCAGCCACTTGCCGCACACCAAAGAGAGTAAACTCTAAAGTTCCAAATACTATCACCTTCAGTAGTCACTAGAATTTAACCAATACGTCCCATACCGTATGGTGAAATTCAAGTATTTACTAAAAGCTAGTAAATATCACTTATTACGGATACCACTGGAAAACCTGAACTACATTCTCTTAAGGATCTAGCAACCACTTGTCGCACACCAGAAGAGAATACAACTCTAAAGTGTAAAATACATCCTAACAGCAATCACACGAATTTAACCAAGGGATCCTATACTACCCGGTGAAATTTGAGTATTTGCTAATAGGCTGGTAAGTTCCACTCAAACATTCTATTCATTGAGTTATACCATATTCGACGAAGTCTTATTCGAAAGCATTTAAACTAATTGATAACACTAAGTCGATTATTAGTACTTCCCAAATTATAGAATTAAGGTTCTCAAAACATTTATTTAATTTGTCACTTATCAAAATATTCCGTTATTCCAAATTGTTCTAAGGGTATTTATTTTACAAAAAAAGATTTTTCATGTTCCAAAATCACATTGATTCTTTAAATTCCATAAGGTTATAATGTTGACACACCATATTTCAAAAGACGCTTATAAAAGTATTCATTTATTTTGTGAATCCATAAATCCATTTTTAAAACAAATTTAGTATTCTAATAATTAGTCAAAACCTCGTACAATTGTATTTCCAAAATTTGAAATTTCAAATCCATAAAATCATTTATAAAGGTAATTGAACTACTTTAGAAAACATGTTTGATATTTAGAACTAAAATAAACTCTCTTTGCGAAATTATTTGTATACCAAACAAAGCACTTATATACATTCATAATATAGATAGATTTAAATTCATAAATTTTTTAAGCTTTGAATCAAAAATGATACAAAGTCCATAAAGCACAAGAAATTCGCTATTACATATCACAAGATTGTAACGACCAATAGTTTCATAAAGTTTGATTTTCGTATCATCTCTAAACACAATTTATAACTCAATAAACCAATGAATATATATATATATATATATATATATATATCAAAACGATCATGGTAGAACATTCAATGCACATTTAAACAACATCACAAACATAGCAACAAATCATAGGTCAAACTAGATTTTCAGTTTTGAAACACCATTTCGATTTCTTTTTCCTGAGAATTTTCTAAAAGTATAACATGAAACTTATATCCTTAAAGTCTCAGATTTTCACTAGAAAAAGTTTGGCACAATTTGGATTTACCGTTAAAAAGTTATGGCGATTTTAGTTTTAGATTTCAACTCAGAAAATCGACAGAGCAGAGCATGTGTATCATATTCAAACCCAATTTCGACCATTTAAATCATAGAATTTGCAGAAACTTACAACATGAAAGTTGTTCCTTAATGTCTTATCTTTCTAACAAAAAAAGTATACTTAATTCAAGTTATGGCCATTTTACTGTCAGATATTAACTCAAGAAATTAGAAATGGCTATGCTATAACATCAGTTTCAAACTTAATTTAGATCCTTTTAAACATAGAATTTCGAAAAATGATCAAAATAGAACTTATAGCTTATTTAAATATCTTTCTACCACAAAATGAATGAACCAATTCGGATCATTCTACACAAAGATATTGTTGTTTTACTACAGCAATCTTCACAAATAAATTTCAGCAACCACTTTGCAAATTTCAACGATTCAATCAAATTACTCAAACCATTCAACTATTTATTGATACTTATCACTCGATTCAAAGAATTAAGACTTAATAGAGATAGATATGTGAGTTTGGAACTCACCTCTAATCCAAAAGATGATGAAAGCTTGCTAATTGATGAACAACAAAGCTATGAACACTCTATTGCTATTCTCATCTTCTTCAACTCCAAATCTCCATTAAAATACCAAAAATCCCTCTCCTACCAATAATTTCAGAAATCACAAACTAAAATAAACCTTCAATAAATGGTAGAATTGAATAGAGAAGATGAAAAGAAGTCTTACCCATATCACCTATTGATCTTAAGATTTTTACATGAATTGATCTTGATTTTCTAAGACCTAGGTTTTGAGTTTCTATTTTTTGTTTTTTTTCTTTATGAGGAATTATATACGTATAGGAGTAAGAGAATGAGGAAATAAGTTACTAAGGGAAATGATAACTATCCTATCTTTTTTCTAAAGGCTAGTGGGCTTATCCTAAGACAAAGGCCCAAACAAAAACAATAAATAGAAATACACTAACAAAATTTCTATTAGCCCAACAAACACTAATTTAAACTAACTCTAGTTTTATTATCTCCTAACACTAACTAATGTAATTACAAAAAATAAATTAATTATTAATCATTATATATATATTTTTTAAATAATTATTATCCCATTATTTTTTATAATAAATAAAATCCAATTTGACAATTTTTTTCTTCTTTCTTACTAATAATTTATTTTAATTATCAAATGCTAAGAATTGGTAACCAAATCAATTATTCAAAACAAATTTTAATTTCACAATTTATATTATAAAATCTCAATAAATATTAATTAACCATAATTAATCCTAATTAATTAGGCAATTAACAACAGGGTTGTTACAATATGCCTCCGGACTGGTGTTAAGTATAAGAAGCAATGCTCCTACACCACCAAGCCTTTAGCACGATCATAAGAACCGATTTGTGTATTTCACGATGGAAGGTCAAAATATAATTTATTGGGTCAAAACACATGTTGCGTAAAACAACGTTACAACAACCCAAAACATTAGTATATGGATTCAGTAAATAAATATATAGATAAATCCCATATACTATATAAAACATTTCCTTTCATTAATCATTTACTATAACAACAATGTTATAGTTCATGCCTTCCATACTTCCCCGAAAATGTCTATTACAACAATAAATGTTGAAATCTATGTTTCCGTTACTTAATTCATTTAAAATATTTTTCAAAACCATTTAATTCCATCTAAAATCATCATTTCCCATAATAATACTTTTAAAAGATAAATTACTAAAAAACGTTAACTTCATCAAAATATTTCTTTCAACATTCCTTTAAATAAAAATCCATAATTACAAAAATATTTTTATAAATCTCCTTTCAATTTTATAAGACTTATATTTATTTAAAATCCTTTTATTTACAAAATCTATTTATAAATCCTTCTTTTATAAAATTAATTCTACTATCAAAATCCATTTATAAAAATATATTTACCAAATCAACTTCAAAACCATTTACTAACATTAATAAATTCCAATTATAAATCTATTTCTTTATTTACAAAAATGTCACCTTTATAAATATTTTATATAAACTTATTCAAAAATCTTCAAAAGTAGTAGCTTCTTTCAAAAATGGGGACCCTCCCAAATTCTTTTTTCTTTCCCGCTGAACCATCCCATCCATCATCCTCTCTGCAACCTAATCCTTCTTCCCCTTTAATTGTTCCACCCTCTGCTGCTTACCATGCTTCCCAGTCAATTCCTCTACCTTCTACCATCCCTCCTATCAGAACCCATCCTGTCTCTGCCTCCATGGCAAATTCTTCTTCTTCCAAGACCTCTGCCCTGAATCTTTCAACTCCTCCTTTGCTACCCCTTCCTCAAACCCAATTAGCTTGGAATTCTCTTTTCAAAGCGAAACCCATTAATGCTGGGAAATATGTACCTCGTGACTTACAACTTGACTACAACGGTGATTCTTTAGTTCCACCTGCTGATGTAGTGAAAGCAGGTAACTCTATGTGGAAAGAATACTTGGTTGGTTTTTTTCTTGATAACCCACTACCATACACGACTGTATTGTACTATCTTAAAAAAGCATGGAAATTACGTGGATCCATATCTGTTAAATCAGATGGTTTCTTGTTCTTGTTCAAGTTATCTAGCGAAGATGATAAGACTAGAATTTCTGAGTCTGATCCGATGGTGATGAGGAACAAACTATTCATTTTAAAGCCATGGGATGAAAATGTAGGCAATAGCTGTAGTAGCATCAAAGCAGTTCCAGTTTGGATTAATTTATCTAACATTCCTTTGTATGCATGGTCTCCATTGGGAATAAACTGGTTAGCAACAAGGATCGGCAAACTTCTATGTATGGATGCTTCAACTGAAAAATTTGAACGAATCTCTTTTGCCAAATGCTTAGTTGAAGTCACTCCCAAGAATGAATTACCAGAATGCTTCACAGTTAAACTGCTTGATGGGACAGATTAGGTTGTTAAAGTTGATTACCTGTGGAAGCCGGAAATTTGCACTATATGTAAGGAGTTTGGGCATTTGGTAAGTACTTGTAAGAAATCTGTAATTGAAGAGAATGATAAACATTGTGAAACTATCGATCATCAGGAAATTGGTGATGTGAACCATGACAGGGTGAGGAAGGGGAAATACTCTGACAAACAAGATAAAGTGAAGCAAGTCTGGCAAATAGTCAATAGAAATAAAGGAAAAAAAGGAGACTTAAGTAAGGATCTAGAGGACATATCAAAGAAAATGATAGGAACAGAGGATAAAACTGATCATGGTGTAAATGAGGAAACCAGATCTGCAACTACCGTTCATAATGGAAATCATAAAGTTGATCAAACATGTACTGTTATAACTCACAATAAATATAATGTTTTGCAAAATGATGTGAATGGGCATGACTTTTTTGAAATTATAGAGGAGGAGGAAGGGGAAATTACTTCTGAGGTAAATTGTATAGAAATATGTAAGGAAACTCCCCTGAATAATACAAAATCTGTTGATGGTAATGCAACTGATAATAAACTACCATCCTTGAAAGTTGATGAGCAGCACATACATAATAATGTTACTTCCTTTTGTGGCAAAAGCAAGGAAATTGGTAGTGGCATTGCTGAAGTGCATACTCAAGAAGATACACTGGTAACAGAACTTGACAAAACTTGGTGTAAAGCTTTTGAAACCAGTATATCACAACTAATTACTTCTATGTACAAGTCTGATGATGATTCTCAACCTCATGACCCACCTCAATACAACTTCTCCATTGACTTGCCAGGATGGCCTTCAAGTATCTCTTTCCCTCTTCCACAATCTATTCCATCTCAAGTTCCTTCCTCCTCCCATTCAACTGCTCATCTTTCCTCACCTCATCCTCTTCCTTGTAGGGAAATTGAAACAAGATCTCTTTCTGCTAAGAGAAGAAATAACTCCTCCAAACAACAATAATTATTTTATGTATAAAAAATTTGCTGCCTGGAATCTCAGAGGTGCGCATAGTAACATTAAACTTGATCAGGTTAAAAGTATCATTTCTACTTATGATATTTGCCTTATTGGATTGCTTGAAACTAAGCTTAATCTTTCGTTATCCATCAAAGCTGCTGCTTACATTAATCCTGCATGGGATTACCATCACAATCTTGAAACAGCTTCATATGGTCGAATCCTTATTATCTATGATCCTGCAGTTATTACTCTATCCCCAATTCTAACTACTAGACAATACATTCACTTTCATGTCCACGAAACTCAAACCCAATCCTCCTTCTACATCACCTTTGTTTATGCTGACAACTCTGTCCCTTCTAGGAATTCTTTCTTCAACTCCTTGCCTCCTTTAAGACAATCTTCTCACCCCTGGGTGGTTTTAGGTGATTTCGATTCTTGCTTTGACCTAACTGACAAATGTGGTGGTAATCCTCTTAGTCTTGGAGACATAGCACCTTTCAATCTAGCTGTTGTTGAGTCTGACTTAATTCTGGTTAATAAGTCAGGAGCTAAGTACTCTTGGAACAATAGAAGTCGTAGTGGAGTACGTACTTTCACGACAATTGATCATGCTTTCAGCAACATCCAAGCCCTCACCCGTTGGCCTTCCTTGTCTGTCTTCCTTCCTCATCCCATAATGTTTGATCATTCTCCTTTGATTTTAACTCTGGGTCACCATTTACGAAAGGAAAAGAGAAGTTTTAAATTTTTTAATGCTTGGCTCAAGCATGACCACTTTCTTGGCTTAGTTTCTCATGTTAACTCTGAATTTTATTACTTTGGTAACCCCATGTATAAGTTTTGCAGGAAATTGAAAAGAATCAAACAGGAGATCAAATTGTGGGCCTCTACCACCTTTGGATCTGGTAGTTTGCTTTCAACAACTCTTAAGGAACAATTGAAGAATCAACAGGATTATATGATGGAGCATCCCCTTGATGTGCATGCTGCTGCTGTTGAAGGCAAATTATACAGTGATGTTAACAATGCTCTTAGCTTGGAAGCTAATATGAAGAGGCAACAATTGCATAATAAATGGATTGTTGAAGGAGATAAGAACACTAAGTTTTTCCATGATTCATTAAAGGTCAAGCATGCTAGAGACAATATTTTTAGTATTTATGATGATCAAGGTACCCTTTTTTCTACTGCTGAATCTGTTGATCAGGCCTTTGTAGATTACTTCTCTTCTCTGCTTGGAAATTCAAATGGTTTCACTCCTGATCTAGAACAAATCTCAACTCTTACTCTGCCATGCATATCAAGTCATGAAGCTCAATCTCTTATTAGGCCTGTAACTGATGCGGAAATAAAAGCAACTCTTTTTGCTATGAATAAGCAATCATCTGGAGGCCCTGATAGCCTTAATGTGACCTTCTTTACATCAACGTGGAGTGTTCTTGGCCATGAATTCTGTCAGGCCATCCACAATTTCTTCTCTAAATGCAAGTTACTCGGGGAAGTTAACTGTACTAATATTGCGCTAATCCCTAAAGTCTCTCCTCCAACATGTGTCTCCTCCTTCAGGCCTATCTCTTGTTGTAATGTAATATATAAATGTATCACTAAAATTCTTTCTTCCCGTCTGGTCATTGTAATGCCTACCATTGTCTCCATGAATCAAGCTGCCTTCATAACTTCCTGAAATGTACTTGATAATGTGCTTCTAGCTCAAGAGTTGCTAAAAGGTTATAGTAGAGCCAAAGTGACCCCTTCTGCTGCTATTAAAATTGATATATCTAAAGCCTATTCTTCTATTCATTGGGCATCAATTGTTAGGATTATGGCAGTAATGGGGTTTCCCAAAAAAATTGTGTCTTGGATATATGTATGCATTTCCACTCCAACCTTCTCAGTTGTTTTAAATGGCAGACCTGTAGGATTTTTCAGAAGTAGCAAAGGCATTCGACAAGGTGATCCTATATCATCTTACTTATTTTTGTTGGTTATGGAGGTGTTTACTGTTATTCTTAAATCTAGATACACTCAGAAGATAATTAAGTACCATCCTAAGTGCTCTTCACTTCAAATAAATTCAATAATGTTTGCTGATGATGTTATGTTGTTTACAAAGCCTGAATTTCCCTCTTTGACTGGTATAATGGAGGCTCTGTGGTCCTTCTACTGTATGACAGGCCTTTCAATTAATAAATCAAAATCTTCCATGTTAATTGCTGGAGTTAGTGGTATTCAGGCAGCTGCTCTTTATCAACACATTGGTTTCACTTGCATGGATAATGATATGAGGTATCTAGGTCTTCCCTTAATCTCTAAAAGAATTACAAATGATGACTGTATTCCATTATACAATAAAAATTCATCTGTTATGACTGCTTGGGCTAATAAGCAATTGACTCAAAGTGGAAGACTAGTCCTAATTAAAACTGTTGTTTTTTCCTCTTTAATCTACTGGGCACGAACCTTAATCCTCCCAACTAAGCTGTTGCAACTAGTTAGGTCTGCAATGAATATATATTTTTGGTCAGGCAGTATTCACAATAGGAAGCTAATGCCTTGCTCATTTACAAAATTTGAAACTCCCCTGAGACTGGGTGGGATTGGTGTTATTAATGCTAGGAAGTGGAACTATGCTGCAATAAGTACACATTTTGATGACCTCATCAACAAGAGAGGAAGCTTATGGGTTAATTGGATATGGCAACATTGCATAAAGACTAAATACTTTTGGTGTATGGATATACCACAAAATAGCAGCTGGATCTGGAGAAACATCCTTCTGGCATGAACCATGGTCTAGCAAAGGAATAATTTTATCAAAGGTGTGTGATTATCATCAGATACAGCAATCTGGAATACACTATGATGCAAAAGCAAATGAATATGTGCATGAAGGGAAATTTCAACTGCCATTTAGTAGTAATCAACTGCTCAGGCAGTTGTGGAGTGAGATTCAAGCCAACTACTGCTCTGCACATCATCTGGATTCTGTCACATGGAATATGAAGCCTCATACTGTTAAGGGTGTGTACAATTTTGTTACTGATTATGCTCCTCAGCTTGCCTCCAGGTGGACCTCTATAATCTGGTCCAATGACTCTGTGCCTTCTGACAACTTGATGTTGTGGAAAGTTATAAATCAAGCTCTCCTCACCAGAAGTAATTTGATCAAATTTGGTCTGGCTTGCTCCCCGTTATGTCTTTTTTGTGAGTTGCATGAGGAGACTACTGAACACTTGTTCTTTGACTGCCCTGCTCTCAAAACCTTGTTGAACAAAATTAGTGGCATTACTGGTTATAATCTTTCAAGTGGTAGTTCTAGCATGGTGTGGAGTATTATTTACAAAGCAACTAGATGGAGAAATGATAGGCCTAGAGTATTAGCAGTATGTTTGAAAATATACCTGAGGGTTATATGGAAGGAAAGGAATGCAATTGTTTTTGAAAAACAAAGGAAGAAGATTGATATTCTATGGCATGAAGTTAAGATAGGCACCCTCAAGCAATTGAGGAATGGCAACAGAGTTTATCCTGACAATATTACGCTTGGTTGGGTTTGATTCTTGTTGCTTTGTCAATTGTTTTTTTATTTTCTTTGCTCTCTTTCTTTTTGCTTCGAATTTGTACTCTTTTATTGTGTTGCAATAAAACTGGTAGGGGTCCAATCAACCTCGCTGGCTTTGCCAAAAAAAAATCTTTAAATCAAAGTATTTCATAAAACTATATTTTTATATCAACAAAAATCATAACTTTTATCTAAAAACAAATTCCTTTCTTATAATAAATTAAAAACCATTAAAAACATATATACTTCCAAAATCACTTCGAAAACCTTTTCAAATCAAAATCATCATTTCAATATTCCCAAAATATCAAAATATAAAGCCCAATGCTACCATAGCACTAAATAAGTCAAATCACATCAAAAACATCACCATGACATCTAAAACATCATATATCAGCATATATATGAAAATAAATCAACAGTGGTGAGGGATCCAGTTAGATCCCTCCAACCTATCCCCCTGCATCATAACAGCATATAATCATATAAATAAAAATCAACCGCTTCGAGGCGGGATTCGTATACAAAAGGTCATCCGCTCTTACACGGGAACGCAATAGGGTCTCATCCGCTCCAATAGGCAGGAATATATCCAACCCAACTAATATATATAATATATCATCCAAATAAGCATCAAACATCATAAATAAATTTATTCCCACTTATATAAAAATATAGTAGGCTAGAGAGGTGAGTTAACTCAGAAAAATGCCAGAAATTATCGAAGCACTCTGGATTGAATTAAAATTGAACGGTCGTTCAATTTAACTCAAAATTCCTACTAGCTCCAAATTCGTCCAATCCAACTTCATAGCGTAGTTCTCGTTGATACGAACGCAATGCAACTTATCACTTTTGAAACGGACCCCGTACAAGAAAGTTACGCATCATTAAACAATCGATAATTAATAATAAAATAAACTTAATAATAATTTAATTTAAAATTAACTTCATTGTTGTATTTCGTTTCCTTCCTAGGTCAGGCCCAAATTCACACGCGAAAAAACATTTTCTTTTTTTTGCCTTCGAACAATCGCGCTCGCCAACGCCTGAACGCCGCCGCCTAATCACCGAGCCCCCCCAACCGCGACCGCGCCACCTCCCTCAGCCTGTGCCCGCAACCAGCACACATGAGTACGTGCGTCTCCTCTACGCCGTGAAACCAAATTGCAGCGCCAAACGTAGCCATTTTCTGCTCTTATCGAGTGACTATAGCTCAATCCAACTGTAGATCGAATTTGTATCAATGTCCTCCACGGTTTCCTAATTGAAGTCGTTGGCTAATTCAGCTCCGAGTGGCTCCGATCGATGGTGGCCATCGAATGAAGTAATTTTAATGGCAGTTGAAATATTTGGGTTTGCAAATGAGAAGAAGTGAGGGCTATTTATAGAAGATTTCGCTTGGCACTATTCATCAGTGAAAATTCCGAACTCCAAACGAAGTGTGCCACCTGGCGTTCTATAAGTTATACCCCAATTCCGAACATAATGGAATATGTATCGAGAGCCAATTCCATCATATACAGAAGATAGCTTTTCAAAATCGAATTATTTCAATTAAATTTCCTTTAATTAATTTCTATGCATTTCAAGCTCCCCAGTCAAACGATAAGACCAATCGGCATGAAAATCGACAACATACAATAATTCACTATTACAGATGCAATGAAATTGGTTTCGTTGAAATCCGAGACAGCGTCAAAAATGACTATTTTTACACGTTAATTAAAATATAAAATCCCCAATTTCCGTTCATTCACTTTTAAATCAAAATTTAAAAATTCACTGACTACATTCTAATTTAAATAGAATTAAAAAAAAACTTTTTTATTTACATTCATTTTAAATTCAAGATTCCATTATTTAATGTAACGACCCACCTTTTTGGACGGTTTAAATCGACAATAAACCACACATGACAAACTCAAACCATTCAAAAGGGAGGATTGTTATGAGGTAATAAGAAAAAGCAGAGAAAAAAAGAAAAAAACAAACTCAGAATCTCACAGTGGAATGATAAAATATAATAATCAAATAAACAGTTCATGAAGCTGTTTGACAAATAACATTTGTTTACACTTTTACAATACAGATCAGAGTTACATACAGAAGTAATAAATAAATAATGCAGCGGAACAACATGATGCAGTGGAATAAATATAATAAATAATAATATTATTAAAATCTTTGTCTTCGTCCTCCAGAAAAGCAGTCTTCGATACACTGAAAAGCTCAGACTGGCCTGAGTGAATTGAAAAGACAAAATACTCGAGTCAGAACTAAAATATCTTATGTAAGTTAAATCAACAGTAAATAAATATGGTGTAACTGCGTCGGAGATGTTTACGGGTTTTGTCATCTCCTATCCAGTGTCAAACGTGAGTGCAATAACATAAGAGATGTTCGGGATTCCATCTCCTAAGGATTCGTTGAACTATCTACATACATAGTACAATATGCTATTATAATAGTGTTTAAAGTAAAGTAAAATATTAAAATAGCATTAAGGCTTTACCCATATCCCCCTTAACACATTTCATATAATGCCGTAGTCTATACAGTATTGTAAACTCCACCATAAACTGGTGGGCTATCACGGAGCACTCCATAGGTACGATACAAACTAAACTCGTAGAAGGCGCGATAAGGCATGTGACAAGGCACGCGAGGCAATGCCCAGGGTAGGATACTACCGTTTTGCGGATCGGACCGGTGGTAATGCATAGCAGCTACTACCGCCCACCTCGAAACACACTCCCAAATCAAATCGAGGGGTCGCCACCAAATCAATCACAAAGTCAAAGTATGGTATCGAAGAAATGTGTCCGATCGGAGGTGCGACCTCACTTGGCCCGGCATGGCTCCTGTTTTTGCCACATCAAGCTGACTCACGGGAGTCAGGGCAACGTAAATACCTCATACTGAATCGTTCGCCAAAACGTCCTACTTCATTCTGGAATCTCCACCACGTATAAAGTTGTTAAAGTAGTGTTCGGTATTGGCAGAGAGTATGACAATATCCGATCCCGGTCTCTTTAACAACTAAACACTTATTTCGCACCAGATGGTTCTTTTACATTTTCAAAACCGATTCATAACTGATATCAAAATACCATATTCAATTCAAACCATATTACTTTTCGAAATCATATTTTCTTCCAAAATCATACTTCCAGAATGGGTTAAACCCTAATTTCAAAATCATCATATTCAATCAAATATGTCATTTAAATCCCAACTTAGGTTATAACATCATTTAACCGTATTTGGTTTTAATTCAAGGAATTGAATATAAACACTTCCACTTTACTTAGTTTGAAATTTAGAAAATAGTTTAGATAGTTATAAATAGTTTAACATAGTTAAAATAAATTTTTAAATAGTTAAAATATTATAAAATAGTAAAAATAAAAGATTAAAAATAGTTCAAATGGATTTAAGATAGTTTTAAATAGATTTACAATAGGTTAAATAAATTCAAAATAGATTAAATAGATTTAAAATAGATTAAATAGATTAAAAATAGATTAAATAGATTTAAAAAAAGATTGAAATGGGTTAATTAGTTTAAAATAGTTTAAAATAGATTAAGTTAGTTTAATATTTTGAAAATCTTCATAATCAAGATTTAAAATAATATATTTTTAAACGGTTTGTACTAAAATGATAAATTTGAAATTAATATCAAATTAAACTATTTCTTTCATTTCAACACATATGGACCATGTCCAACTTTCAAATCAACAAACTAAATTTTGTCCTTCAATTCAAATTCTCATTTAAACCATTTAATCAATATCGATTTCAAATCCAAGTTCGAACAATAAATCCAAACTATTTCAAATTTAGTAGATTTCAAAGTTATATTTTCAAACATTTTCAATAACTCAATTTCGATAAATTTCATTTATACTTCAAATCTAACTTTAAAATTTCAATTTAAACCAATTCCAATTTCACATTTAAAACTCGAATTTTCAAAAATAATTAAATTTATATAAATCAAATTTCTTCAAAATATCATTTAACTAAATTCAAAATTTAAGGATTTAAAACCATTTAATTTAACCAATCCGGTGTCCGTATATAATTTTCTACCTATGGTCAAGTGATACGGACATATATCATTTCAATCCGCAATAAATTTAAATTTACGGGTATGTATCATTTCAACCCGCAATCCTGAATTAACATTCAAATTCCATAAAAATCGCTTGAGTCTATCATTTCAACCCATAACGATTTTTCCTTAATCTATAGACCGTTCGGGTATGTATCATTTCAACCCATAGGAAACTTGCAATGTTATAACAATAAAAATATAATATCCAATCATCCAATATCAACAATCAAACATCCAATCACAATCACCATTCAATCAACCAATAAATAACATCAATTAACTGATTTTCATCAACAGGTATTCAATTGACAATTAAATTCAATATTAAATTAAATGACGATTAAATGCAATAAAAGCCATATTTAACTGGAATGGAAATTTAAATATATACCAAACATCAACCAATCGATTTCTAATCACATTATAAATTCAATTTAACTAACTTAAGATAATCTAGTAGTTGTGAGTGGGTCAAAACATCCACTTTTGATTTCAAATCAATTTGAAATCCAAAATAAGCCCCAAAATTCAGCAGTCGCAGAATTCATCCAAACTAATATATTGTCGACCGAAACTTCGCTACGATCGCAGCGGAGCAAACCGCGCGTAAATCCGACCACGTACGTAAAAGTTATGCACATAAGAAGTTATACAAATTAAATTACAAGTAAATAAAATAAATGAGAGAAAAACAAAAGAGATGGCCACATCACCTTCAACAGATTCGAACCCTAGCGCTGCACAGTGCAATCTCGTACGCGATATTTTAGCTGCCCAAAACCCAAACTTTGACCACGAACGCACGCCTCCAAGCTCGCCCCTGACACGATCAGACGACGCCACTGCCAAGCCCCCCTCTGGCCAACCCTAGGCCCTACCCGCGGCTGTCTCTGACGTCGCCTAGGTGTGGTCACCGCCGCACCCTTTATTTGAATTTTCTGGTTAATCTTAAAGCCTCCAGCATGAACAAATAGGCCGAGACCTGCTCATCGTCCTCTTCCCAATGCCGCTTCCGGATCGTCGATCGAGCGAAGATCCACAGTTGGATCGAAATCCTAGCAAATGGAAGGTCGAAATAAAATCACTGATTTTTGGAAAAACCGTGATTCTATTGCAAAAATGAATTGCACCAGCGGATTACGCTCAATGAGAGCTTCAAAAAGACAAATAATATGTCATGGTTTGGAGGAGTTTGAATTTTTTTGAAATTGATTTTGAATTGGATTTTAGGGTTTTGTAATTTGAATTGGTTTCTGCCATTGAAGAAGGAGATAGTCAGATAGAATTGTACGTACTAAGATAAGAAATAAAAAGCTACTAAGGTTTAGAAAGATCTAGTTATATGAACAAAACCCGATAGGAAAAATGAACACATATCGAATCGGTACGAACGACAATAACGACTCGAAAAGCCCGTTAAACCTCCGAAACAAAAGTGGGTCATCCCATATATCAAAATAGATGTTTTCGATATTTTTAAACTCAATGGAACATGTTTCAAGATCTAATTCCATCGTAATAAGAAGTTAGCTTTAAAATTAGCTTATTTCAAATTGATTTCTACACGTTTCGAGTCCGTACGATCAAGCGACAAGTCCGATCGCTACGAAACTTGAAATCCTACAATAATTCACCATTAAGAATCCGATGAAACTAGTTTCATCGAAATCCGAGACAGTGGCCAAAATGGCTATTTCCACGTTAATTAAATAAATTATTATTAAATTAATTAAATAACTTTTTAAATTCAAATTTTATAATTAACAAAATTTCATCATTTTTGATTACCTATAAACTTATAATCTTTTAAGACAAATTTTCCATGTCAAATCCAATGTTAACTATTGACTAATTACAACGTTCAATTTTAACTACAATAAATCCATTAATTATAATTTAAACCCAATAAAATTGATTTATTTTGATTTTAATCTTATTATTCATTCAACTATCATCCTACAGAAAGATTAACATTGGTTTACGTTTCATTACGTTAGTATTCTACAATTATCATCTTTTATCATACTAACTGTCAAATTTAATTGGATAAGTTGCAATTGATTTCCTAGTTAATTTTCAACAAATTAAATAAATGGGTAACAATTAACAACTGTCACCTTTTACATAATTTAATTACATTTATAAATTTATTATCTACGCACAAATGTTATAACTACTTACACATCACTGATTTTATTTTCAATATTAGCCAATTCCAATTTATTACATATAATTTCAACATTGACTCCAATATTAAATTTTATTTCTTTATTTATAATCTACAACCTATTATGAATTTACAATCATTTCAATTAATTGGACTTACATTAAAATAGTTATCAATTGCCTTGAATTAACATCATTAACATTACATTCTAGTTATTCTTTTCATTATTAAATCTTAAATTTTAATTTCCTCCAATATTAAATTACTAAAATCTTATTAAATTAATAAATTTAGTTATCGAAAATTACGGGTCGTTATACTCTCCCCCACTCAAAACTTTTCGTCCTCAAAAAGGAAAAGAAGGAATTAAGGAATTAATATATCTTATTCAAAGTATTCAATTTATAAACAATTAATTTACATAATTAAATAATTTAAATAAAATATATCAATTTTAAACAATTAAGTCCTTTTATATTCAAGTTCAATAAAAGTTCGAAAACATTTATACTTTCACAAAAAAAATTTCTAAGTCCAAAATTCACGGAAAATTTCGACAGAGTCTCCTTTGTACGGAGAGGTCCGGGAGAAATAATAATATTAATAATAACCATATATATCACATATTTCAAAATAATATATCCCAAACCACGGGAAAACAATATAATATCACTAGAAAACCGCAATCTGAAAACGTACCTATTTGTTGGGCAAACAACGCTTATTTATGAAACCAAAAGCAGTAGCTATTGCTTCCATAAACTTGTATTTCACTTATAACCCAAAGAAGTTAATAATTATATAAAAGAGAAATATTTAGTTGTTTCAGTTAATAACAAAATAGATCATCACAATATACAGTAGTGGCTTTGCAACAAAACATAAAATCATCACATGCAATCAAAGTAATCAACCATCCATCCATAGCAACCAAACAAATGGTTTGTTCGGTTTCAGAACTTAAATCGTATAAAATGACAAATAAACTACTAAGTATACCATACACTCAACAGTCTTAGATAAAACTTAATAGATTATTTATACATCCTAACAATTTAAAGTATCACTTCCCAATCATCCCATAAGCCAAACAACCAATAAATTCAAATTCATGTAAGTTTTCACATTAATCTCCTTTCATATTATTTACTGTTCTTCTATTTCATTTATTCATACAATAATTATTCTCATTAATTTACATTCATTGCTTAGAAAAAATCATTTTCCGTTCATTCATACAATGTCATTTTTCTCTTTTCATTACTTACATTCGTTGCTTACATAAGTCATTTCCATTTCAATCATTTAGGTTATCTATTATTATGTAAGTCTTTTTACAATTTCACCGTTAATAGGTTATTTATTTTTCACATTCATTCCTTCCATATTTATCAATATTGAATATTAAATCCATTTCTAAATCATTTCATCATTTTTTGAAGTTATAATCATTTACTTAATATAGGATTCACATTTACTATTAACTTTTAATTATAATTGCTTCAATCATTAACTTAAGTTTATAATCCTTTACTTACAATATTCACTTTTTTATTAATTTAATTACTACCATTTCAAATTATTAACATAAGTTCATAATATTTTTATTACATCAAAAAAAAATTATTTATAGAAATGATTTCATTGAACACTTTTATTACTTAAGTTTACTTGTATAATATTCTATTACATATTCTTATTAACATTTCAACTTTTAACATTTTGGTAAGTTACATATGTATCTTTCAAAATGTAATTGAATGTTACACAAGTTTATCTTAATTCTTTAGTTAATAAAATGTTCAATATTTACATTTTCTTATTTTTCCTTCATATCTAAAAGTTACAAATTTCAATTCTTATATATATATTCCATTAATCACTTAGCATCTAATTCAAATTACATAATTTAAAAGTTTCCAATTATTAAAATAGTTAAGGTTTCATTTTATTACAATAATTGAAAGTTACTAATTATCAGAAGGTTTTAAGAACTAAATTCCAGGTTTTTTCAAATCAAATTTATATATACACATTCATATCTTTCATATATGTCAAATCGTACTTAGAAAATAAAATTAATACTGGTTTATCAAAACAAATGTGTTATAAGCTACTACAGCAGTCTACCTACTTTGAAACTCGAAAATGAACGTCGATGATGTGTGCACCCATCATCGAAATTATTTTCCAGCGATAGAGAGGGGTGTATAGAACTTATTTCCTTTTTAGACTTCCTTTAAAACATTTCTTTCAAATCGTATTGACATATTTATATCAGAAAATACTTCCAAATAATACTATTGTTATATTCCAAAATCTTTTGAAAGAAAATTTTAAAATCTTGGAACTTAAGTTCTAAAATTTCCAATTTATATTCATTTTGTTTGTAAATTTTATTTCGCAACCAATATTTATAAATTTCACTTCCTAACAAACAAATACATCACAACCAACTATATCATTTATAAAAATTATTCTTTTATATCCAAAATATAATACTAGGTAAAATTATTTCATTTACCTATACTTCAAAACAATATTGTGTCGGTTTGCCCTATTAAGTATTTAGAAATCCCTATCGATGCCATAGCGTCCTATGTACCGAACAGAATTTATAAATACTAAACAGAACAAATTAACACAATATAAAAACATTTTATAACACTAACAAATATGCTCTCTCATAGTATATACACTCAACGACTCATTCTAGGGTATTACTACCCTATTTCTAATGAGTCGTACCCCACAAAGCTAAGGTTATCGCTAAATCAAAGCTCTGATACCAAATGTAACGATCCACCTTTTTAGATGGTTTAAATCGACAATAAATCACACATGTCAAACTCAAACCATTCAAAAAGGAGGATTATTATGGCTTAATAAGAAAAAGCAAAGAAAGAAAGAAAGAAAACAAACTCAGAATCTCATAGCGGAATGACAAAATATATTAATCAAATAAACAGTTCATGAAGCTGTTTGACAAATAACATTTGATTACACTTTTATAATACAGATCAGAGTTACATAAAGCAGTAATAAATAAATAATGCAGCGGAATAACATGATGTAGTGGAATAAATATAATAAATAATAATAGTATTAAATCTTTCTCTTCATCCTCCAGAAAAGCAGTCTTCGATACACTGACCCGAGCAAATTGAAAAGACAAAACAATCGAGTCAGAAGTAAAAGATCTTATGTAAGTTAAATCAACAGTAAATAAATATGAGTGTAACTGCATCGGAGATGTTTATGGGTTTTGACATCTCCTATCTAGTGTCAAACGTGAGTGCAATAACTTAAGAGATGTTCGGGATTCCATCTCCTGAGGATCCGTTAAACTATCTACATACATAGTACAATACGCTATTATAATAGTGTCTAAAGTAAAGTAAAATATTAAAATAGCGTTAAGGCGTTACATATATCCCCCTTAACACATTTTATATAATGTCGTAGTCTATACAGTACTGTAAAATCCACCGTAAACTGGTGGGCTATCGGGGAGCAATCCATAGGTACGACAAAAACCAAACTCGTAGAAGGCGCGATAAGGCATGTGACAAGGCACGCGAGGCAATGCCCAGGTAGGATACTACCATTTTGCGGATCCGGACTAGTGGTAATGCATAGCAGCTACTACCACCCACCTCGGAACACACTCCCAAATCAAATCGAGGGGTGGCTACCAGATCAATGACAAAGTCAAAATATGGTATCGAAGAAATGTGTCCGATCGGAGGTGCGACCTCACTTGGCCCGACATGGCTCCTGTTTTAGCCACATCAAGCTGACTCACGGGAGTCGGGGCAACGTAAATACCTCATACAGAATCGTTCTCCAAACCGTCCTACTTCATTCTGGAATCTCCACCACGTACACAGTTGTTAAAGTGGTTTTCGATATTGGCAGAGAGTATGACAATATCTGATCCCGGTCTCTTTAACAACTAAATGCTTATTTCACACCGGACGGTTCTTTTACGTTTTCAAAACCGATTCATAACTGATATCAAAATATCATATTCAATTCAAACCATATCACTTTCCAAAATCATATTTTCTTTCAAAATCATACTTCCAAAATGGGTTAAACCCTCATTTCAAAATCATCATATTCAATCAAATATGTTATTTAAATCCTAACTTAGGTTATAACATCATTTAACAGTATTTGCTTTTAAATCAAGGAATTGAATATAAACACTTCAACTTTACTTAGTCTGAAATTTAGGAAATAGTTTAGATAGTTATAAATATTTTAAATAGTTTAACATTGTTAAAGTAAATTTTTAAATAGTTAAAACACTCTAAAATAGTAAAAAAAATAGATTTAAAAATAGTTTAAATGGATTTAAGATAGTTTAAATAGATTTACAATAGATTAAATAGATTCAAAATAGATTAGATAGATTTAAAATAGATTAGATAGATTTAAAATATATTAGATAGATTTAAAATAGATTAGATAGATTTAAAATAGATTAAAATTGGTTAATTAGTTTAAAATAGGTTAAAATAGATTAAATTGGATTAAATATATTAAAATCGATTAAAATAAATTAAAATAGTTTAAATTGATTTAAATAGTTTAAAATAGATTAAATTAGTTTAATAGTTTGAAAATCTTAATAATCAGGATTTAAAATAATATATTTTTAAATAGTTTATATTAAAATGGTAAATTTGAAATTAATATCAAATTAAACTATTTCTTTCATTTCAACACATATGGACCATGTCCAGCTTTCAAATCAACAAACTAAATTTTATCTTCAATTCAAATTCTCATTTAAACCATTTAACAATATCGATTTTAAATCCAAGTTCGAACAATAAATCCAAACTATTTCAAATTTAGTAGATTTCAAAATTACATTTTCAAACGTTTTCAATAACTCAATTTCGATAAATTTCATTTATACTTCAAATCTAACTTTAAAATTTCAATTTAAACCAATTCCAATTTCACATTTAAAACTCGGATTTTCAAAAATAATTCAGTTTATATAAATCAAATTTCTTCAAAATATCATTTAACTAAATTCAAAATTTAAGGATTTAAAACAATTTAATTTAACCAATCTGGTGTCCGTATATAATTTTCTACCCTATGGTCAAGTGATACGGACATATATCATTTCAATCCGCAAAAATTTAAATTTACGGGTATGTATCATTTCAACCTGCAATCCTGAATTAACATTCAAAATCCATAAAATCGCTTGAGTCTATCATTTCAACCCATAACAATTTTTCCTTAATCTATAGATCATTCGGGTATGTAGCATTTCAACCCATAGGGAACTTGCAGTGTTATGATAATAAAAATATAACATCCAGTCATCCAATACCAACAATCAAACATCCAATCACAATCACCATTCAATCAACTAATAAATAACATCAATTAACCGATTTTCATCAACAGGTATTCAATTGACAATTAAATTCAATATTAATGATGATTAAATGCAATAAAAGCCATATTTAACTGGAATGAAAATTTAAATATACCAAACATCCACCAATCGATTTCTAATCACATTATAAATTCAATTTAACTAACATAAGATAATCTAATAGTTGTGAGTGGGTCAAAACACTCACTTTTGATTTCAAATCAATTTGAAATTCAAAATAAGGCCCAAAATTCAACAGTCTCAAAATTCGTCAAACCAGTTCCATGTCATCCGAAATTTTGATATGATTGCAGTGTAGCAAATCGTGCGTAAATCCGACCTCGTACCGTAAAAGTTATGCACATTAGAAGTTATACAAATTAAATTATAAGTGAATAAAATAAATGAGAGAAAAACAAAAGAGATGACCACATCACCTTAAAAAGATTTGAACCCTAGCGCTGCACAGTGCAATCTCAAACGTGATATTTCAGCCGAAACTTTGACCACGAACGCATGCCTCCAAACTCACCCATGACACGATCAGACGACGCCACTTCCAAGCCCACCTTTGGCCGACCCTAGGCCCCACGTGCGGCTGTCTCTGACGTCGCCTAGGCGTGGCGGCCGCTGCCCCCTTTATTTGAATTTTCTGGCAAATCCTAAAGCCTCCATCATGAACGAATAGCATGGCCGAGACCTGCTCATCGTCTTCTTCCCAACGCCGCTTCCCGATCGTCGATCGTCGATCGGGCGAAGATCCACCGTTGGATCGAAACCCTAACAAATGGAAAACCCAAACAAAATCACTGATTTATGGACAAACCGTGATTCGATTGCAAAAACGAGTTACACCAGTGGATTACGCTCAATGAGAGCTTCGAAACGACATATAATATGTCATGGTTTGGAGGAGTTTGAATTTTTTTGAAACTGATTTTGAATTGGATTTTAGAGTTTTGTAATTTGAATTGGTTTCTGCCATTGAAGAAGGAGATAGTCAGATAGAATTGTACGTATAAAGATAAGAAATAAAAAGGCTGCTAGGGTTAAGAAAGATCTATTTATATGAACAAAGCCCGATAGGAAAAATGAACACATATCGAATCGGTACGAACGACAATAACGACCCGAAAAGCCCGTTCAACCTCCGAAACAAAAGTGGGTCATCCCATATATCAAAATAGATGTTTTCGATATTTTTAAACTCTATGGAACATGTTTCAAGATCTAATTCCATCGTATGAAGAAGTTAGCTTTTAAAATTAGCTTATTTCAAATTGATTTCAATAAATTGATTTCTACGCGTTTCGAGTCCGTACGATCAAACGACAAGTCCGATCGCTACGAAACTTGAAATCCTACAATAATTCACTGTTACGAATTCGATGAAACTAGTTTCATCAAAATCCGAGAGAGTGGCCAGAATGAATATTTTCACGTTAATTAAATAAATTATTATTAAATTAATTAAATCACTTTTTAAATTCAAATTTTATAATTAACAAATTTTCATCATTTTTGGTTACTTATAAACTTACAATCTTTTAAAACAAATTCTCCATGTCAAATCCAATGTTAATTATTACACTAATTACAGCGTTCAATTTTAACTACAATAAATCCATTAATTATAATTTAAACCTAATAAGTTGGTTTATTTTTATTTTAATCTTATTATTCATTCAACTATCATCCTACAGAAAAATTAACATTGGTTTACGTTTCATTAAATTAGTATTTTACAATTATCATCTTTTATCATACTAACTGTCATATTTAATTGGATAAATTGCAATTGATTTCCTATTTAATTTTCAACAAATTAACTAAATGGGTAACAACTAACAATTGTCACCTTTTACTTAATTTAATTACATATATAAGTTTATTATCTACACACAAATGTTATAACTACTTACAGATCACTGATTTCATTTTCAATATTAGCCAATTCCAATTTATTACATATAATTTCAACATTGACTCCAATGTTAAATTTTATTTCTTTATTTACAATCCACAACCTATTATGACTTTACAATCATTTCAATTAATTGGACTTACATTAAAATAGTTATCAATTGCCTTGAATTAACATTATTAACATTACATTCTAGTTATTCTTTTCATTATTAAATCTTAAATTTTAAATTCCTCCAATATTAAATTACAAAAATCTTATTGAATTAAGACAGTCAATACTTTCATACATTCAAAACAGCCAAGTTCATTCAAGATTTTTACTATGTTATTTATCAACATAGCTCTGATACCAAATTGAGATGACCCACTTTTTACATGAAGTTTTTTTTTTACCAATATATATAGTGATCATCTATTCAAGAGAACATCCTTTCTCTACTATCCAGGATCTTTTCACCAATATAAAAATATTGTTGTAATCAAGTCACCTAACTTACATTCAAGAAATCATGTATAAATGATACTTTAAGGTTTTCCCTTTCTTCTATCAGAGTAAAAGAATTTTGGATGCAGAGAATTTTATTTTGGGATTTTCTATAAAATTTCTCATGGCAAAAATAATTTCCAGAAAGCTTTTCTACTTACTTAATTTTTCACAAATTCTAGATGTTATTTTTCTAGTTTTTAAAGTTAGTTTAGATCTCCAAGGATTTAGATCTACTGAATGCTTAATTATCCCTTATACAATTGTGTATATGTGTATTCTGTGTGCATGTGTGTGTATTTGTGTTCTGTGTGCATGTGTGTGTCTATGATCTGTGTGCATGTATGTGTCTGAGTGATTTCAGGCAACATATATTTTCAATATAACTATCCTGATTTTCTGGTTTGCTTTATTTGTTATATTTCTTAATCAATTAGCTTAGGGTAATAGGCTGGTTGAACCCAGGCTTGACAAAATTGGTCATGTTAGCCGGAATTCCTCTGCTACTTTACACATATCCTATACAACTAATCTGGGTTTTCATCCTACCTATTTTTCCATTAATACTTACAACAGATCTCAGGTTACCCTTTTAAATTTCCAATTTGCAGATCATTTCAAATTATTCTTATTGTTGCACACTTAGGCTAAGCATTCAGGGAGTTAATACTATAAATTATCACTTAACAAAACATTCTCAAAAGCAACCTGAAACTGTTAATAGAAATCTTAGGAATAGTTCAATACTTGCAGATAGAAAATAGCATTACATCAGTTTCCTCCCAAAACAACTTAACTAACATTTCATAATACAAGTCCAATTTAACATCTATCTTGAGTCTGTAACTATTATCCAATTCCTTAGCAGCTAATTCATCCAATTCTTGATCAAGAAAATGCCTATTTGCCTGCACAATCACCACGAGCTGCCTCATTAAAAGATGAGACACCCAATGGTATATAAACACACAAAGGGTCAGACTAAATTGTCTGGTATGAATAATCTTACTGAAAATTTAAATAACTTTTAAAACAGATGAAGTAAAGCAATGTTTTCCTTATATACAAACCTCTACCACCTGTGCATGTTTATTAATGCATAACATAAAAACACATAATTCAATGGATTATTTCAGAGAGCACAAAACATATAATTCTCAAAAGAATATTCTGAACCACCCAACATAATCATCATTTAATCATTTTCCTTATTTATAATCTTGCTGGCTATCAGGGATTTTACCCAACCTACCTGTGAACTTATTCTCCAAATTCAATCTCAGGTATTTTATGATGGACTTTAGCTACTTTCTCTCTATTAAAACACACACTGTCTGGGGCATATTCACTGTTAACCCAGCACACTCAGGCCCCTGGGTATAATCATACCATGTGTGAGCTTGCAATATTTCCCTTGCCAAGCCTTACTTTGTAGCCCTAAGATCCAAGTCCTTAGTTATATTACTAAGTATTCATTTTCCCTCTTTCCCTCATGCTAATCCCTTCTGCATCTCATACACCAATCAGAGAAAATAACTCAACCATCATGCATATGTTCAAAGGATGACAGATCATCTTTTCATAATCATAGATTTATTCACACAAGCTAGTTTAATTTCTTAGTGTACATATTATTTAAATCATGGGTTTTTCTTTTGAGGAATCATGCCTATAAATATATGGTCATTTCAGTTTGCCTTGATGTATCCATTTGCCTCTGGCTTAATCAGGTACTCACAGATTCATGAGATCTGACTAAACCACAAGCTTCTAATCTTATTTGGATTTATTTGTAAACATAGAAGTTCAGCACAAGTATAACTTTGCACTTCTATGTTACCACATTTATTCTTGAGACATAAGCAGCAACCACTTTATGCTACACTCCCATTTGTTTTCCATTTTTAGACCATAGACTTATATCATATATCCCTGGAGTTCCCATGAATTAATTTATATGCAGCAGTCACATAAAAAAAAAAGAACATCCCATCTCAAAGATAATTCATGATACAATAATTGTTCAAACATGAAAGTCACCAATATATTTTCTGGATACATTCACACACAATATTTAAACAGATCATCAACACATCAATCTCATAAACAAGCACAGATTAATTAAAACATAAACCATTTAGGCTGCCTCAATATTCAGGACTTAATGCCAATTTTCAGTGAGATTACTCACCTTAATCCTTTCCTTTTGATCTGTTATCTCCTACTTGTCTCTAATGGCCAGTGCTTCCCAGTTTTCTCTTTTGCTAACTGTCTATATTTTCTGTATATTTATTTAAAGAAAATGGTGACAGATCCTTTCACCCTTAACCCTCTTTTATACAAGACCTTGGCTGCCTCTAGGGTTTTAGAATTTACTCAATGTCAATTCTACCCTACAACTTATGATCAGCCTCTCTTTCAATTTTTAAGAGCAAATGGGTAAATGGTCCCTGGTTCTATTAACAGAAATTTACACTTTATTACCTCAGTCACCATATTTGCATGATATCTCTAAAGCTAAGAAAATTGCTAAAAGTGGATAAAGTATTTTTCAACAACTCATACTACTTTCATGCAATTTCTAATAATTTTCTTTAGCCAGCCTTTGTTTTAAAATGCCTGTACACTATCTATATTTCTATTTCTGCCTAAGTCTTTATTTTCCTTACCCTAGACTTGTTTCAATGGCACATTCATATTTTGTCATGTTCATGTATTTATAGTTTTCTTTAGCTTACAAATAATTTTCTATTTTTCCAGAGAAGTATGTACATATGTATTATATCATCTTGTATACATATCAATATTTACCCAATATTTATTTATGGTCAACTTATCATATATATTTTTCCTAGGCAACCAAAAATAATTCAAACAAGTATATTAAATTAAATTATAAAACTTGCTCATAAAATCAGGGTTATCACATATACCCTTCCTTTTAGGAATTGTGTCTCACAATTCTTTCATACTCAATTCAGACATTTTTAATTCAGCAATCAATCATTCTCAGTTCAATCATTAATTAACTCCTATGCATAACAAAGTATTCAATCAAATCATTCATTAGTATATTTATGTATATATATATATATATATTTTTTACCTTTGATTCAATCAATTAGCTGTGGATAATCACTTCTGATTTTATCTTCCACCTCCCATGTGCAATCATTTGGGTCAAGACTCCATTGCACTTTCACTAATTTTATTGCTTTGTTTCTCAATTTCTTAGTTTCCTTTGCAACTATGCCTACAGGCTTCTTCTCATACATCATTCTGGGGTCAATCTGCACTTTCTCAGGAGATTTTAAAATTGTTTCTTCATCATGAACCCATCTCCTTAACTGGGATACATGAAAAACATCATGCATTGCTCTCATCTCCTCTGGCAATGCTAACTTATAGGCTACATTTCCAATTCTTTCTAGAATTTTATATGGTCCTATATACCTTGGAATCAACTTTCCTTGTTTTCCAAATCTCAAAATCTTTTCCATGGGTGATATTTTAATAAATACATAATTCCCCACATCATACTGCACTTCTTTCCTCTTTTGGTTAGCATATTTCTTTTGCCTATCTTGGGCAGAAGCAATCCTTTTCCTAATCAAGGCTATCTTCTCAGAGGTTTCTTTTACATTTTCTGGTCCTAAGACCACTTTCTCCCCAGACTCAATCCAACTTGAAGGTGATAAACAGGGTCTACCATAAAGTGCTTCAAAGGGTGCCATGCCTATGCTACTGTGATGGCTGTTGTTATATGCAAATTCTGCCAGAAATATGTGATCTTCCCAACTTCCTCCCCAATCCAATATACATGCCCTCAACATGTCTTCAAGTAATTTGTTCACAATTTCTGTTTGGCCATCAGATTGAGGGTGATATGCTGTGCTCAAGCACAAATCAGTCCCCATTGCCTTGTGGAAACTTTGCCAGAATTTTGAAGTGAAGATGGTATCTCTATCACTTACTATAGTTTTTGGTATTCCATGCAATCTAACTATTTCTTTGATGAATAACTGAGCTAAGGTGCATGCATTCCTATCTGATTTTACAGGTATAAAATGAGCCGTTTTGGTTAACCTATCAACCACAACCCAAATACTATCATTTCCCCTCCTAGTCTTAGGCAAACCATCAATGAAGTCCATTGATATGTCTTCCCATTTCCATTGTGGTATTTGTAAAGGTTGCAGCATCCCTGAGGGTCTTTGATATTCAGCCTTTACCTGTTGACAAACCATGCACTTAGACACATATAATGCCACTGCACTCTTCATCCCACTCCACCAATAATCTCTTTTTAGGTTGTGATACATTCTGGTACTTCCTGGGTGTATGGTATACTTGCTTCTGTGATAAGCATCCAAAATTTCTTGCTTCAATTCTTCAATGGCAGGCACACATATTCTCTTTCCTTTCTCCAAATGACCTTGTTTATTCAATTGGAATCCTTCCACTACCTCACCACTTAATATTTGAACTTTCTTCTCAAGTAAAGATGGATCTTGGTCTTGTAGCTTCACAATTTTATTTTTCAATTCTGATCCCAAAGTAACAAAACTCAACCTCCCTATTTCTTCTTTCTCACTGCACATGCTCATATTTTCCTCACTGCCCCTTTTCACTTCTGAGTCAATCAGTAATGATAAAGTATTAAATTCTTCTATCATCAATCTAGCTACATTGGCATGCTGTCTACTTAAAGCATCTGCCACTTTATTAGCTTTACCAGGTTTATATAGTATTTCAAAATCATATGAGGCTAAGAGTTCAATCCACCTTTGCTGCCTCATGTTCAATTCTTTTTGTGAAAACAAATATTTGAGTGACTTATGATCTGTATAGACTTCAAATTTAGCCCCTAACAAATAATGTCTCCATAACTTAAGAGCATATACTATAGCAGACAGTTCAAGATCATGTGTAGCATACCTTACCTCACTGGGCTTCAACTGTCTAGAGGCATAAGCTATTACTTGATGTTGTTGCATCAACACTGCCCCAAGCCCCTGTCCACTAGCATCAGTATATATCACCAAATTCTCATTCCCTTCAGGCACCTTTAGTATTGGAGCTTGTATCAATGCTTCTTTTAATCTTTCAAAGGCTTTCTTACACTCCTCGGTCCAAATAAAAGCCTGATTCTTTCTAGTCAATTTAGTTAATGGAATTGAAATTTTTGCAAAATCCTTTATAAACCTTCTATAATAACCAGCCATTCCCATAAATGACCTAACTTCTGTGACACTGGTAGGCCTTTTCCATGTTTGAATTGCCATCACCTTATTGGGATCTACAGATAGGCCTTTCTTTGATACTACATGACCTAAAAATTTTACCTCATTTTGCCAAAAAGTACATTTTGAAAATTTTGCCTTCAAATTTTCTTGCCTTAATTTCTGCAGTACTATATGCAAATAGTTCTCATGATCTTCAATTGTTTTAGAATAAATTAGTATATCATCAATAAATATCAATACAAATTTATCTAAATATTTTCTAAAAATTCTATTCATCAAATCAACAAAGCAAGAGGGGGCATTGGTCAAGCCAAAGGGCATCACCAAAAATTCATAAAGCCCATACCTAGTATTAAAAGCAGTATACTTGATGCTCTCCTCCTCTACCTTCATTTGATGAAATCCTGAAGCTAAGTCAAGTCTAGAAAATATTTTTGCACCACTTAATTGATCAAAAAGATCATCAATTCTTGGCAAAGGGTATTTATTTTTAATTGTGATTTTATTTAACTCTCTATAATCAATACATAACCTGAGAGACCCATCTTGCTTCTTAACAAAAACCACTGGTGCTCCCCAAGATGAGCTACTGGGTCTGATGAATCCTTTTTCCTCTAGTTCAACTAATTGCTTTTTCAGTTCTGTTAATTCCTTAGGCCCCATTCTAGTTGGCCTCTTAACCACTGGGTTAGCTCCTGGAATTAATTTGATAGAAAATTCTACTGGTCTATGGTTAACAATTCCCTTAACCTCACCAAACACATCAGCATACTGATTTACTACAGGGATTTCTTCCAATGCAGGCATGTGCTTCTCACCAGTCAAGTTATCAAGGGTGGCTATGCTTCTGTTCTTATCTGCTTCACAAAGAACAATTACCCTTTTTCCATCAGAAGTTTTCAATGATAAGGTGGAGGTCTCCATGTTTATAACTGCCTTATATCTTTTTAACCAATCAACTCCTAATATAACTCCCATGCCTGGATATTGCAACACATATAGGTCTGCATCAAACATATGCCCCCCTATATTCAGTCCTAATTGTTTACATATTATACCCAATATACAGGAACTACCTAAAGGACTTTTAATAAGCAAGGGCTTATCTACAAGCATACAATTTAATTTTAGCTGTTGTACAATGTCATGGGAAATTAATGAGTGTGTAGCCCCAGTATCATACACTACTACAAAAGGTATTGAGTGAATAAGCAAAGTACCTTCAACTTGGCCATGATTTTCAACATTGGGACTTCCTGTCATTTTGCTTTTCCCTTCCAACATTCCCATCTTTCCTTGCCTCAACTCTGGACAGTTCCTTCTTATGTGCCCTTCCTTCCCACACAGATGACATTTGAAAGATGCTGGTTTGGGATTTGTACACCTATTCTTCATGTGTCCCTCTTGTCCACAATTATAGCAAGTGATCTTCTTTTTAACCTCAGCAGTTTTGACCTCTTCTGATTGCTTGGTGGAAGCTACATCCATTTTCTTTTTATCATAAGGGTGGAACTTACCCTTTCCTTTCTTGTTTTGGTTATTTTTAAATGCTCTGAAATTTTCTCTGGATTTATCATGTTGTTCAAGGCTCAAAGTCAGATCTAAAACTTGATCAAAGGTCCTATCCTTATATGGCAGCATGGCTCTACTGAGACTGGCATTCAATCCTTGGATGTATCTACCATTTTTAGCTTCCTTAGTTGTGATGAGCACTGCACCATACTTTGCTAGAGATTCAAACTTCTGGGTATACTCAGTAACACTCATAGTTCCCTGTCTTAATTTAATGAATTCTTCCAGCAAGGACTCTTTAGCTGATGCAGGTACAAACCTTCCTTCCAACATTTCTTTAAACTGGTTCCATGTCACCTCTCCTTCAGGTCTTCCAGCTATAATGACTTCCCACCAGTCCAAAGCTGCTCCTCTCAATTGTCTAGATGCTATTAGCCTCTTCTTTTGGTCTTCCACTTGCATATCAGCAAATATTCTATCCAAAATTCTGAGCCAATTTTGAATTCCCATTATTCCTTCTGTTCCATCAAAAGTCTTGCCTCCAAGATTGGTAAAAGTCTTGAGTAGTTTAGAAAGCTCCTCATGTGGATTTTCTTGCCTATTGCCTACCCCATCCCTTATGGCTCTCATGAAATCTTGCATATTCACCATGGGTGGTTCACTTGGTCCTACCCCTTGTTGTCTGGGTCTTACCATAGTTCTATGGATACAACACTGGAGTTAGTCCATTTTATCTAATCTTATATAAATTAACCTATTCCAACTTATTATCATTCAATTATAACAGATAGTATTAACATAAGTACATAAAGACAAAGCATCCAAGACAGTCAATACTTTCATACATTCAAAACAACCAAGTTCATTCAAGATTTTTACTATGTTATTTATCAACATAGCTCTGATACCAAATTGAGATGACCCACTTTTTACATGAAGTTTTTTTTTTTTACCAATATATATAGTGATCATCTATTCAAGAGAACATCCTTTCTCTACTATCCAGGATCTTTTCACCAATATAAAAATATTGTTGTAATCAAGTCACCTAACTTACATTCAAGAAATCATGTATAAATGATACTTTAAGGTTTTCCCTTTCTTCTATCAGAGTAAAAGAATTTTGGATGCAGAGAATTTTATTTTGGGATTTTCTATAAAATTTCTCATGGCAAAAATAATTTTCAGAAAGCTTTTCTACTTACTTAATTTTTCACAAATTCTAGATGTTATTTTTCTAGTTTTTAAAGTTAGTTTAGATCTCCAAGGATTTAGATCTACTGAATGCTTAATTATCCCTTATACAATTGTGTATATGTGTATTCTGTGTGCATGTGTGTGTATCTGTGTTCTGTGTGCATGTGTGTGTCTGTGATCTGTGTGCATGTATGTGTCTGAGTGATTTCAGGCAACATATATTTTCAATATAACTATCCTGATTTTCTGGTTTGCTTTATTTGTTATATTTCTTAATCAATTAGCTTAGGGTAATAGGCTGGTTGAACCCAGGCTTGACAAAATTGGTCATGTTAGCCGGAATTCCTCTGCTACTTTACACATATCCTATACAACTAATCTGGGTTTTCATCCTACCTATTTTTCCATTAATACTTACAACAGATCTCAGGTTACCCTTTTAAATTTCCAATTTGCAGATCATTTCAAATTATTCTTATTGTTGCACACTTAGGCTAAGCATTCAGGGAGTTAATACTATAAATTATCACTTAACAAAACATTCTCAAAAGCAACCTGAAACTGTTAATAGAAATCTTAGGAATAGTTCAATACTTGCAGATAGAAAATAGCATTACATCAGTTTCCTCCCAAAACAACTTAACTAACATTTCATAATACAAGTCCAATTTAACATCTATCTTGAGTTTGTAACTATTATCCAATTCCTTAGCAGCTAATTCATCCAATTCTTGATCAAGAAAATGCCTATTTGCCTGCACAATCACCACGAGCTGCCTCATCAAAAGATGAGACACCCAATGGTATATAAACACACAAAGGGTCAGACTAAATTGTCTGGTATGAATAATCTTACTGAAAATTTAAATAACTTTTAAAACAGATGAAGTAAAGCAATGTTTTCCTTATATACAAACCTCTACCACCTGTGCATGTTTATTAATGCATAACATAAAAACACATAATTCAATGGATTATTTCAGAGAGCACAAAACATATAATTCTCAAAAGAATATTCTGAACCACCCAACATAATCATCATTTAATCATTTTCCTTATTTATAATCTTGCTGGCTATCAGGGATTTTACCCAACCTACCTGTGAACTTATTCTCCAAATTCAATCTCAGGTATTTTATGATGGACTTTAGCTACTTTCTCTCTATTAAAACACACACTGTCTGGGGCATATTCACTGTTAACCCAGCACACTCAGGCCCCTGGGTATAATCATACCATGTGTGAGCTTGCAATATTTCCCTTGCCAAGCCTTACTTTGTAGCCCTAAGATCCAAGTCCTTAGTTATATTACTAAGTATTCATTTTCCCTCTTTCCCTCATGCTAATCCCTTCTGCATCTCATACACCAATCAGAGAAAATAACTCAACCATCATGCATATGTTCAAAGGATGACAGATCATCTTTTCATAATCATAGATTTATTCACACAAGCTAGTTTAATTTCTTAGTGTACATATTATTTAAATCATGGGTTTTTCTTTTGAGGAATCATGCCTATAAATATATGGTCATTTCAGTTTGCCTTGATGTATCCATTTGCCTCTGGCTTAATCAGGTACTCACAGATTCATGAGATCTGACTAAACCACAAGCTTCTAATCTTATTTGGATTTATTTGTAAACATAGAAGTTCAGCACAAGTATAACTTTGCACTTCTATGTTACCACATTTATTCTTGAGACATAAGCAGCAACCACTTTATGCTACAGTCCCATTTGTTTTCCATTTTTAGACCATAGACTTATATCATATATCCCTGGAGTTCCCATGAATTAATTTATATGCAGCAGTCACATAAAAAAAAAGAACATCCCATCTCAAAGATAATTCATGATACAATAATTGTTCAAACATGAAAGTCACCAATATATTTTCTGGATACATTCACACACAATATTTAAACAGATCATCAACACATCAATCTCATAAACAAGCACAGATTAATTAAAACATAAACCATTTAGGCTGCCTCAATATTCAGGACTTAATGCCAATTTTCAGTGAGATTACTCACCTTAATCCTTTCCTTTTGATCTGTTATCTCCTACTTGTCTCTAATGGCCAGTGCTTCCCAGTTTTCTCTTTTGCTAACTGTCTATATTTTCTGTATATTTATTTAAAGAAAATGGTGACAGATCCTTTCACCCTTAACCCTCTTTTATACAAGACCTTGGCTGCCTCTAGGGTTTTAGAATTTACTCAATGTCAATTCTACCCTACAACTTATGATCAGCCTCTCTTTCAATTTTTAAGAGCAAATGGGTAAATGGTCCCTGGTTCTATTAACAGAAATTTACACTTTATTACCTCAGTCACCATATTTGCATGATATCTCTAAAGCTAAGAAAATTGCTAAAAGTGGATAAAGTATTTTTCAACAACTCATACTACTTTCATGCAATTTCTAATAATTTTCTTTAGCCAGCCTTTGTTTTAAAATGCCTGTACACTATCTATATTTCTATTTCTGCCTAAGTCTTTATTTCCCTTACCCTAGACTTGTTTCAATGGCACATTCATATTTTGTCATGTTCATGTATTTATAGTTTTCTTTAGCTTACAAATAATTTTCTATTTTTCCAGAGAAGTATGTACATATGTATTATATCATCTTGTATACATATCAATATTTACCCAATATTTATTTATGGTCAACTTATCATATATATTTTTCCTAGGCAACCAAAAATAATTCAAACAAGTATATTAAATTAAATTATAAAACTTGCTCATAAAATCAGGGTTATCACAGTTTATTTTCATTTTACATAACACTACTTATGTTTATTTCACTTTAATACTTAAGTAAACTACCATTTCATAGTTCCATTACCAAATTTACTTTCCTTAAAATTCATATGCATTTCAAAAGTCAAATTCTAATTTATTTAACTCGTGTCATCCCACTTTATTTAACTTTAAGATGAATTTCATTATTTATAATTCAAATTCAGAATTAGATTTCTTTCTTCTTAACATTCACATTTAATAAATTTAAAATTTGTTTTTAGCTTAACATTATTCAAATCCATAAGTTATACAAACTTATTTACTTAAAATTTCATTTCATTATTTTATCTAATTCATTTCAAATTCAATTCACTTTCATTTAACTTTCATGTTCAAATTCATAAGTTCAAAACTTACTTATAATTTATAATATTTCCAAATTATAAGTTTAAAAACTTCTTTTCCTATATTTATCAAATCATATTTGGAATTTTTTACAATCAAAACTTGTTTTATCCAAACAAAACTTCAATAGAAAATTGTTAATGGTAACAATTTATCACTTAGAGACTCGAAAATGAATACTGATGATGCTGCAGTCATCACCCGAATTATTTCCCAACGACTAAAGTGAGTTTAGTGCTTTTTTATTTCTTTTAAATTCTCTTACTTATATATAATTCGCTTATTATATAAAACCATTTCTTTTAATTTGTTTATGTTTATTTATATTGTAATAACAATTTTATTATTACATAAACAGCGAATGATAATAATAAAGTATTACCATTCACAAACAACCAAACACACCATATATAACTATAATATTTCCTTTGTATATAAAATATAATTTAGGTAAAATTATTTCATTTACCCACTTTAAAAAGCGACACTATGTCGGTTTGCCTTGTTCAAGCGTTTAGAAACCCCAATCGATTACATGGCATCCCACGTCTCGACTAGAATTCGTAAGCCACTTCAATAGATAAAGTAACATAATATAAAACATTTTTATAATCATTAACAAATACGTGATCATATATATATATATATATATAATACACTCTACTCAATCTAGGGTGCTACTGACCTTATTTATAATAAGTACCCATCAAAGCCTAGGTTTTTGCAAAATCCTATACTCTGATACCAACTGTGATGACACGCAAATTCGTCTCGTTTAGAGCTGACAATAACCGCACATGTCCAGCCCCAAACCAAAGGGAAATATAAATAATCATGAGAAAGAAAGAAATAAGAGAGAAGAAGAGAAAAGAGAGAAAAGAGAAGAAGACAGAACAGAAGAAACTAAAACAATTAAAGGATCTCACAATCGCAGCGAAAAAACATATAATATCATATCAATGATCTTTACAAAACATAAACTGTAATATAATATACATACATCCATTAGAGTACAACAATCAATCACAATTATCAGCCTGGACAATTATAATCACTTGTCAACAATGCAGTGGAAAATAAACATATACGTGGAATACGACCAGAAGACCTCCTGCTCGTCTCTAAAGCTCCAAAGCATCCACATCTACATCTATAAATATACCCGGTCTGACCTAAGCATTGAAAGGGAAAATGCCCGGATCAGCCTGGTAAACCAGTGTGAGAAAACACATCTCAATAGAATTTTTTTAAAGTTCATAAAAGCGTTCTTTAATCAAAACAAAGGTATCTCATAAGACCATGTCCACACATAAACATGGACGTGTTTTTACCATACGATAACCAAAATATTTCATATCAAATCATGTTATTTTATACTAGTGTCCAATATACAAATAATAATTCAAATAGCCGAAATTGTTACCATTATTAAATTTTAGCATACTAGGCTCTACAAACAAAATTGCAGGCACGTAGTGGAGAATGGATTCCATATAAATGACCAGGTGGAGGTACTACCTTCCGGCAGTACATCTCTAGAGGAATGTACCGAGGTCAACAGAACATCTGCACCTCTACCAACACAAGACCGACCTAACTCTCCTTAGATAGTATCGAATATGTCATCATCCCAATCGTTAACGACCTATCCGAGGGCCCTCATAGCATACATCCACAATAATTTACATCTCGAACGTCACAGCGAGAAGAAATATATCTAGAAGGGGATAATCATACCCTAATGGTTGCAAACCACATAGCCTTGCTGCATCTACCCTGTTTCGGTCATTTCCGAGTGTGAGGCTTAAGGTCGCGTTTACCTTTCACATAGCACACATCACTTTTCTCTTTGAATGTCATACTGCCATTCCATCGATTACTGTTGACTTTCACAAACATACAACATCTGAGCTCGTATTTCTCAGAGATGGGTGTTAAGTTAAGAGAAGCTGCCTTCTCCGCCACCAAACAGATGTACATTTATAAAAGTCAACGATGTAATCTCAAAAATGCAATGTCAGACATCCATCCATACAAGTTGTCCAGGAACAGGACAAACCAAAGGCACTCTCCTACCACATCATGTCGGGAATTACCCTAGGATTAGTAGCGAATAGTCCTTGCATTGGATATTTCATAAGAAAGAGACTACTGCTATTATATGTATATTGGGAGTTTATCCCCAAACATCAACAAGTAGTCCTTCATTACGAAAATCCTAAATATCTATACCTTCCCAACCTACATATTCGAACGCATAAACGTTGGTCCAAAGTGGTTCTCGTATAATTCCGACTCAGGTCTCTCTATACCAACAACGATAAATAGGCCAATTTATTTGATAGTCGGTTATTTAACTATCAAAGCAACAACCAATATCTATCACCATAAGCAATCACTAGGCCCATTTAATTAATCTTTTATTAATTAAATCAATTTCCAAATATTCATTTCAAATTATTTTTAAAAGATATATTCTCAAAACCATTTCAAATCTTCATATATTGGAAAACATTTCCATATACTTATATCACAATATAAGCATATTCATAAATCACTTTGTTTAAACCATAGAAAATATTTCAATATACTTATATCAACGGTATAAGTATATTTATAACACTACCATTTGGAGACACACCAAATAGATTTTTATAACCATATAACTCCAGAGTTTGTACGCCTCCGGATTAGTGTTAAGTATAGGAAGAAATGCTCCTACACCACCAAGCCTTTAGTATGATCATAAAAACCGATTTATGTATTTCACGATGGAAGATCAAAATATAATTTATTGGGTCAAAACTAATGTTGTGTAAAACATCGTTACGACCACCCAAACACTAGTATAGGGATTCGATAAAAAAATATAGATAAATCCCATATGCTATATAAAACATTTCCTTTCGGAAATCATTTACTATAACAAAAGTGTTATAGTCCATGCCTTCCATACTTCCCCGAAAACATCTATTACAACAATAAATGTTGAAATCTATGTTTTCGTTACTTAACTCACTTAAAATATTTTTCAAAACCATTTAATTCCATCTAAAATCATCACTTCCCAAAACATTACTTTTAAAAGATAAATTACTTTCAAAACGTTAACTTCATCAAAATATTTCTTTCAACGTTCCTTTAAATAAAAATCCATATTTACAAAACAAATAAATCTCCTTTCAATTTTATAAAGCTTCTATTTATTTAAAATCCCTTTATTTACAAAATCTATTTATAAATCCTGCTTTTATAAAACTAATTCTACTATCAAAATTCATTTATAAAATCCATTTACCAAATCAACTTCAAAACCATTTACTAACATTTATAAATTTCGATTATAATCTATTTCTTTGTTTATAAAAATATCACCTTTATAAATATTTTATATGAACTTATTCAAAAATCTCTAAAGCAAAGTATTTCATAAAACTATATTCAACAAAAATCATAACTTTTATTTAAAAACAAATTCCTTTCTTTTAATAAATTAAAAATCATTAAAAACATATATACTTCCAAAATCGCTTTGAAAACCTTTTCAAATCAAAATCATCATTTTAATATTCCCAAAATATAAGGCCCAGTGCTACCATAACACTAAATAAGTCAAATCACATCAAGAACATCATCATGAAATCCACAACATCATATATAATTATATATGTGAAAATAAAATCAATAGTGGTGAAGACTCCTATTGGATCCCTCCAACCTATCCCCAGGCATCAAAATAGCATATAATCATATAAATAAACATCAACCGCTTCGAGGTGGGATTAGTATACAAAGGGTCATCCGCTCTTACACGGGAACGCAATAGGGTCTTATCCGCTCCAATATGTGGGAGTATATCCAACCTAACTAATATATATAATATATCATCCAAACAGGCATCAAACATCATAAATAAATTTATTCCCACTAATATAAAATTGTAAGTAGGCTAGAGAGGTGAGTTAACTCACAACAATGCCAGAAATCGCCGAAGCGCTTCGGATTAAATTAAAATTGAACAGCCATTCAATTTAACTCAAAATTCCTACTAGCTTCGAATTCATTCAATCTAACTCCATAGTATAGTGCTCACTAATACGAATGCAACGCAACTTGTCGCGCTTGAAACGGACCTCGTACGAGAAAGTTACGCATTATTAAACAATCGATAATTAATAATAAAATTACTTAATAATAGTTTAATTTAAACTTAACTTCACTGTTGTATTTTGTTTCCTTCCCAGGTCAGGCCTAAACCCGTGCACGATAAAACATTTTCTTTTTCGCCTTCGAACAATCGTACTCGCCAACGCCTTAACGTCGTCGCCTGATCGCCGAACCCCCCAGCAGCGACTACGCCACCTCCCTCCGCCTGCGCACACGACCAGCACACGCTCGTACGCGCATCTCCTCCATGCTGTGAAAACCAATTGCAGCACCAAACACAGCCACTTTCTGGTCATGTCGAGCGACAATGGCTCGATCCAACCATAGATCGAGTTCATATCGATGTCCTCTACATTTTCCTAGTTGAAGTCATTGGCTAATTCGGCTCCGAGTGGCTCCAATCGACGATGGCCATCAGATGGAATTATTTTAATGGCGGCTGATATATTTGGGTTTGCAAATGAGAAGAAGTAAGGGCTATTTATAGAAGATTTCGCTTGGCACTATTCATCCGTGAAAATTACGAACTCCAAACAAAGCATGCCGCTTGGCATTATATATGTTATACCCCTATTCCGAACACAATGGAATATGTATCGAGAGCCAATTCCATCATACAGAAGATAGATTTTCAAAATCGAATTATTTTAACTAAATTTCCTTTAATTAATTTCTATGCGTTTCTAGCTCGCACCGTCAAACGATAAGTCCAATCGGCACAAAATTCGACAGCGTATTATAATTCACTATTACGGATCCAATGAAACTGGTTTTATCGAAATCTGAGACAGTGTCAAAAATGACTATTTTTACATGTTAATTACAATATAAAATTCCCAATTTCCGTTCATTCACTTTTAAATCAAATTTCAAATGTTCACTAACTCCATCCTAATATAAATAGAATTTAAAACAACTTTTGAAATCATTTTCATTCATTTTAAATTCAAGATTCCTTTATTTAAACAATTTCAAATATTAAATTAAACAATTTAATTACCAAATAAATCAATATATTCGAAATATAAGTTATTTAGCTTATAAAATTAACTTTGGAATATTTAAAATCAATTCAATGTTCCAAATTCGAATGACTGAAATTCTAGGTCGTTACTGGCAAGGCCATGTGCCCCCTTGGATGTGACATTTGATGTGTCAAATGGTAATAATTACCTTAGATATTTTAAGTGTTTTCTCTCCACCATCATTACCCCTATGCCCCACCTCCTCCTACATCATCACCTAGCACGGCTAAGTCCCCTCACTACCACCTAGGCATAGCTAACGTGACCCTCTCCCATGTGCATGTGATGATGGTTGTACTTAGATGTGTAGTGTTGACTTAAGGTTGCTTAAGTGTTAAGGAGTTATTAAAATATGTTATAAATTTTTGATTTTATATATAATTAGTTTATATGTATATATGTGTATATATGTGTGGCCATGTGCATGTGTACATGATATGTACATATGTACTTTACATTTAATCTGCAACGTTGCACAACTTCTACACGTTGAAGCGTTACAGATTCCAATTTCCGGTCTCATTTTCATTTCTTAGTTGATATATATATATAACTAATTTTTATTATTATTAATTAGTCTAAAAGAACCTATTTGAATTATAAAACCATATAAATCAATATTGAACCATTGTTTTCAAAAAGTGTTTTTATATCGAAAAACTAATATCGATTTTCCTTATATTTTCAAGTTAATGATATATCTTTATAAAACCATTATAAATGATTTTTATCACTTTAAAGCTAATTAAAATTAATTAGTATCATCTTAAATAAATTATTTGAATAATCATAATTATTTATTATCACTCAAAACAATATTATTTATATTATCAACCTTTTATTTAAATATTTTTTAAAATAAATGTAATTTTTTGAAGTGATAAATTTGCGGGTCGTTACATTTGGTATCAGAACCAAAGGTTGAGTGAACACCTTAGCTTTGGTTGGGTATGGCTCATTAGTGATAGGATAAACGACACTCTAGAATAGGTTGAGTGTACTATATATATGAGAGTGTATTCGTATTTTCTATAAACCTATACCCCTTTTTAGCTTTCCTTAGGAATAATCTTATTCTTTGAAATAACTCTAGCCTTTCATATCCTAAATATATTATGCTATGTTTAGGTTATACATTATGAGTACTAGAGCCGCTAATTCTCGAGGAGGTAGAGGTAGATGTAGAGGTAGAGGTGGTCAGGGTAGTACCACAAATGGTGGAGATCGAGCACCAAGGAATGTTGCTACAGTCGGGAAACCAAGGGTGGATATTGTAGACGAGGTTGTGCAGGTCAAGCCTTAGGTGAATTTTCCTTCGCTCTGTTGTAATTACGAGAGGCTAGGAGGTAAGAGGTTTGGTGGTACGGAGATGATCATAGAAGTCTAGACTTGGATTAAATTGTGTGATCGAATATTTGGGGATATGGAGCTAGATGATGCGATGAAGCGTCGGTTGGCTTCATAAAATTTGATGGACGCAGCCATGACTTAGTGGAATTCTATCACTACTGATGTCCAAGAGAACGACTCCTTTTGGACTCAATTTAAGGAGGGATTTGAGATAAAGTTTATCCTAGAAGCCGGGGAGACTTTATTGTTTAGGAGCTTCCTTGACTTGAAGTAAAGGGCTATGACAGTGATGTGGTATGATAACCGAGTCGCTTCCTTATCTAGGTTTGTATCTGGTTTTGTAGAATGAGATGTTCATCATAGGGATGCGCCCAGAATTCAAGGGTAATATGACAAATCACATCTGGGGTCTTATATAAATTTGGTAAACATAAGGTTGAGGTTTGAGTGCTTAGCACCGAAGCCGTCTATTCCTGCACCGGTTGGGAATAACAAATGGAATTATCAACCTCCAAGCGATATTTCTGGTTTGGCTTGTCACAAGTGTGGAAAGAATGGGATTTTCGCCATATGTTGTACATCGGTTGGGGAGAAACAAGTGGAGAAACCTTCATTGGTTAAGGCACTTATCGCTAAGGTACCGAAGATAGAACCACAGACAGCCAGGGCACAGTTTGCACCGAGGAGCTGCTACAATTGTCACTAGCCCGATCGTCTAGTTAAAGACTGTCTGATGCTTTGTAAAGGGGAGCAGCCTAGAGTTTTTACTTTAGCTTCAGCACCTTCCACTTCTGTTGCAGAAAAGGGAAAGAAGTTTTGGAAGGCATTCTATCAATTTTTAGCATTCATGTTCGTGTCTTATTTGATACCGCTTCTCTTAGTTTCATATCTCATACACTTGTTGATAGATTAGAACTTGAGCCAGTTATGGATTTAGATCCTAATTTTGTGTCGAACCCTATTGGGGGCTCGGAAAATCTCTATAAGATATTTTTAGAAGTTCTAGTTTCTTATGGGTTTTGATATTCCACTTGGGATGGATTGCTTATCGAGGAATAACGCAGTCTTGGATTATGATAAACGAACAGTGTTATTAAAGAAGGGGATGGAATCTTTGATTGTGGATTATAAAGGACCTAGCTCGCTTATGACTAGTTTTCTTTATTCTCTTAATGTGGTGGAGGAGGAGTTGGGTTCGATCACTATTGTTCAGGAATTTGTGTATTTCTTCGAAGAGGTGTCAGGTTTACCACCTCATCGAGAGACAAAATTTTGCATTGATTTAGTGAAGGATGCAAAGCCTATCATGTTGCATGTTCATAGACTTGCCCCGGCGGAGAGGTTGGAGCTGACAAATCAGGTTAGTGATTTGTTGCATAAGGGCTTGATCTGACTAAGTCATTCGAGTTAGGGAGCGTCCGTCGTCTTTGCTACATAGGTGGACGGTTCCCTAAGATTGTTTGTAGATGATCGCGAGTTCAACAAATGAATTGTTAGGAACAACTATCCTTTACCTAGGATAGATGACTTGTTCGATCAGCTTCATGGAGCTCGAGTGTTTTCTCAACTTGATCCTGCTATAGGTTCCATCAGTTGAGGGTGGCAAAGGAGATTGTACCCTTAACTGCTCTTAGTTTCGACCAATTTTATGAGTGGTTAGTTATGTCGTTCGGCCTAACTAATGCTCTAGCATATTTCGTAGACTTACTGAATCGAGTTTTACAAGATGTTTTGAATAAGTCCGCTCTTGTTTTTATCGATGATATTCTAGTCTACTCCAAGACCGAGGAGGAACATTCGTGTTATCTAAGGATTGTTCTAGAAATATTAAGAGAGAATGTATTGAAGGCTAAGTTCTTAAAGTGTAACATCCCCCTACTTAGAGGCCCAAAACTAACAGCTACGGATGCTGTAGTCATCTATAGTTATTAATCCTCGGTGACCAAATACAGCGACATTAGATACATTGATATAGAGAAACACAAGAATATGAAAAAAAAATAAACAGTAGACAAATTCCACACTCCATTTCAAAATATTCCAAATTGATTACATAATCCGAATTCACCGACCTTGTTCAGATAACATATAATTATTACAAAATACGCCAAGATAGACATATGAAGATGCGCTCTTGGTAGATCAAAGTATATAGATAGGCAAGAAAACAATTTACCTTTATAAACAAACACACAACGGAAATAAAATAACTCTAATAACAAGCTTGCCTCCTACACGTCCTCGGAAGCTTTATTCGTCTAAAAGAACACCTGGAAACCTTAACTCTCAACCTACTCAAAATCAATTGAGTACCCGAGAGTTTAAGGGGAAAACAAAAACTTTGAGTCAGACATAAAGCCTGGTATGAATAATAATTTACCATCTCAAACCATTTAGATATCTAGTGAGACCACGCCGCTTAGCAGAACGGGTTTTCCCCTCACTAATATCATAAAACATTTATAAAACCATATATTATGCTCCTGCATCCACAATGGTTAAAACATAGTATTTCAAAACATTATGATGATATGCAAAACAACTAAATCAATTCTGGATTACCCATCCTCATTCATTCTGACTATCTGTCTCAATTATAGTTTTTAGGGTTACTATTAACCTGTTAAATGTTTATGGACTATCTGTCCAATTACTTAGTTTTCATGGGATCACTAAGAACCTATTGGTAACTCCAATATCTTATTTCTTATCCTAGTTTTCATGGGCTAACTAGGAACCTATTGACTGACTATCAATATCTTAATCCGGATATAGTTTTCATGGGCTGACTATGAACATATTTCCCCTGCAATATCATACAGTTTTCATGGGCTTACTGTAAACCTATTGGCCCCTGCCAATATCTTTAACTAAGATTTTAACACATGTTAATTTATATTCACTACTGGGTCAACCTAGCTGGTTATTCTATCCTTTCCCCAAAATACAGTTATGTGTTAATAACAATGTGAATAATATTTCCAAAATCTTTATTTATGCCATGATTTTTCCTTTAAAATGAGAATGGGACATTTGTTTTGAAACTTTAAAACATCACTTTCGAAACCAGTGGATGACCTCTTTCGAAAGCATAGAAAACCTCTTTTCAAAACTCTAAGTATATATCTTTCGAAACCAATGATACCTTTCGATGGTATCAAGAAACATTCTTTAAAAGATAGCTTCCAAAAAACATACTCTTTTGGAAGCATTTGGTTTACTCTTTAAAAATCATTTGGGTCAAAATGGTTATATACGAAAGTATCTCTTTCGAAACCAACTAAAATAAATTTGGGGAAATCTTGATGGTGTTGAAACCATCTAGTCGAAATCAAAAGACTTTAAAAAGTAAAACTTAGAAGGACAGAGTCGAAACCCCCTTTCGACTTCATCTCCTTCGAAACCCCAACCATTTTGGAAACAATTAGGAAACGGCTTAACCTAGGTAAAAACAAGGATAACCTTTCAAAGGTATTGATGACTTCAATACTTCGAAAGGAAAATAGCGATTAGGTTTCGACTAGGTCGGAACCTACCCTTTCGAAAGCTTCTTATTTAAAGAAAAAGTTCCCCTTCGAAAGCTTTTTATAAAGTCCCTTTCGAAAGCATGGCTTTCGACTAGGTTGAAAAACTTTTAAGTAAATCAAGGCAGGAATTTAACTTTAGAAAAAAAAACCAAGATTTCGACTCTATAGGGTATCGACTCAGTCGAAAGCCCTTAAAAAACTTGGCAAGCGTTGATCTTTTTTTAAATTGAACCTTGGTTTCGATTCTGACGAAAGCATAGCTTTCAACACCCTACCTTTCGCTACTTACCAATACACTTCGTACCAATTTCCATTGATACCATGTGCCTTGGTTCCAACTTTATGGGTTTCGACTTTCGACTGAGATGGAGCAGAGGTAAAGGAGCTGAAAGATGCCTCCGAAATAGGCGGAACCGCCTTTTTCTGAAATGCTGATTTATAGCTAATCATAGTAAATTACTTTATAACTAACCTGTCAGTTGCAATGCCTTGATTGGATATTTTGAAACTTTTAAAATACTTTTCCATTAAAAAATACCGCATTAATTTGATTCAAACCATGGAAAGGTAACGTTTAAGCCCGTCCATATATTAAAAGTAATATTTGCAGAAAAGTCCTTTAACAATAATTTATTTTCCTAAATAAATCAACTGGGAAAAATCCCCAAAAATAAGAGAATATCAATTTCATCATGTACACAAACATATTAAAAATATAGACCCAAATTCTTCAAGGAATATTCATGATAAATTTCTAACCCAAATACTTCATATTTACCATCAAAAATTCATAATAAAATTTCCATGGCTTGGAAAATTCCGAAAATTAAAACCCATCTCCAAAATCATGTTTTACTTAACATAAAAATTTTCCATGGCATTTCTAAAATTGATAAACCACGGTTTTGACCCTAAAACCGTACGTATTACATGTATAGATAAATTGTTTAAATCAAACAATTCATAAATTATGCATATCATCATCCAATATATCATAGAAACATGATAAATACTCAAATCTGAAATCACATGATTATAAAATCAAAAAGAGATGGAATGAATTATTATTCACCTTAAACTTGATAAGGAATTTGAGATTTGTTGTTGATTAATCCTCCCTAGCTTTTGAACTTTAGCTTTAGATAAATTTCTTCCTTTCTTCCTTGGTAATGGTCGGCTTTGGTTTAGGTTTCAGATTGTGAAAGTGGAAAATGAAACGTGAATGGATAATTACAAAAAGATATAGCCATGTATAATAAATTAGCTAATTTACTAATATGCCCATGTGTAGTTTAATTATCCAATAAATCAATTTAAAACCCATTTATCTTGTTAATAAGCACGACCCTATATATATAATTTATTTAAATCTCAATCTCCTTATCATCATTATTCTATTTAATTTATCTAATTAAATTTCCTGAATAATGTTGCCAAAAATTAGGGATGTTACAGGCTCCCTCTCTTAAAGAATTTCGTCCTCGAAATTCTGTAAGTAATAAATACTAAACATAGCAATCATTTGTAACAACACCTAACAACCATACTAGTCTAACTGACTACCAACTATCTATATAAATCTAATATTGCCATACCCTCAAAGCAGATCAGGATAAGTATCTCTAATCCTGTCCTCGGTCTCCCAAGTACAGTCCTTCTCGTTGTCGCTCCACTAAACTTTCACCAACCTGACTGTCGTGTTCCTTAATCTTTTTTCATTTCTAGCTATAACCCAAACTAGTTGTCTAACAAAAGTCAAATTAGGCTCTTCCACTAAGTCATCCAATCCTGTCGGAGGAATAATAGTCTCGGGATCATGCACATACTTGCGAAGATGAGACACATGAAATACATTATGGACACCTGCTATATTGCTCGACAACTATACTCTGTATGCGAGCTTTCCAATCCTCTCTATAATTTGGAATGGACCAACATATCTTAGGGCTAACTTGCCCGACTTTCCAAATCGTATCAGACCCTTCATAGGTAATACCTTATTGAAAACCTTATCTCCAACTGAGAATTCTAGGTCCTTATGCCTCTTATCTACGTAACTCTTCTGTCTTGACTGAGCTTCCTTCATCCTTCTTGAATTAACTCAATCTTCTCTGACGCCTCTCTAACCAAATCTGGACCTAAGACTAATCTGTCTCCAGTCTCCAACAAACATGCTGGTGATTTGTATTATCTTCCATACAAAGCTTCAAATGACGCCATTTCTATACTAGCCTAATAACTATTATTATAGGAAAACTCAACCAAACGTAGGTGATCCTCCCAAGATCCACCAAAGTCTAGCACACAAGCTCTTAGTAAATCCTCGAGTACTTTGTCGACTCTCTCTATCTGCCCATCTGTCTGAGGGTGATACGCAGTACTCATATTAAGCTTGGTACCTATCACTTCCTGTAGACTCTTCCAGAATTCACTAGTGAATAATGCATCTTTGTCAATGAGTATACTACTAGGAACTCCATGCGGTCTAACTATGTTCTTCAGGAACAACTTAGCCAAAACAGGTGCTGTTCTGGTTGGCTTAACTGGAATGAAATGGGCACTCTTGGTTAATCTGTCCACTATAACCCATATACTTTAATTTCCTCTATTTGACCTTGGCAATCCATCTATAAAATCCATAGATATCGAATCCCATTTCCAAACTGGAATCTCTAAAGATTGAAGTAACCCACTTGGTTTCTGATGTTCAACTTTCAGTTGTTGATAGTTTGCACACTGCCTAACCCACAAGCCAACATCCCTCTTCATGCCTTCCCAATAGAAGCTCATTTTCATATCCTGATACATCTTGGTTCCTCTCCGATGAATAGTAAACTTGGATCGATGACATTCTCCAAGAACTTCTTTCCTCAACTCTTCCACATTCGGAACACACGACCGTCCCTTCTTTCTTAGCCATCCTCTCTGGTCAAGGCTAAAATCCTTTAGATCATCGATCTCAGTTCCAACCTCAAGCCTTCTGATCCTTTCAGCTAATACTGGATCCTCCTTCTACTTAGAAGCAATTTTCTCTATCAATACTGGTCGAACTTCTAAACAAGAAAACCTGGCGGTACTCTGGCCTAGAACCAGCAGTCGATCTTAATTGCACATCACAACTGACTAAATCTTCTAAATCTTTCCATTCTACCAACTTAGCTAACACCACATTCTGATGTTTCCTGCTAAGAGCATCAACCACTTTATTAACTTTTCCTAGTGTGTATTCTATACCACATTCATATGCAGCCAAAAACTCTAGTCACCTCTGCTGCCTCATATTCAACTCCTTCTAAGAGAATAAATGCCATAAGGACTTATGATCGGTATACAACTCAAATTCCCCAAGAGATAATGCTTCCAAATCTTCAATGCGAAGATCACAACTGCCAATTCCATCATGAGTAGGATATCTAACTTCATGCGATCTAAGCTGCCTAGATATGTAGGCAATGACTTTACCACTCTACATCAACACGAATCCTAATCCAGTTCCACATTCATCAGTATACACCACCAATCCTTGGTTCCTGTCTGGAACTACTAACACGGGTTCATTGGTCAACAAATGCTTTAACTTAAGGAATGCCTCCTCACATTCGTCGGACCAAACAAATCTCACCTCCTTCCTGGTTAGCTTAGTTAAGGGTGCTGCTATCTGCGAGAAATCCTTAATGAATCTCCGGCAATAGCAATCAAATTCAAGAAAACTCCTGATCTCAGTCACTGTCTCTGGTCTCTTCCAATTATTCACAGCTTCGATCTTATCTGGATCGATTGACAACCCTTTCTCTGAAACTATGTGACCAAGAAATTTTACCTCTTTCTTCCAGAAATGACACTTGGTAAACTTAGCCTTTAGCTAATTATGTCTCAGCGTCTCAAGCACCACTCTAAGATGAACTTCATGCTCTCTCTCATCCTTAGAGTATACTAGAATGTCATCTATAAACACTAGTACAAATCTATCAAGTACTCTTGGAAAACTCGGTTCGTCAAATCTACGAAGAAAGCAGGTGCATTTGTCAATCCAAATGGCATCACCAACCACTTATATGAACCATGTCTAGTTCGAAATGCTGTCAGAGGAATACTGTCCTCCGTCACTCTTAACTGATGGAATCCTGTTGCCAAATCCTACTGGGAGAACACTCTGGCTCCACTCAACGGATCAAACAGATCATTTCTTCTTGGCAAAGGATACTTATTCTTAATTGTCCTTTCATTTAACTTACGATAGTCAATACACATCCTTAATGACCTATCTAGTTTCTTCACGAACACTGCGTCCACTCCCTAAGGCGAACTGCTTGGTCCAATAAAATTCCTTCCTTCTAGATCCACTAGCTACCCTTCAATTCCTTCATCTCAGTTGGTGTCATCCTACTAGGCGGTCTACTTACAGGTTCAGCTCTGGGCACAAGATCTATTTTAAACTCAACAGCTCTTTTCGGGGGTAGTCCACTGACTGGATCAAAGACATCTGCAAACTCCCTTGCTACCCGAACCTAACTTAACTCATTTCCTACCTCCATAGCATTAAGCATGGCACTAACACTCCGGTCAGTATTCTCTACTGAGAATATCACTCGGTTATGACAATTAGGGTGTCTCAGTGATATTTCCCTATCCTGACAAAATATTCTAGCCTCATACCTATCAAACCAATCCATACCCAAAATGATTCTGATGTCTACGAAATCAATAACATACAAACTGCATGCAAACTTATGACCTAACAAGTAAAGTTCTAACTGGTCACATCTTAACCCTTGAGTTGCATACCCTCCTATTGGATTTGCAATCCTTAAGGAAGTAACAAGGTAGGTGGGTTCTAAACATAATTTATCAACCAAACACTGAGATATAAACGAATGTGATTCACCGGTATCAAAAAGTACTCTAACTAAAAAACTCTAAATCAAAAGTGTACCTTCCATCATAGTCTTTCCTTTATCAGTCGAAGTAGGCCTAACTGATCCAATAGCAAAGACCTTTCCTTTGTCCTCCCTAACTGGCTCTGGACATTGATTCTTATAATTCCTAACTTGATCACATTTGAAGCATTTCACATTCTTCTTTCCCATTTCCTGATCGGCATTCATTTGCGAAGTGACCTTTCTTGTCACACTTACAGCAAACTACCTCAGCCATTGATTTCTTAGCAGTAACTCCCTTCTGGGTTCCCTTTTTCTTAAAGAACTACCTCTTCTTCCCCTGAGAACCCTGAGTTTCCACTGACTTCTCTTTTGCTAAATCAGCAAGCAACTCCTTATGGCGAATGGCCATCTCCACCACTATATTACAAGGATCATGGACATGTGTCATGGTCATTCTAGCAAGCTCGAGTCTCAATCCCCTAATGAACTTCCCATTCCTTTTTATGTTAGTATCTATAATAGCATATCCATATTGAGACAGATCTTCAAACTTAGTAACATACTCGACTACTGACATCTCTCCTTACACTAAATCTATAAACTTCCTCATTAACTTAGACTTAGCGAACTCAGATACAAACTTCTACTCAAATCTCGTTTTAAAATTAGCCCAAGTTAACTGCTCTTCTAGAACTCCGGCAATGACACTATTCCACCAATGTAGCGTCGATCCCTGCAACTGTCTAGAGGCCAACCTTCTCTTTTTCCCATCATTCAGACCCAAATCAGTAAATATATGCTCACAATGCAACAGTGTGATGCCCCACCTCTATACTCACACTAGCCAAGGAAACTACGAGGTAATGTCGTCGACTGGCGCAAAGAATAAGGCTGTTGAGGAGCGACCATCTGTGTAATTGCTTTGTGCGAGTATCGATATGTCAGATAGTATGACATGCATTTCATTTCAATAGAAAATCCGATATCAAATACAAACTCAAAGCTACCACACAGTGGCTATGTGGCCTTCGGAAACAAATATAGAAATAAGCATAACACAAATCAGTCATAGATATTCATATCACTAAGGCGGAAACAAATATGAATATAACACATAGAAGTGTACATAAAAGTAGTGGTCATATAAGATCCACTACATCACAAAATAATAGGTACAAGTATAAGACAAAAGAATATATATACATTAAGGAGTCTCTATCTCGAATGTATAAAAACAAAAACTACTGAGCTAAAGTAGTTAGCCAAAAGTCAGAAGCTAGTCCCAGATAATAAGTCAAGTGGAAGCACTTGAAACACCTCGATCTGACCCGAGTATTATTTAAGAAGAAAAATAATAAACGGATCAGTCTAGCTATAAATATCATGTAAGATTAGATAGGATAAGAGACACAACAAAAATATATGATAACAATAATGCCATGCTTTGACAACCATACATTTAATAATAACAAAAATCATACAATATCTCAAATCATCTCAAATATCCAAAAAGAATATCACATTCTTTAGCTTATTCACCAAACCTCAAATATTGACAAAACATATCAATGCCAATCGCAAAAATTGGTGAAACACAAATTCCAGAAATCATTAATTAGAAATCCAGAAAAGACAAAGAGGGAGGCCTATCACAAATGGGAGCATGAAAACTCACCAACACGTGTATCACAAACGAAACGCTATTCCATAGTCGCTAACCCATCAAATTTGAGCCGAAGCTCCACAAACGGCCCAAAGACCATGGGTCGCTACCCTACCAATTTGAGCCGAAGCTCCTCAAACGGCCCGAAGGCCATGGGTCGCTACCCCACTAATTTGAGCCGAAGCTCCACAAACGGGGTTTAGTCCCCACACAAAAAAGAGACATCGCACATCGCTAGTCTAAATCTCAAAATGATCATCATTGATCAATAAGCGTAAATTACATTAAGCTAGTAAATAAATGAGTTAGGCTTCATGTTCCATAACCATTAGCTTAACTTAAATATTTACGAACATATTGTAGACTTCCACTCGAAAATAAGTGTAAATTACACTAAGCTAGTAAATAAATGAGTTTAGCTTCATGTCCCATAACCACCGGCTTATCTTAAATATTTACGAACAGATTGTAGATTTCCACTCGAAAATTGTCACGAGATTTCAATCGAACAAGTCCAAGAATTAACCAACGAAGTAAACGCAAGTGTTTCATAGCACTTATATTGCTAAGTCATTTAATTAGATATCTCATACGAATGAGGTAAAGGTTTGGATATACTAATAGATTGGAAAATGGTTTTAAAAATGAACTTTGTATTAAAAGTAACGTTGAAATCGGTTTTGTGAAAGAGTTTAAGTATTTACTACTAGTATAGATACCTTTGTATTTAAAAGTGACAAATCATAGAAATAATTGTAAAAACAATCTATCACCAAAAATCCACATTCGACTACGTGAATTCCAACCATAAAAATCGATATCAAATCCCAATCAAATGGATATTCCCAAAAATCCATATATGAAGTCATCAAAGTCGATAATAATTGACAACAACTAACCGGATCAACAAAAATCGATAAAAATTGGAAATCCACTCAAAAACAGCAAAAATAGGCAAAACCGCACAGAACCAGACATCTGGTTAGGGAACCAGACGTTTGGATTTTGTCTCTGCCTTTTTTCTTTTTTCCAGGGACCCCTTCCAAACGTCTGTATTTTTCAACCAGACGTATGGATTTTCCTACTAGGCAAAAATCAGCCTAGCCCAAAAAGGGCAAAAATCCAAACTGGAGGCGATCGAACGAGCGATGGAGGCTAGGGAATTATTCCAAGCGACAACCCAGCCTTATAGGCTCTTCGATACACCCCAAATAACATGTCCATACGTCCAAGATAGGATCTTTAAAGATTTGGTCTTCAAAATACCAAAATTGGAAAATTCACCAAATCAATTCAAATCAAAAGCAATTGGACATGGAATAGATGTTAGGAATTTATACCTAACAACAATGAAAGCTATAGACATAAATGTGAGTTCAAAAACTCACCTTTAAACCTAAAAATAACGAGTGAGAAGCTTTAAAACAAAGGAAAGATCAACCACTCTTCAACTTCAACTCAAGAAGCTCCGATCTAAGCTCATAAGCAAGTATTTTCTAAGTTAGGGTTTAGGAATTTCTGAAAATTGAAGAGAGATTCAGATGGAGAAGATGAAGAGGATGCTTACCTAAGCTTCTCTTTGATTTCTAGAACTTGAATTTGAAATTCCTAGTAATCTAGAGTTTATGAATTTTAATTTCCCCTTCTTTCCCCTATTTTCCTTTAGCTTGAGAGTGTTAGGAAAATAAAATGAATGAATGAAGAGGGGGTGGAGTGTTAGGGTCTTTTGTTGGGTTAGTGGGCTGAAACCCCAAACCCAAAGCCCAATAGAAAAATAGCAAAATTCTACTCAACTCCAAATATATCGATGTTTATACTGAAAAAAGTTGTAAACATCGTTTTGAACTCAATGGAAGTGGTCTCGAGTCCGGATTCGACTGTTTACAAAAAGTTACATTTTGGACTTTTAAATTCAACTAACGATTCTATATTTAAGTAAATCATTTAAATATATTATCGTAAAAATATGAGGGTTGTTACAAATAGTTAGTTCTGAACTTCTATGGCACTTTCCATTCCCAAGAATGGCTTCCCACCCAAACTGGCGTAATCTCTACTCAGTAAAGCAATATTCCCAACTTGAGCCATAGGATTAGCTCCTCCTACATTTCCAGCAACACCAGCAGCAACTCCAACTTGCATCAAATTGACAAAGAACTGGTACATTGCCCCCATATCTACTGGTGGATTTCCAGTACCTACATTGGCTTAAGCATTTTAGTTACTAGCATTAGCCGCTCGACCCGGATTTCTCCTGGTAGTGGGTTGAGCATTTCCATTAGTTATGGTGCTTCCTCCACCAACATTTCCTCTTCCGTTTCCTACTTCCATATCCCCTTTCTCATAAATCTGCATACGAGCCTTAGTAAGATACAGAAGAACGGTCTAAGAGAGCAGGGAATACTTACTTATATATAACTATATATAAAAAATACAAGTACGTTACTATAGCGTTAAACCAAACCCCAATCTTATTATCCGATTCATTATATTATGTTTGGAAAAACTTTTAGGTTTAAGTTTCTTTTAAAGTTTCATAAACATATACTCTGATACCAACATGTAACATCCCTTGCTTGGAGGCCCAAAACTAACAGCTACGGATGCTGTAGTCATCCATAGTTATTAATCCTCGATGACCAAATACAGCGACATTAGATACATTAATACACAGAAACACAAGAATATGAAAAAAAATTAAACAGTAGACAAATTCCTCATTCCATTTCAAAATATTCCAAATTGATTACATAATCCCAATTCGCCGACCACATTCAAATAACACATAATTATTACAAAATACGCCAAGATCGACATATGAAGATGCCCCCTTGGTAGATCAGAGTATATAGATAGGCAAGAAACCAATTTGCCTTTATAAACAAACACACAACGGAAATAAAATAACTCTAATAACAAGCTTGCCCCCTACACGTCCTCGGAAGCTTTATTCATCTAAAAGAACACCTGGAAACCTTAACTCTCAACCTACTCAAAATCAATTGAGTACCCGAGAGTTTAAGGGGAAAACATAAACTTCGAGTTAGACATAAAGCCTGGTATGAATAATAATTTACCATCTCAAACCATTTAGATATCTAGTGAGACCACACCTCTTAGCAGAATGGGTTTTCCCCTCACTAACATTCTAAAACATTTATAAAACCACATACTGCGCACCTACATCCACAATGGTTAAAACATAGTATTTCAAAACATTATGATGATATGCAAAACAAATAAATCAATTTTGGATTACCCATCCCCATCATTCTAACTATCTGTCTCAATTATAGTTTCTAGGGTTACTATTAACCTGTTAAATGTTTATGGACTATCTTTCCAATTACTTAGTTTTCATGGGATCACTAAGAACCTAATGGTAACTCTAATATCTTATTTCTTATCCTAGTTTTCATGGGCTAACTAGGAACCTATTGACTGACTGTCAATATCTTAATTGGATATAGTTTTAATGGACTAACTACAAACCTACTGGCCCCTGCCAGTATCATATCATAGTTTTCATGGGCTGACTATGAACATATTGGCCCCTGCCAATATCATGCTCATGGGCTTACTGTAAACATATTGGCCCCTGCAATATCTTTAATTAAGATTTTAACACATGTTAAGTTATATTCACTACTGGGTCAACCTAGCTTGTTATTCTGCCCTTTCCCCAAAATACAGTTATGGGTTAATAACAATGTGAATAATATTTCCAAAATCTTTATTTATGGCATGGTTTTTCCTTTAAAATGAGAATGGGTCATTTGTTTTGAAACTTTAAAACATCACTTTCGAAACCACTGGATGACCTCTTTCGAAAGCATAGATAACCTCTTTTCAAAACTCTAAGTATATACCTTTCGAAACCAATGATATCTTTCGATGGTATCAAGAAACATTCTTTAAAAGATAGCTTCGTAACAAATAAAGTACCCTTTCAAAAGCATTGGGTTTACTCTTTAAAAATCATTTGGGTCAAAATGGTTATATACAAAAGTATCACTTTCGAAACCAACTAAAATAAATTTGTGGAAATGTTTATGGTGTCGGAACCATCAAGTCGAAAGCAAAAGACTTTAAAAATTAAAACTTCAAAGGACAGAGTCGAAACCCCCTTTCGACTTCATCTCCTTCGAAACCCCAACCCCTTTCGAAAGCAATTAGGAAGCGGCTTAACCTAGGTAAAAACAAGGATAACCTTTTGAAGGAATTGATGACTTCAATACTTCGGAAGGAAAATAGCGGCTAGGTTTCGACTAGGTCGGAACCTGCCCTTTCAAAAGCTTCTTATCTAAAGAAAAAGTTCCCCTTCGAAAGCTCTTTATAAAGTCTGTTTCGAAAGCATGGCTTTTGACTAGGTTGAAAACTTTTACGTAAATCATGGCAGGAATTTAACTTTAGAAAACAAACTAAGGTTTCTTCTCTATAGGGTATCAACTCAGTCGAAAGCCTTTCAAAAACAAGGCAGGCGTTGACCTGTTTTTAAATTGAACCTTGGTTTCGATTCTGATGAAAGCATAGCTTTCGACACCCTACCTTTCGCTACTTAACAGTACACTTCATACCAATTTTCATTGATACCATGTGCTTTGGTTCCAACTTTATGGGTTTTGACTTTTGACTGAGATGGAGAAGAGGTAAAGGAGTCGAAAGGTGCCTCCGAAATAGGCGGAACCACCTTTTTCTAAAACGCTGATTTATAGCTAATCATAGTAAATTGCTTTATAACTAACCTGCCAGTTATAACGCCTTGATTGGCAATTTTGAAACTTTTCAAATACTTTTCCATTAAAAACTGCTGCATTAATTTGATTCGAACCATAGAAAGGTAACATTTAAGCCCTTCCATATATCAAAAGTAATATTTGCAGAAAAGTCATTCTTTAACAATAATTTATTTTCCCAAATAAATCAACTAGGAAAAATCCCCAAAATCACAGAAAATCAATTTCATCATGTACTCAAACATATTCAAAATTTAGACCCAAATTCTTCCAGGAATATTCATAATAAATTTTTAACCCAAATACTTCATATTTACCTTCAACAATTCATATAAAATTTCTATAGCTTGGAAAATTCCAAAAATTAAAACCCATCTCCAAAATCATGTTTTACTTAACATAAAAATTTTCCATAGCATTTTTAAAATTGATAAACCATGGTTTTGACCCTTAAGCCGTACGTATTGCATGTATAGATAAATTGTTTAAATCAAACAATTTATAAATTAAGCATATCATCATCCAATATATCATACAAACAAGATAAATACTCAAATCTAAAATCACATGATTATAAAGTCAAAAGGAGATGGAATGAATTATTATTCACCTTAACCTATTAGTAACTCAAATTTCTTCTTTCTTCCTTGGTAATGGTCGGCTTTGTTTTTGGTTTTAGATTTTTCATTTGTGAAAGTGGAAAATGAAACATGAATGGACAATTACAAAAGGTTATAGCCATGTATAATAAATTAGCTAATTTACTAATATGCCCATGTGTAGTTTAATTAACCAATAAACAAATTTAAAACCCATTTATCTTGTTAATAAGCATGGCCCTATATATATAATTTATTCAAATCTCAATCTCCTTATCATCATTATTCTATTTAATTTATCTAATTAAAGTTCCTAAATAATGTTGTCAAAAATTAGGGATGTTACACAAAGTGTCATTTTTTGCATTCAGAAGTTAGGTTCTTAGGTCATGTTGTTTTGGCGGAGGGTATTTTTTGTTGATCCCACTAAGGTTGTGGTCACTCGGGACTAAAAGAGGTCGAAAAGCACAACAGAAATTAGAATCTTTCTCGGTCTAGTAGGTTATTATAGGAGATTCATACAGGATTTCTCGAAGATTGCCTCTCGCTTAACGAATTTGACGAAGAAAGATGTCAAATTTGTGTGGACTGATAAATGCAAGAAAGCACTCGAAGAGTTAAAAGAAAAGTTGTCTAGTGCTTCTGTCATTGTTGTGCCAGATGGAGGTAAGGGTTTGACTGTTTACACTGATGCTGTGGAATGGGTCTAGGTGTTGTATTAATGCAGCATGGGAGGGTTATTTTTTATGTGAGTCGGTAGCTCAAACTACATGAAGCGAGGTATGCATCTCATGACTTGGAGTTGTTAGTAGTGGTATTTGCATTAAACATGTGGAGGCATCATTTGCTAGGTGAAAGGTTCAAGTTGTATACGGATTATAAATCTTTAAAGTATCTTTTTACGCAAAAAGAATTAAACATAAGGTAGCAAAGGTGGTTGGAGTTTCTTGTGGCCTATGATCTAGATATATTATGCACATCGAGGAAAACAAATGTCGTAGCTGATGCGCTCAGTAGGAGGTAAGCTATTATAGCTAGCATTGAGGTTCGTCCGACCTTGATCGGCCATATAGAAGAGAATCAGCTTAGAGATCCTCTTATTACTCGAAAGGCAAAGCTGTAAGTGAGAATGAGGCACTGGAGAGGTGGCCTGGATTTGAAGTAGATAGCTGTGGTTTAGTGAGGATGAATGAAAGGTGGTGTGTTCCCAAGTTTGATGGGATTAGGTAGGAGGTTCCAAAGGAGAATCATCATTCACGGTTAACAATACATCCATGGGTCACTAAGATGTACCAAGATACGAGGCATACTTTTTGGTGGAAAGGTATGAAAAGAGATGTTTCTATCTTTGTGAGTAGGTGTGCTAACTGCTAGCAAGTAAAGCGTAGTCACCAAAGGCGGCTAGACTGCTTCATCCACCTGAAATTCCTAAGTGGAAATGGGAGTAGATTTCCATGGACTTCATTAACAGATTGCCTAGGTCGAGATGAGGTAACAAAGATGTGTGGGTTATTATGGATCGATTGACTAAGAGTGTGCACTTATTACCTGTTAAGAAATCGAGAACAAAATCTAGTTTGGTTAAGTTATATGTTAAGGAAATCATTAGATTGCATGATGTTCCTTGTGATATCGTGAGTGATAGGGATCCGACATTCACAAGCCAGTTCTGGAAGGTTTCGCATGAGGCCTTAGGGACCGAGTTTAGTTTGAGTATCGCTTACCATCCATAGACGGATGGGCAAACAGAAAAGATGAACCGAGTGTTGGAGGACTTGCTTCGAGCATGCATTTTAGATTTTGGGGGTTCGTGGGAAGAACACTTACCACTTGTTTAGTTTTCATACAACAACAGTTATCGGGCTAGTATTGGAATGACACCATTTGAAGCATTGTTGAAAGGCCTTGCAAATCTCCATCGTGTTGGGTGGAACCTGAAGAATGTCTTGTGCTTGGACCGGATATGATCCGAGAGGCATCTGATAAAGTTATAGAGATTCGAAAGTGAAATCAAGGAAGCATAGAATTGGCAGAAGAGCTATGCAGATGAGAGGCATAGAGACTTGGAGTTCTTAGTTGGAGACTTTATATTTATAAAGGTTTCTACGATGAGAAGTATAGTCCTATTTGGAAGGGCTAGTAAGTTGGCTCCTCGTTATATCGGACCATTCTCGATTCCAGTGAGGATTGGTACACTCGCGTATAGAGTCAAGTTACTGATTAGGCTATCAGGTGTGCACAATGTATTTCATGTGTCACACTTGCATAAGTTTGTGCATGAACCTTCGATGATAGTGGAAGCATCAACGTAGGAGGGCTTGGAGATAGAGCGAAATCTAACTGTATTGAGACAACCATTCGTAATGTTAGTAAAGATACAAAGTGACTAATGACTAAGGTTGTGAAGTTTGTCAAGGTATATTGGAGTGAGGATTCTTAGGATTGTACATGGGAAATAGAGAATAGTTTGAGAGAGTCCTTTACGGATTTGTTCTTAGACTAGAGATTTGTTATCTTAGTATCGTACGTCTTTTGTAGTGTACTCACCGCTTGAGGTAGAGTCACTTATTATGCATTTTGGGTTGCATTTTAGTTTGTATATAGTTTTAGTAGTATGCTATATATACCTTGTTCTTCTATCTTCTTTGATTATCATTCTTATTTGAATTTTGAGGACAAAATGTTATAAGTGGGGGAGAATGTAGCGACCCTGAAATTTGAACACTTCGTCTTCGAATATCAAAACGTTTTGAAATATAATTAAGTGTTATAAATATGACTTTATAACCTTATTAAACAACATTTAACTAATAAATAATGATAATAAACTTATTTTGGAAATTTTTTACAAAAATATATTCTTTAAACAAAAATGATAATGTGATCGAAAATCGGTTTATCGGTAAATAGCTTGTCAATTGATTAAGTTGTTCGAACTCTTATACACTTGTCTAATGATCATATAAACACATTAGCAACTAATTAACACACACACCTCTTCATAAAGCTTGGAATGTTCTAAAAGCTTCTATTATGATAAGAAATATTATCATGAGAGGGGTAAAATGGTAATTAGCATAAAGGAAAAGTGTCTTAAAGGAGAAGTGACGCGAGATGAGTCTTCTATGGCATTAAGGGGGGTGAAGGCAAGTTTAAGCAACACCAAATGGAGCCTCTTTAAGGAGGGGCATACCCTTAGTTATCATTCACAAATTCACAAAGCCTGAAGTTATAAAATCCATGTCTTCTTCTTCTTCCTCTTTATAATTTCCTAAAGCAAATTATCTGCAAATCAAATCCAAATCAACACAAACTTGGAGTGAAGCCACACTACCACATCACAAAACATCCTACCAAATTAGAAGTTGAAGAAGCAAAGCCACTCTCACCCTAGGAGGATAGGCCGTGAGCAACTTAAGAGGTTTGGAGGCAAAGGCAAGGAAAGAGAAGGAGGGAAAGGTATTGCTAGGTTGAGGTTGGACTTAGACGCTTGGATCTTGATTGATTTTTAGGTTAAAGGTGAGCTAACTCACCACTTTGATTGGAAATATAACTCATATTTTCTTGTGATTGGTTTTGTTAAAGTTGTTTAAATTGACTTGGACATATGTTGAAAACATTGATTTTGATTATTGCTTTAAAAGCAAGTGTCATATGTATCGATTTGAACGATCTTGAGTGGACTTGAACGGACTTATATGACATATAGAAAGGTCTTGGAAAAAACCACATAGGTTGTAGTTGAACATAGATTTGAATATAACTCGGATTTGGAAGTGCACTTATAGCGATATTCGTTACAGATGCAGTTGTGAATTGCCCTGTTTTTGGAAATTTGTATGGAATTTTTGTAGAAAGATCCTTATGGGTTTCTCCCCATATTTATAATTTTTCATATGTATGTTTATTACTATTAAAAGCTTGGACAATAAAAAGTTAAGTAACATCACGAAATTGACAAAGAACTTCACTTGTGCAAAACTGCCCTATTTAAACTTGATTTTTGGACTTAAAAGGTTTGAAAAGATATTTAAATTGAAGGATTTTGTTCGATTCTTTTTACAAGTATATTCTAACTATTATTAGAGTATTTTAAAAGTGTATTGAGGTCTTTATGAATTTTTAAGAATTAATTGTGAATTTTTAAAAAAGAGGATTTTATAATAAAACATGTTCTTTTCAAGTTTTATAGATTTTACAAACTTGTTGTTTTGAACTACTATTTTGGATAAATATTTTGAAACCTACTATAAGTATTTTCATGTATTTTAAAAGTATATGCAAATTTTTTTGAAAAGGGATTATGAATTGCTTAGTGGCTAAATGGTTAATTATTTAATTACTTGTTTGAAATGTAATTAACTATGTTTAACACTAAAAGCCGATGAAGTAAGGCTTATCCATTGATCAGAGTTAAGATTGATGTTGAGTAAGGACGAAGCAATAGAGATCTAACCTATTGCTCTCTTGTTCGAGGAATAGTAAGTTAAAAAATGTCAGAAGCCTGTTAATCGTGTTGATATCTTATTTGTTTATGGAAATCATTAATACTACACTTAACACTAAAAGTTGATAATGTAGACTTATCTATTTGTGAGATTCAAGAATGAAGTATCAAGGTAAGGCTTTGATGTAAGCAGTGCTCTAACTTACCTGGCTTTGCTCTTGGAAGAGGAATAGTTAAGTTGGAATGTCGGAAACGAATTAAGCATATGAATATTGATTTGTATAAGTAATTGTTTTGATTAGATAATCGATTAGTCGATTATCGAACTTAACCTAATATTGACTTAAGAAGTTATTGAAAGGCTTCAAGATTTCATACCAATAAGAACCCCCATAGAGAAGTATTAGTACGAAATGTCTTTAGCTTTCGCTTATTTTGAAAGAACCGGAATTGAGTTAATCGGAAATTCATCGATTGGTTTTGATCGAGTGATGAAGACACGTGTGAAAGGGAATCTGCATGGTCTCGATATTTGAGAAAGGGAATCTATGTGGATATTTGAGATCTATTCAAGATGCTCGAATCCACGTAGTGATTCGTGATCTGTTCGAGATATGGGAGTCCATTTAGGGATTTGTGTTTTGATCGAGTGATGAAGACACGTGTGAAAGATGCTGAACGTAACCTCAACATTAGAAATGGGTAAAGACAGAGTAGGATGCTCAATCTGGGGTTTGGTGGACCTACGACAGGGTATTGTCAATTCCATATCTAGAGAATACTTATCGATGTTGGTACCGGGAGTTAATGATATTTGGTACCACGTGGTTCATGTTTTTTTTCAGGCCTAGGCTGTTGTGTTTACCTTATGATATATTTTATCTAGAGATATACGATGCTTGGAAGGTGGTTTATGATCCTTATGCATGGAGATTGGATTTCGGCTAGACCAAAGGGATCTCAATGAAAAATCCATTATGCGAACGTACCTTCGTAGTTCTGATTGTAACCTAAATATGTTGTGGTTTGATGAATGTAAGCACCATAACTATTTGATATGATTTATATTCTACACTCTAGACATTATCAATCGTATCACTATTTTAAACTTAATAAATGGTTGGTTTCTTTTGAGGGGAAACTGTTACGGGAATCTGCATGGTCTCGATATTTACTATTACATGTTGCATGTATCTCAGGTTTCCTCATATCATACTTATGTCTGATGTTTGGTTTTTTTCCCAAAATCCTCGTGTACTCTTTCGAGTTGTGTAACGCCCCACCTCTATACCCACGCAAGCCAAGAACACTACGGTATAATGTTGTCAACTAGCGCGGAGAATAAGGCTGTTGAGGAGCGACCATCCATGTAACTTCTTTGTGCGAGCACCGATATGTCAGATAGAATAGAATGCATATCTTTTAAGGAGGAAATCCGACATACCGATACAAACTCAAAGCTATCACACGGTGGCTACATATAATCTTTGGAAATAAAACATAGAAGTAATCATAACATAAATCAGTCACAGACATCCATATCACAAAGGCAGAAGAAGATAGGAATATATATATAACACGTGAAAGTGTACATCAGAGTAGTGGTCAGAAAGATCCACGATAATACAAAAGAATAGCAACACGTGCTATACAAAAGAATAAGTACACAACATAGAGTCTATATCTCAAATGCTACATCCAAAAACTACTAATCTAAGTAGTGCCAAAAGTCAGAATAATCCTGAAGAAAAGTCAAGCAGAAGCACCTGTAACATCTCAGTCTGACCTGAGTATTATTTATAAGAAAATAATAAACAGATCAGTCTAGCTATAAATATCAGATGATAAGGTATAGGATAAATAATATGGCATGAACATGTAACAACCATAACGGCATACTACTATAAGTATGTAAATGATAATCAACAAAAGATCATTCAATATCACAAGAATCTTCTCAAAGATGAAATAGGGTATCATACCCTAAACTTGTATTCATAACAAGTCAATAACACATAAATTCACTAATGCACAAAATCTGATTTCATATCAATGAAAATCATGAAAATTGGTGAAGCACAAAATTCCAGAAATCATCACCAGAAATCCAGAAAACACATAAAAAGGGGGGAGGCCTAACACATGAATGGGAGCATGAAAACTCACCTACGCGTAAACACATGAACGAGAAGCTATCTCATGGAAGCTATCCATTAAATTTCCATACAGAAATGGCCCGAAGACCATGGGGTGCTACCCCATATAAGTGATGGTGAAACATCACAAAAGCGGGGTCTAGTCTCCCTCGCAGACAAAGAGACATCGCTCAATCGCTAGTCTAAATCACAAAAATGATCATCATGATCATAAGGAAGTGTCAATCACACCAAGCTAGTAAATATATGAATTTAGCTTCATGTCCCATAACCACTTGCTTAACTTAAATATTTACGAACAAGCTGTAAATCTTCACTAGGAAATTGTCACAAAAGGGTTCAATCGAACAAGTCCAAGAGCTAACCGACAAAGTGAACGCAAGCGTTTCATACCACTCGTTTTACTAAGTCGTTTAAGTCGATTTCTCATTCGAGTGAAGTAAAGGCTTGTATATATTAGTAGATTGGAAATCGGTTTGAGAAAACGAACTTTTGATATTTAAAATAGTGTTGAAATCGATTTGATGAAAGAGTGTTGATATTTAATACTTAGTATTAAAACCTTCATATCTTTAAAGTGACAAGTCACAAAACGATTGTTGAAACAAATCGAATCACATAAATTCACATTCGAAGACGTGAGAAAAATCCAAAGAAATCAATTCCCAAAACCATCAAAGTAGGAAGTTCTATTGAATGTTTTTCAGATAAGATCCCCTACGAAGGGGGGTACGGGGTTCGACTTGCCCGGTCAGGTCGCGGGGGTCCAGGGGGCAGCGCCCGCGGCGGGGTGCGGGGCAGCGCCCCGTCAAAACGGTACGACCCAAGTGAAGACAAGCGGCCTACGACCTAAAGCAAAATGAGGTCTAATGACCTAAAGAGTTCGCGACCTAAGGGATACGACCTAAGTGGCGCGACCTAGTGGGGCTTAGGTCGGAGACGACTTACGAGGTAAACTAGGTCGACCTAGAAGACGAGCGACCTAAGGTGAATGGTCCAACGATCTAACTCGAACGACCTAGAGGGTCGAACGACTTAACTGGAGGATAGGTCGGAGACGACCTAGTGGAAATGGTCGAGCGTCTTACGAGCTACGACCTAAAGTGACGAGGGACGTTAGGTCGGAAATGACCTAACACTTGACTCGCGAGCGACTTATGGAAAAGAAGTGGCGAGCGACTTATGGTCCAGTGACCTAAGATGAAACGACCTAAGATCGAAAACAGGGTCACGCGACCTAACAGGAAACAAGGTCAGACGACCTAGTGAAGTTCGCGACCTAAAGGTGCACGACCTAAGGTCTTACGACCTAAGGAAAAAGGTCTTACGACCTAACAGTACGATGAGTGATTAAGCCAAACGACCTAAGACCTAAGCCTTAAACGACCCAAGGAGTTATCTCGCGAATGACTTAAGCCTTTAACTCGCGAACGACCTAAGCCTTTAACTCGTGAACGACCTAAGCCTTTAACTCGTGAACGACCTAAACCTTTAACTCGTGAACGACCTAAGCCTTTAACTCATGAACGACCTAAGCCTTTAACTCGTGAACGACCTAAGAAGGCGGTGACTTTTCAACGTGCGTGAGCTAGCAGCCTGGACGACTTAACCTGGGCAGAATGGCCTAAGGGCTGGAACTCACCAAAAATGCTAAAAATTGGAGTTTCTCGCCAATTCAATCCAAACCAAATGCAAATGAGCATGCTAAAGTGATAGGGAACCATTCCCAACAGTCCAAGATAGTTCTAAGCAAGAGTGTGAGATAAAAATCTCACCTTTTCACTAAAATGGATGAAGATGGAGATTGAAAGCAAGGAGAAGCAATCCAAAGCTTGAATCCACTATCTTCTTCTTGAATTTGGAGTTGAATCTCGGATTTGCAATAGAATTTGAGTTTGGAGTTTTAATTTCCACTTCCCACCACCATTTTTGACAAAGCTTGAAGTGTTTTGATAAAGTGAGGAAGAGGGTTGGGCTGAACTAAAGAGGTGCAGTCCAAACCAAAGTCAAAGGCGGGAAAAAGTGTCGAAAATTTCACTATCTCCAAACATATCGAAGTTTACACTCAAAAAGATCGCAAACGTCATTTTGAACTCAATGGGAGTGGTCTCGAGTCCTAATTTGACTGTATGCAAAAAGTAGCTTTTTGGACCAAAATCCGATTAACGATAAAATATTTAAATAAAATATTTAAATGATAAATTGATAAATATGCGGGTTGTTACAAGTTGGCTGAGTATAGCAAGTTTTAACTTGGACGCTTCAGCGTTCAGAAGATAAGCTGGAGGCTTCTATTATCTATCTATTTCTATTTCTGTTGTTCCGTATTGGCTATGTATATCTCAGCGTTGTGAGGACAAGTAGTTATAACCGTCCAGGCTGATGATAATACTTAGGTTTTGTAACTTTGAAATACATGTATTCAAAGTAACCCTTTGTACTATTCTTTTGACATTACATATTATCGTTCCTCTGTGAGATTCTGATGTTTTGTTCTTCCTTTCTTGTTCTATTCTTTTTTTATTTTACTCTAAGTTTCTATTTTTCTGACACTTGGGTGTTAGGCAAACGAATACTGTGGATGTATTAGTGTTGACATTCAAGGTTTGAAAAGTCAGGTTGTTACATTAATTGCATAAAAATTGCATAAAAGTAAATCTACACTAACTGGCATAAAAGAAATCTAATCTACTTGTATGAAATAAAAAGTGAAGGATGAAATAAAAATGTATAAAATAAATGGCTAAGAAGCCATTAAAGAGAAGATAACTTGTATTCCTATTTTGTGACTACTACTATGCATCTCTTTCATGAATCAAAAGAGTGTACTTATACAAGTTTAAAAGCTTAATATATTTTAGGATGCTACCAAACTTCCCTTCACTTTATGTTGTCTCCAATCATTAATGATTAAGTATTTCCACTAACATGTTTTTTTCTTTTAATTGTGGTTAATTTATAAGTGGCAGGTGAGCTCCTCCATGAAGAGTTAACTCTTTCTTTTCTTCTTTCTTTTGGCATCCAAAACATGTGCATGCATAAACCCATGACACTTCTTCCAATTTGCATTCAATTTCCTACAAAATAAAAATGTACAAATAAATTTTCTCAAAATTAATGCATACACACAAAATTATCATTTTGCCTAAGTGTAGATGAGTGAATGATGATTTGAAAACACTTTTGTATATTGGTCAAAACATGTAAAAATACCATATGCCCTTTATTTTAATAGAAGAAGATTATGTATGAGAGTAAAGATATACATTTTTCCATACACATCAAAAATGTTCCGATGTGGCACATAATCATTCTAAGAAAGACTTCCCATCTATGGATGACGAAAGACAGCGTACAAGTAGGATTCCTCGTGCATTGGCAATATGATTCATAATGTAAACCATAATATGTACTAGGCCATATGTTGCTTTTGCACTAGGAGCAATTAATCAATATCAATCATATATGGGTGAAAATAATTGGAAGCCAGTCAAGGTCATCCTTAAGTATTCAAGAAATACTAAGGATTTGTTTCTGATATATGGAAATAGCTAACTCTTTTTGAAGGGGTAATCGGGCTTAAGTTTTCAAAGTGTTATCCATAATAGAAAATTAGTCTCAGGATTCATATTTACCTTCAACGAAGGGGTTGTTATTTGGAAAAGTTTCAAATAAAAAGTTATGATTTATTCAACAATGGAGGCTGAGTATGTCCCTTTAAATGATGCCACAAAAGAAGATTTCTATATGTGTAAATTTATTGAAGATCTAGGAGTGATCCTAAGCATAGAATGTCTGATGCTGATGTATTGCAAAAACAATGCAAAAATACAGATTGCCAAGGAACCGCGAGCTTACATGAAGTCGAGACATATCATCCGCAAGTTTCACACGGTAAGTATGGAGAGATAGTAATCAAGAGATTAGATACTAAAGATAGCATTACATATTAATTCACTATGGCCCGTTCTAAGTTTAATTTAGTTAGATTGATCGAAGGTATTGTAATACCCCAAAAATTTGGCAGTATTGAAATTAAATGTTAACAATAATAATAAGTAAAATTGAAAAGTGAATTGGAGGGCATTTTGATAAATTTCAGTTAGAATGGCAAAATGGTACTTTTACAGAGAGTTGAATTAGTCGATGGAAGTCCTACCATTGTGTAGCTCTCATTTTTTTGATTAAAATGAAGTATTCATTTGTTTAAATATGAAGTCAGATGAAGGAGATACAAAAGAAACAAGTTTTGGGGTTAAGTAGGTTTTGTGTTTTTGGCTTTTTGGTTTGAATTTGAATATTTGAAATAACAGTTAGATGGTTCTCTCCAATTGATTGAAACTAAAGTACGTATAGTTACGTCTTTTAGAAACAACCGACTCCCTCATTTTCTCCTTCTCTCTCTTTCTTCTCAAAAACCAACCAAGAATTAAAATGCGATAACTCACTGAAATGGGTATTTGGATAATTTTTGAAAAACATGTTTAAAGTTTTAATCCAAAGTAAGTAGAATTTATATTTATTTTTAAATAAGAAATAGAAGGATTTGTGAAATTAATTTTTTTCTACATATTTGTAGTAAATATGATTGAAGGCCGCAAAAATGGTTTTCTATATTTCTATAAATACGGCGAGTGGCTAAAGTGAATTTTAAAGTATATTTTCATATATATAAGTTTTGTTATTTAAAGGTGTTGGAAAATATCTATTTACAAAATAAATTAATATATACTTATATATATGTATATATGTATATATATGATAAAATGACTATAAATTATTTGATATGATATTTTGAAATAAAATAAGAGTACTTTAGAAAATGACCATGGTTTATTTAAAATTTTAGTGTGTTTAAAAGTAGTTAATATTAAGTTATTGAAGTTAAGGAAATTAATTGGTGTTGACATTTAAATATAGAGACAAGTATTTGTTTGATGAAAAAATTATATTTCATGGCTTTAAAGTAAAAGAGATATTTTCAGTAAAAAATTATTTTGAAAAGTAATGATGTATTTTAAAAGCGAAAGGACACTACAACAAACAGGACCTTTAACAGCGTTTCAAAAACGTTATAAAAGCTATTAACAACGTTTTTACATACGCTGTATATCGACATGCAGTTATATGTCAGAGATATACAATGACAAGGATTAAACGCTGTTAAATGTCCTTTTTTACAGCATTTCCCTGGTGTCATGAAATCATTTAACAGCGTTTGGTCTAATTTAACAGCATTTTTAAAAAAACGATGTTAAAACAATTCAACGGCATTTTTAAAACACTGTTAAAACATTCAACGCTATGGAATGTTTTAACAGCGTTTTAAAAATGCTGTTGAATTGTATTCGGTTATGTTTTTAGATACAATTTAACGGCGTTTTTAAAACGCTGTTAAAACATTCAACGGCGTTTAAAAAACGCCGTGGAATGTTTTAACAGCGTTTTAAAAACGCCGTTAAATTGTATACAAAGCTAAGTCAATTAGGCTTTTTCTACTTTTCTATAAATTCCATTTCAGTAAGCATCGGTCACAATGCGTATGTATACCACATTTCAAAATTAGCATATTATATCAATACCACATTTCAAAATCAACATATTGTATCAATACCACATTTTGGACACATATTTGATAACCAACGTATGAATTTTCATAATCAAAATACACAATATTCTTACACCAAACATAAATAGTTCGTCATCAATAGTTCATAAATAAAATATAGAACAAGTAGCAATAGCAAAACAAAAGCAAGTAGTACATACGTTAAAACCAAAAAGTAGTTCTAGCAGTAAAAATAACTTCGATCCATAACTCGTTGCAACCTTTTTTTGCATCACAGTCATTTGTCTACCTGTAAAGCAAAAGTAATGCTTGAGAATCATTTCATCAAAAAAGTGTACACAAAGTTAAATCGGATTCATAATGCAAACACTAAATATTCATCACCTATTTCATTAGGCGATTGACTAATACAAAGTATACAACATGCCATAAAATCAAGTAGCATTTACAAGTGAAGTAGAGTAAAAAATAATAAACGAACTCGGTAATTTACTTGGAGTAAAATCAAGCTGCATATTATCGACGTATGAAGTGGTCTGTTTACAAATCACGTAAACTAGTCGTTAAAAATAATTCTTAATTGAGAGACTAAATATGATAGTTGACTGTAGCTACCCAGTAGCTGCTTTTGGGTATAAACCCCAAAAGCAACCTCAATTTGGGTAATGATACCCCTGTTGGAAGCTTTAAGAAAGTAGCATAAATATATCTTACAAGTCAAAAGTTGATGGAACAATTGTTTGCCAGTTATAAATTATGATAGAATTTCGTTAGTAAATTTAACCCAAAAATGACTAAAGTAGAATTGTTATTTCAAATAACTAAAAGCAAACTGTTGCTAATTGATATTCACTGTACTTTTACATAGATATGTTCGGTTGTGTAGTTGTTACTCGTTCATCATTTACAAGTCATGTTAGCCAATCACCGAAATAAACTAACTTTAATGTGATACTCAAATTACATCTCGCTGTTTAAAAGATTTAAAAATTGCCAAAACTTCATTTTAAGTAGATTTAATCTAAGTAGGTGAGAAATGAGCTATGGAGGAAATTAGTTCAATCCTAGAAATATATATGTTACTAGAAAACTCACCTAGTTCGTAAACTTTTTCAGCTACTTTTGCAGCAATGTGAGCATATATCTTCCTAATATTTGTGAAGGGCAGATATATCAGTCCCTTGTCGTAGTTCTCTTGTGTTACTTGTGATGCTAGAGCTTCAACTGAATTCAAAAATCAAATGATACCAAGATAGATTATAGTTTAATAAGAATATAAGATGGAACTTATTATAAACTTAATATTTTAGGTACTGGCTGTAAGCAGCATATCATCATGAACACGGATTTCCCCAGACATTACTAAACCAAGACCAAATCCTGGGAAGATATATGCATTGCTTGCCTGACAGGAATGATGTTAACTAATTAAGAAATTACAATGCAGCAAATATAAACTAATTCAATGTAGTTGTGAAAAAATTTGTAAAGGAAAATTTTATTTTTCTACTTGGCCAGAATAGTAAGTTTTACCATCATATTCAATAGGACCAAATGGACTGCCACTAACAAATATTGCAGTCCCCTGCAAAATATAACAGTACAAAGTAAATAACATTTTAATCTACTTGCTTAGTTTAGTAGACAGTTCAAATACTATTAGTGAATCGCCCCTTGCTCCATGTGTAAATAGTTGTTTCCCCATAAGTCGATGGAAACTTTTTTTTTCAAAAAAAAAGGGACTCCGGAAATACTTTCAAAAATTGATAAAAATATATATACCTTGGAATCCACAAGCCATATCTTCTCTCGACATTCTTGCAATGGAAGATTTGTCTGCAAAAGTTAAAAGAGATCTAATGAACTAACAATTAATAAGCTTAGCTTTAAATCAGAGAACTGTGAAAGTAATATTAGATTAAATGCGACGGTAAGATAAATTGCATACCTGTTTTGATATCTTAAGAGCAATAAGCTCTGCAATACCAGTACCAGCCTGCAAGAAGAGAAAATGTAAATAGGATACGAAGACATTAGCATGGCAAAGCAATGAAGAATAAACCTGATAGGTTACACAAACAAAATGCTTGTACAAGCACATATATACAAGTAAATCAAATATGTTACTTGGCTTTCAGAAATGAACATCTTTATCTTTATTAATTGATAGAGTTGCAATTTTTTTTGACCGACCAGGAAGTTCCACAAATGTTCTTACGATATATATACATGATGTCTCAAATAATTTGCACGACCACGAATTTTCTGACAGATCACACTTTTGTAAACACATAATTATGATTAGAATCCTCCCTTATATTAAATTTAAAAAAAATCATAATTTGCAAAAAAGACAAAGGTCGCTCTGAAATCAAATAACCCATGATCACGCAAGTGCAACATTGTCTTTCCACATTCAAAACAACTCACGTTAATGATAATTCCCTTGCGAGACCCCTTCCTATTAGTAGGGGTGGATGGAATGCAAGCTGCAGTTATATCTCCATCGGCCATTACTTGTTTATCGGAACAAACATACTAAAGATGGTAAGTAGTGAGTATGAAGGAAGTAGTGTTGAATATTGTGTAAAGGTAGCAAGATTATCTCATTTACCTTATTTTTCCCTTTTCGGTCCAAGCTGATGGTGTAGGTTGACTGTTATCACCTGGTGCAATGTCAATGGTCATACTGTTTTCACTTGTGTGTTCTATAAAAACATAAACGACAGAAAATCAGGGTATGAACAAGCAAACATACAAAAGAAGTTAAATATAAAAGAAATAAAATTTAGTAAATTTGTATTTTCAAAACACCAATGACCATGTACACATACAGTGGTTCTCATCCGGATATTTAACCTTTGGAGTCATAAGTTATATCAAACAAATTTAAATCAAATATTAATCATTTCTATTGTACACATACAGTGTTAAAAATGAGAATTTTGCATTCTACAGTCCTCATCTTTAAAAATGTATGATATATATTAAGACTTAAACAACTTAATTATTCAGATAATTCACTTACGAAGATTAAACATGAAAATAATTTAATATCACATAAACCATCCATATTGAGTTAAAAAATATGACCACATTCACTGCCAAATTTTTGTGAAACCAGACAAGAAAAATGGTGCTCCACATTCACTGCCAGGACCTTTGTCGATTTACCATTCATTCCATCCTACATCCATACCTCACACTCTCTCTTTCAAAATACTATGTATAATTTCTCTGTATATTACCATTATATATCAGTAATGTTACACTCATTTATCTCAAATATATCTTAACTTTGTCCCTTGTATCCTTGATATTTTATGCAATCTTGTAAAATGATCAATCCCTGAATTCTTACTAATAATTGTTTACGAATCACCAAGTGGTACAACATTCTTGTTGTGTTACCACCCATTCCTACATTTGATACATTCGACACCATTCCTACAAAGTCTATGACATAAAATCTAATTCTATCCTCCATTTACATTGAATTGCAATGTGTCGTAAATCCTAACATGAAAGCTTTCTTACATAAACAAAACCAGAAAATTTTAAACCCCATAGGATGATTTTAAGCTATTAAAAGTTGATACCTCAAGTAAAAGATGATACCTTAATAGTGCAAATAAAATACTGGCTTCCGTTGATTGCTTTCGATTTCATAATGATCAAATATAAATGAAATGAGACAAAGCTTACTGCTGCTAATAGGAGTAGACATCAAGTGAATGGTCAGAAAGCAAGCATCCAAATCCTTCAATGTCTGACCTATTGGTATCATGTATACAGGGTACCTGCAATAAATTGAGCCATTAGACAAGCTTGTGCATATCGTGGAATAAATCATTAAAGTTTCAGACATGTTATACGGAAATTGAAACTCGTGTTCATAGCTTGAGTGTGTATTGAATGCAAGCATACATTGGTGACAGAAATTTTTCTAAATGTGAGCAGGAGGTTGAAAAAGCAACTTATAATGAAGAGGTGAGGATGTTTGAGAAATAAGGCATACCATGCTACAGACAACCAACTAGAATGGAGAAGATCACAGCTCCCGTAGGTCTTCAGGCCTGAAAACTTAACGTTCAGTTCCTTTATCTGTGATAGAAATTCACATTTGTAACATTAGTCAATAAAGATACATATAGGTTTTATTTTTTTATTTCTGTTAATTTTTTTCTTCTTTTCTTTTCTTTTGTGCTAAAAGCAGGATTCCTGCACCGACTCAAAAAACATTGCGTACACAAATATTTAACATAAATGTGTTTGGTTACATAATTAAACGGAAGGCCATAGCAGCAGTTACATAGAAACAATAAGGAAATGTATTTAGAAGAAAAGCATAGTACAGAATTTTGAAGTTCAAGTTTAACTCCTACAAATGTAGAGTTTTATTGCCAATTTAACCCGTGTATAGTTACTTTGAAATAAAAGAAAAGAGTTAACACACCTTTTCAGACAAAGGCTCTCTTCCGTACGGAGAATCACATGCCATGTACTCAAATATAGGTCTACTTGCTTTTGTGATGCCCTCGAGATCCTTGTTTATATGGCCTTCCTGGTCAGCATGGCTGTTGCTTGTGCTGTTGGATTCGCTACTTAAATCTTGATAGGTAACTTCGCCATCATTCTCCTCCACGCGATGTGATCTTTAATTATAATAGAAAAAAGAAAAACATATATATGCTCATTTTCATAAACAGGAAGAATATGTGATAGTATGTTAATGTGCATTTACAGAGATGTAGGACCATAGAGCTGAAACAAGAAGCGTTTATTCCTGTATCTGTGCAAACTTTGCTCAATCTAAAAATAAGCTGATGATTTTAGTGCATTAATGATCAAAAAATATGAACAAGGAAAGGAAAAGGAGCTGAAAGAATTGGAAGATTCAAGGATGAGCAATATTCAATTAAAACCAAATTAACCGACCGAACCGATTCATTTCGGTTGGTCTAGTTCAGTTTTGAAACTAAATTGATTTGAAACCTGTTTGCAAAACAATTTTTTTTATTATCGGTTTAACCGAATTAACCGAACATTTATTGTGTTGTCCATTATGGTATTGTAATACTTTAACTAATTGGTTTAATGATAAAATACAAATTAGGTAATGTACCATGGATGCAGAGTAATAAGAATAAGACAACACGGTTGACAAGGGGGGGACATGTCGAATTAAATTTGAAGGAGGATTTTAATATACACATTGACAAAAATAGAGAACTGGCTAGGAAATTCAGCAAAAATTAAAAAGGATAAAAGGATTGAATCCATAAAGCAAATGTTAAAGTTTGAAAGTAAAGGCAGAAGACCACAAGTGATAGAAGTTCACAAGACTCATTTTCTGATCACTCAGACATCAAAAAGTCTGTTTGTTTTTTACTGAAAACCTAATTGCATTAGATTCATAAACTGAAAGTTACCAACACCTAATCCATCTCACATAAAGTCCTTTTCAGTTCTCAACTTTATAACTATAATACATATCAAACATGGCTTATATTTAATGCTCAAGATTTAGTAAAGTCTGATTAGGTAAAACCATTCCATGGAGCGATACTATAGCCTACAAGCAAGATGGGAAAGAACTAGGGTGGAATCTAGGTAAATCTTACTCCTGTACCTATCCCGCTTATAAATGATATTGTCTAAAGATGCATGCTCAAAAATACCATCATGCTTGTTCAAAAGTTAACAATATATTTGCTATAAGTATTGGTTTTAAAAAAATATAACAGGCTATAACCTCCCTCCATGTATGTATAATCTCTATACAAATGTCAATGTAATGGTTCTGTAATTAATGGATTAAAGTAATCCCCACTTCATCTTCAGAGTAACCTGTCCTTTCTTCTAGACATACCTATTTGCTATTTGGTTATGGCTTTTGGTAGAATTCAAAATGAACTTCTGCCAGATTATTTTATTATTATTTGCCATAGAAACCAAGCCAAAGTTTACTGGGTTATACTAATTGTAAATGACATGATGACATGGATATGATTTTCTTCCCAAGTTTAGTAAACCATCAACAATCCCCATAATATTATATTGAAGGCTGAATGGTTTTGGTTAAAATGGCTGTTAGGCACTATGTTTAACTTTTTTAAAGTGATGAGACATCTTCAAATTATAACACAGGGATCAAAATTGGATTGGCACTAGAATATATTTACATAAACATAATGTTGTTTGCAAATAACAATACAAGTAGAACTAAATAAAAATTAGAATCCAAAATTAAGTACCTTTTCGAAAACAAGCAGTCAATAACCAAAACCAACGATTGATTAGAAGCTATCTGTGTTGTTTCTAGCTTTGCTGAGCCTAGAGCCATGGTCGTTGTTGCTTTCCTGTCGATTGGAGATGGTCATGGAGTCGCTGTCCATTGGAGATGTCGCGGTCGCCAGTCATGCCATGGTCCGTAGCTAAGTCGCAGTCGCCACTCGAAGTCGTTGGCGATTGGAACGTAGTCGTCGCAGTCGCTCTTCAACCTTCCCGCCATCCGAAGCCTTCAGCCTTCAACCATCCGAAGCCACGATAGAGATGAATGATTTTAGGGTTTTGGCTTGATTTGATAAGAAAAAGGGGGATGAAAACGTGAGTTAGTTTTAATTGTAGAAGAAGATGCCGATAAAAAATTTCGCGTTCCCGCTTCTAAAATTGCATACTTGGTTATTTACAGCGCGTTATCACGCTATTCTTACTTTATTTTCATTTTGATAATAGTATTAATAGCAACTAGCATCAAAACGCCATCTTATAGTGATTCTACATGCAATAGATAACAACATTTCTTGTAGTGGGAAACTTTAAAATTTTGACGTTCTGAAGAATTTTCGATCAGAAGATCTTTTATTATAATTATAAAAGGAGTTATGAATGGTCAAATTTAAAATTTGTTTAATGGATTAAAAACGAATAAGGAAGAGAAGGGTTAGGGATTGGATGTGGCCCCAGGTTCAACTATGATACTATTTGTTGTAAAGATGAGAAAAATAAGTTGTAGAAGGAGGCGAATTATGGTTTTGGATAAGGAAAAAGTATCACATAGTACTTGGATCGATTGATTTTGGAGTAAATTGAATGACTAGTTATTGGATGATGCTGGATACAGATAGGAAAGTGGCTTGGATAAGGATTAGTGGACTGGGCATAATATTGTAATAAGTCATGATCCCGACAGTCGTATGAATTTGAATACAAGAACTTTTGAATAATGAAAGAAAGAGTGTGGTTATAGTTAGAAAGAGGAAAAGTGCACCAAATTATTATGTTGAAGTATTATAAAGAAGATACGTTTGGCTAATAACAAAACTGAATGAGTTAAGATTCATATGAAGAATATTTTGGCCTAGGTTATACATATTTGATATTGGAAAATTTTGAAGATATGTTTGAAGTAGAATTGACATAGAAAATTTTGGCAGTAAAAGAGAAATAAGTGATATTGGAATTTCAATCAATTGGATCTCATTAACCAATGAATTGAAAATATTTTGCGATATGGATGAAGAATTTTGCTAAACGTCTAGAATTTATTTTAGGATAGGGTTGTTGTGCCCCAATGATGCTACTATATGATCTGACTCGATGGTCGGTCCATAGTGCATAAATGAAATGATCAACATTCGCATTCTTTTGTTCTATATCATTGTGGTAATGGTCATATATGGAAGAAAATGATATTTAGGATGCTTATTTGTTTAATATTATTATAAAGTAGGTTATTGATGGGTAACTAAGAAACTTTGTATTGATAAATAATTTAAAGATGGAACTGTGTTTTTTGAGCTATGTACTCATAATATTGAAATACGTTGTCTAGAGAATTATGTGTTTTGGGTTGAGTACTCATAATATTGAAATTGTTGTTAAGGGAACTATGTGTTTGGGGCTAAGCGGTTATAATAACTATGCGTTGGGAACTGCATGTTCGTTGCTATGTACATATGATTATATATGTAGAATCATATAAGATTGTGTGGGATGGTTCAATAGAAGCTGATTTATAAATAGGAAAGGTCTGATATAATAAAGTATAAAAAGTTGGGATGTTCAGATGGGCCACATCATCAAGCCTCCACCCCATCACCAGCAAGTGCCTTCCTCCCCGGCTTTAGCACTAGTAGTCCGAACCCATACTGCCACCCTTCTCCTTGATTTTTCGCGCCATCTGACATCACCTAACAACCACCCTCCCTCTCATCATTCCCCTCCAGTCAAGCGACCACCAACCCACATCAATTCCGCCAGCGGCCTTCCCCTGCCACCTATCACCTCCAACTGAGCGGCCACCACCACACAGCAAAATCCATAGCCTAGTTTGCCACCGAAGCTTCTCCGAGCATGTAGATGAACCTCTATGTCAATCTCTATCCGCCTCCATGCTTTGCTCCGACCTAGCCCACGCACCTTCCTTCATCCACCAAGCTGCCACGCTTTTTTCCCTGACCACCACGCCAGAGATCCGCCCTCCACTTGTTTGATGCACCAGCCACCTTTCTTTCCTTCCCCTCCACTTTGGCCTCTCCCTCCATCTCCAACCGAAATCCACTTATCTCCCATCACCTCTCCATGTCAAGCATACCCACTGGCCAAAGCCTCCACCTTGCTTCACTACTCCAACGCATCCACCTCTAACCCAATGTTCAACCTCTGTCGCACCATGTCTTCGTCCACCTCCTCCTTCTTGTAGTGCCACGTGAGCGACCTAGCAGCTCTTCTCTTGTTTTATTATATATATATATATACAAAATTTTGAAATAAATATATGTGTGTGTTTATATGTTTTGTTATACGTATATATATTGTTATTATAAGGTATAAATATGTTGTCTATATATTAGTAATACATAGAATTTGTTAAAAAAAGCTTTTATAAGTTGTAGAAGCCTTGTTTTATACAGTTGAGATATTAGCCTATAATGTATAAATTCTGCTGCTATATATAAAAGTATATATATATATATATATATTATAAGTTATATTATATTATATAAGTCTACTATATATAAGTTACAGTATTATATATATAATATATTTTAAAGCTTAGTCTGTTGTCCTATTAGCTGTTATATATAGTTAGCTACTCTATTGTTATATATATACAGTTATAAGATTTATATATATATTGTTCGAATATATATATATATGTGTTGAAATTTTTAGAAATGCTTGCTCGTTCATATGATTACGGTATTTATATTCTACGTTTAAGGTAATTATATATGTTTTAAAGCTTAATTCATGGTTTAAGTACTGTTTTAAAAATATAATATATATATATATATACATATATGGGTATTTTAATTTTGAAATGAATATATATTTTAAATATAAGTTTATATAAGTTGTTTATAATCTTTTGTTTATATATATAAGGTTATATAAATTATGTATAACTTGGTTGTTTGTATATATAAGTTTATGTAAGTTTATATAGAATCTGTTTGAGTTTATATATATTATAATAAGGTAAGTTTATATTGATTTTATAATAATTATTGATTTTTTAAATATAATATGTATGTAAGTTTATATACATGTTTTATATTAGTATTCTTATATTTAGTAAATTTAATATAATATGTATAATATGTATAATATGTATGTAAGTTTTATATACACGATTAACATTCTTATATTTAGTAAATTTAATTCACATTGAAATGACAATTGAAATATGCTATTAAATTTGAACTATTATTTATATAATTGTTAAATATAATATGCCATTTTCTACAATTGTTCACCTATGATATATGACACCACATTCTGTTGTATTTATCTTATTTAATTTTTACTGATGATACATGCCTGTTGTTGATATGTTATATTATTATCATTTTTGTTCTTACTCTGCAAGTTCCCTATTAATTAGAAATCCTTATGGCTTGAAATGATACATACCCGAACGATATTGTAGATTAAGGGAAAATCGTTATGGGTTGAAATGATAAACCCAAGCGATTTTCATCGATTTTGAAGTTTTGGGATTACGGGTTGAAATGATATATACCCGTAAATATTTAAATTTTGGATTGAAATGATAAACATCCGTATCACTTGACCATAGGATAGAAAATTATATACGGACACCGTTGATCTATATTTTGAAATGATTTTCAAAGTTTTGGATGGAATTTTTTTGTTAAATATTGATTTTTTGTAAAATATAATATAAAGATATTTTATTTTGTAAAATTTAGATTTTTTTTAAATTATATGTTTTGGAAATTTTAATTTTATAAGTTAGTTTTGAAAATATAATTTTTAAGGTTTTCTTATAACTTTATTATTTTAAAATATATAAAATAGGATTTAATATAAAATAAATTTAATAACAAGATTTAATTTAATAAAATTTAATTTAATTGGTTTATAATACGTTTAAGTATTTATATAAACTTGTATTAATATTTTAAAAATAGATTTTTTATAAATTTAATAATAAAGGTTGGGAAGAAAAATTAATGTTGACTTGGAATTTAAATTGGTTAATAATTGAATTAAAATAAGAATTGATTTGAACTTATTGTGTGATATCCCGGGTTTTTGGGCAATATAGATTTATTAATCAGTATCGATAATTTAATTGGTTCGATAATTTTCCTATATAATTTTAATTTAAATTGGTTAATTTAATATTTTAAAGGTTAATAAATTATAATCTGGCAATATTGATTTAAAATTGATAAGATTTATTTTCAAAGCTAATAAATTTTATTCTATTCATAATATATATATTTGATATATATTGTGAATGGAAATATCTTTTGTTTTGTTTTAAAGATGAATTTTCAAATTGTAATATATATGTAGGTATATGTTATAATTTGGATTGTTTTGAATTTAATCTAATCTATTGATAAATTATATATGTATGAATTGTGATTTAAAGCTTTGTTTTAAAATTTATATTTTCAAAAAAAAAAAACTAATTTAAGGTTAATTCAATTGTTTTCAAAATATAAGATAATTGTTTATTTTAAATGTGATAGTTTTAAAAAGGGGTTTAATCAAAGTTTTATTTTGTATTCTTTAAAGTGTTTAAATTAAAATGATTATAAATATATATATATATATATATATATATACATAAAGTTATAAGTAAGCTTTCTTTTTAAAATATCTCTTAAACTAAAATAGTTTGTAAACAAATAGATAAAACATAAATTGATATAAATCCATATTCACAAAATTAAAATAACATAAATACTTTTGTAAATAAGGTTTTAAAAACATAAACACTTTTATAATAAGGATTTAAACACAATTCTACTTGATTTTAACACTTGTAAGCTAAATGAATTTGCATAGACATTTGTCTAATTTATAAAAATACAAGTGGCATCATTTTGTTTTTCTTTAAGAATTTAAAGTTACAAATATAATGTTGTAAAAGAAACCTGGTTGTTCAGTTTAAACTTCTCTATTCTCGTTTCTTCTTATAAAAACTAAAAAAATAATAATAATAAGCAAATCAAAACCTGTAAAGCAAAAGCAAATCTGCAAAGCAAATTCAACTTCAACAAACAAGAATTCAAATGCAAACTCAACAGCAAGTTCAACATCAGTTTCAAACATTTAAAATCAAAGATCAAGCATGCAAAGTATCACAACAACAATCAAGTTAAAGAATCAACTATTTACAAGCATGCAAGGATTTCAAGTTTACAGTTTCCAGAATTCAAAATTTAAAAGCCTGGAAATAAAATCTGCCCTCTGTTTCTTATTTTAAGGTGAGTAAATTCTTTTTAAAACCAGTTTTAAACCTGTTCTTATGATTGATACATGTGATGAATATGTTGTGATATGGTTGCATAAATGTTATATCTGGAATATGGATTAAACTGCTATATGAGTAGGATGATCTTCCTTTGATATTTGCATTTATAGACTACAGAAAAATGTTCTCTGTCCCCTGTTTTAAACTAGTAAACTAACTTTATTATTTATTTTAAAACCCGATCATTCTTAACTCTTATGCCTGTGCTGCTGATGGTTTGGAATTATGTTTATACAGATGAAAATGTATTGTATGTATATATAAAAAGAGATATAGGCATGCATGTTTAAATACAGGTACATATATATAACTCTGTTAAAAACATATAGTCTTTAAACAAATTCGAAATTAAATTTCTCTTCTTCCAATCTTTTATAGTATATGATCTCTGAATGAAATGTGTTAGCATTACCCAGAATTCACTTTTAAAAATAATTTCAAGTAATTATATTAAGCAATTAATTCTAAAAATAAGGTATCACAGTGATAACTAATATTGGTCAGAAATCAAATGATTTAAACTCACGTTTTGATTCTATAATCTGATTAGTGATTGTAAGTGACGAATTTAGAAAAAGAAATCATGATTTTTAAGATGGGGATGATCGAGATTTTTCGAGTTGAACTGAAAACTTATTTCAGTCAATATCTGACGAACGAGGACGATCTATGGGTCGAGATTAATGCTGGAGATGGTCGGGGGTCTTGTGATCATCAGAAAAATACTAATTGGATTTATTAATGATCGAGGTGGCGAAACGATGATAAACTAGGGTTTATTTTGTAATTGAGTCGTCGTTGAGGACGAGGTGAATGGTGGCATCAGTGGCTCGATGTTCACGATCGCGATGGGGGGAAAATGTTCGTTGGTGATCGAGGCGATGTTTCAGTGAGGTCGGAGGGCTTCTCGAGGCGGAGTTCGTCGACGATGGGGGGAATTTCCGACATTGGTGCTTCCAGTTTTGATCGAGAATGGTCGAATTTCGATTCGTGATTGGATATTGAATCTGGGTTCACGTGAGTATTGGAGTGGGTAGGAGTGGTTGTCGAGAGTCGTCGCTACGATCTCCGGTGGTCGAAGTTGGTGGTGCACGTGCACGTGCACGTTGTTTAGTTCTGGTGTGCTGTGGGTAGCATTGGGGAAGACGAGGTCACTCGAGTTGGGAACGCGTTTTCATCGTGTTCGACTCGAAGTAGATACGTAGGCGAGTGACTCGAAGCTAGCTCGGGGAAGATTGTTGTTGGCTCAGGGTTTCATTCGTTTGGGCTCGGGTCGATTTTCTTGTTCCAGGATTTAGTTTTTAAAACATTTACAGGTTTTTAAATTTAAATAAAACAGAATCCAGATTTATATTAAGCATAGGAAATTAAAGTTTAAAAGTAGAGAAAATATTTAACAAGTTTTCAAAGATTTTAAATGTTAAATTTGAATGTTTAAATTGTTTTGTTTAGAGTAAATTTTATATTTTCAATTAAAATTGATTCCTAGATGTTTTTCTAATGAAGTTTAATGATAGAAATTAATATGTAATTTAGATGAAAAGTTTATCTTTAAAGATTGAATTTTATTAAGGAAATAAATAAATAAATGGAATTAAAGCTTAATTATTATTTGTAATTAAGGATAATTACTTAATGAAGTAATTAGTGGATGGATTAATTAAAGATTAAGTGATTAATTAATTAATGTAATTAATGTTAGGTTAATTAATTAGTCTAATTAATTAAAGATAAATCACTTATTGATTAATTGAATATAATTACTTAGTCAAGTAATTAATGGATAATTACTGAATATAATTAAGAAAAGAGAAATTACTTATGGAAGTAATTAAATGGAAGTGATTAAGAGTTAATCACTTGATGTTATTAATTAGAGGATAATTAATATAATTGAATTGAAGATAATTAATTAAAGAGTAAGTAATTAATTAAAGGATTAAGGTTAATTAATTAAGGTAATTAATTAAGGAAGTAATTAAGGATCATTAATTTATATAATAAATAATGTAATTAAGGATTGATTAATTAAGATTAATTAATCAATAATAACTGATTAAAGAGTAGTAAAATTAATATAATTAATTAAGGAGTTAATTAATTAAGGTAAGTAATTACAAGATGGTTAATTACTGTTTAAGATTAATTAAGGTTAATTAATGAATGTAGTTAATTAAAGATTAATTAATTAAAGGTTAATTAATTAATAAAGTTATTAGAGGATTATTAATATAATTAATGGAATTAATCAAGGTTGATTAATAAAAGTAATTAATTTAAATATGATTAATTAATTATAATTAATTGAGGATTAATATAATTAATTATAGTTAATAAATAAATGAAGGTTCATTAATTATTGTAATTAATGATAGTAATTAAAGGTTAATTACTGTATATGGTTAAGGATAATTACTTGATGTAATTAAAGATAATTAATCAAAGGAGATTAATTAAGGAAGATCATTTAGATGTTTAATTAATTAATTTTTAATTAACTAATGATAGTAGTAGGATTAAGATAATCCAAGTGAGTAAGAATAGTAATTAATTTAATTAAAGGTTAATTAAATTGATTAAGAGTTAATCAATTCTGTTAAGGATGATTGGTTAATATTGATTAACTAACATTGGATGATTGATTAATATTGGGTGATTGGTTGATATTGGATGATTTGGATATCTCTGATATGTGATATGTGTCGCTTTGTGAGATGAATGTTGATATGAATTATCTATTGTGATAATGTTATTTATCTATCTGTTTATATCATTCAGAATATAAGTTTAAATGTTTAAACCTTTAAACAACTTGGCCTTAAAAGATACGTTTTGGATTTCGATGAGACCGGGATCGGGTTTCCGTATACCGGAATTCCAGGTCTGGAGACCCGAATACCACATCGATCCAAATTAACGATAGGTCGTGAATCTCAAGTGAAGATGAAGATTCAGAGTGCAAGGGTTATTGTCGTTAACTCTGAGGGTGATTCCAAAACGAGTGTAACGAGATAATGCCTTCGGTTTCGTTCGAACCCGGAACGAACTTATATGGATTGAATGCTTTCAGCACATCGTCAGGCGGACGATGAGCATTCTAAGTGATATGTTCTGATTAAAGGTAATCGTAACCTCAAGCCTCATCAACCGGGAATGGCTAAAACAGGGGAGGTGCAGCAAGGCTTCGTGGGTAGCACCCACTGAGAGCAAGATAGATCCCTGTCTAGAGGTCCCTTTTCTTTTATTCGGCTTAGTGTGTGGTTGGTCGCGCCAACTACGGGATTGTCTTGTTCGGAATTATCCAGTAAGGGATGGTTCCGGCTTTGTGTTGCAGGGGATTGGGAGTGATCCTCGGTACGGTGATCTAGGCCCCGTACTGTGATGAGCGGTACCCCGGTAGCTCTGCCATTGTATGGAAATCCAAATTCCAATAAGTGATAACGGACTTGATTGTATACTTATGTATGCTGGAATTTAATAATGTAACAATTTCGGCTATTTCATATTTATTTGAAAACCCTAGACCCTATTATAATACAATCGAATTTCCTATCAAATGTTTTGGTTATCGTAAGGTAAAAACTTTTCCGTGTTTATGTGCGGGAAGTCTTACGAGATACCTTTTCTTTCCAAATGGTTTTCAAAGTTAAACAAGTTTAACCTGTTACTCACACCAGACCCATGTCTGACCCAAGTTGTTTATTTCTGTTTTATAAACTCTTGGGTACTCAAATTTTTACGAGTAGCCAAGGGATTCAGGTTAGCTTTGACGAGTAATCTGGAGGAGTAATGGAGCAGGAGGCTTCAGCGTTGTAGATAGATAGTAGTTTCCGCTGTGTTATCTCTATGATAGTGTTTTGTATTGTATCGAGTTGTAATAACTAGACAGATGTTTATAACTGTCTAGTATGTGATGTATATGTTGTATAACTCTGATAAGTGTTATATACTATGTAACAGTTTATGTTATTAATATAATTTATTCGTTCCGCTGTGTGAGATTCTAATGTTGTTTCTTTCTCTCTTCTCTTCTTCTCTATTTTCTACCCCTTTCTTTCTTCATAATGATCCGACTTTCTGTGGTGAAAAAGTCGGGTCGTTACAGTTGGTATCAGAGCAGTAGGTTGAGTGAATACCTAGGCTCTGAAGTGGTGTCTATCTTGAGAGCGCGTAATTGTTAGTTTTATAAAAATGGTTTTATATTGTGTTAATTGATCGGTTGAGTGGTATATGGATTCTGGTCAATACGAGTAGCTAACGTTATTGATAGGGATCTCTAAACACTTGAACCAGGCCAACAGACACAATATTGTTTTAAAGAGGTAAATGAAATAATTTTACCCAGAAATAATTTCTATATAAAAAGTATCATTTTAAATATATATATATTTCTACCGATTTATTGGGTTACCTGTTCGGGTTTTCCAATATAAGTTATAAAGGTAGATAAGGTGGTAGTGTGTGTAACACAATTACCAATAGTTGGAGTTTGAATGTTTGAGGTTGGAAGTATATATCGAGACTGTAAACCCAATATCGTCTCGAGTAAGCTGGCAGTATGGAGTAAGGATGTCTCGGATCTTTGAAGAAAATCCTTTTCAAGATTCGGAGTCCATTATTGGAATATAAGATTGGTTGAGCTCGGGTGAGCAGATTTTCTAGAGTTGAATCTATAAGTTGTGCAGAAGTAAGTGATGGTAGCTTGGCGACTTCAGGAAGGAGCAGTTGTGTGATAAGACGCAGTATCTATGGATGTTCCCGAAGGAGATTTTCTTTTTGGAACAAGATTAAGAAGGTATTGGAGGAACAGTTGATGTCTACCGTAGGAAAGACTCGGCTGTATAGGAATTCTCTGATATCGAGTAAGAGAGTTTTATCTATTTTGAAGTATGGGACTAAGGTCGATTAGTTGTTCTTCGGACATGGTCCCATATTCTCTTAAGAAGAGTAAGATATTGGCGTTTGGTTTGGAGCCGAGTTCTTGAGAGATGTCTGTCGTCTCGGAGGTTCGTTGTAAGGTTAGGTGATGGTTTTAGCTTTGAGAAGCCTATGGATTAGAAGTTTTTGGTTAGCTGTGGTAGTAGTGCAACTCGAAATGTTCGGTGTGCTGACGAGGAGGTCTTTGTCTTAGTAGTATCATCGAGATAGAGTTTGGAAGCAGTAGTGTGGCCGTTTCTTAGATGGTTCAGGAATCTTTGTGGTTCTTCTATCAACAGTCCGGGCAGATGGTGAAGGCTTTCTTGAAGGGTTAACCTTGTTTGGAAAAGCTTAAGGCTGTTTTAATTGGTAAAGAGAGAACAATTTCTTTGGAATCCGAACTAGGTAGTAACGCAAAAGTGACTTGCGATTAGTTTGGGAATTTATCTTGGGTAATCTTTTGTTTGAGATTGAGGTTTCTCATATGGAAGTAGGAGCTACTGAAGTAGTCAGAATTTTTCCGGATGTCTTCGAAGAAGTAGAAGTTTGTCTTCATCTGGAGTTGAGTTCCGTATCGACTTGATTCCAGAAGCGATACCGATGGTTAGTCTGGTAGTAGGATGGTTCTTAGAGAAAGAAGAATTGGTGTAGCAGCTCAGGAATTTTTGGAAATGGATTGGTCAGATCTAGTTTTCAAGTTTGGATTTCAACAGATTCTGGAAAGTTCATATTGTTGAATAGGATCTAGAGGTCATTTTGTTCTTGGTTCGAATTTATTTCAAGAAGCATCAGGGAAGGTTAAGCTGATCAGGAAGAGATGGGGTAGTCCAAGATTGTTTGATGAGTTATGTAGATATGAGGCAGAGTTTGGAATTCGGAGTTGTAGATTGGAAACTTGCTAAGTTTTCTCCGATTATAAAGCTATAAGATTGGTAAGTCTGGAAGCTAGCACTGAAGTATTTTGGATTTTCCTGTGTTCTCGAGAGAAGTAGTTCTTTGTCTACAGGAATGAATAGCCAATTTGGATATCTGGAATTCATTGTATTTCACGTATATCTGAGGGAGTACGTGTATGATTCATCATTGGTTGTTGAATCTGCAGTTCAGATGAATTTGGAAGTTGAGCTGGATTTGTGTGTAGTCTGATATTTTGTTCAGATTAGTGGATCTAGAGAAGAGAGGAGCTCTGGATCATAGTGGTGTTGTTTGTTTAGTTTCTGTAGAGCGAGTCTCCCAGTGATTTATACTCGGGGAAACTCGAGATAGTATTATGAAGTCTATTCTGATTTATATCAGAATAGTTAGTTAGATTAGATTGTTTGATTGGTTGCTTTGGTTATTAGAAATTGGATGATAGGTTTGTGTTTGAAATTAAAATATTTGTTGGATTATTAAATTAACTTTGCTTTTAATTTCGGGGACGAAATTATTTTAAGGGGGGAGGAATGTGATATCCCGGGTTTTTGGGCAATATAGATTTATTAATCAGTATCGATAATTTAATTGGTTCGATAATTTTCCTATATAATTTTAATTTAAATTGGTTAATTTAATATTTTAAAGGTTAATAAATTATAATCTGGCAATATTGATTTAAAATTGATAAGATTTATTTTCAAAGCTAATAAATTTTATTCTATTCATAATATATATATTTGATATATATTGTGAATGGAAATATCTTTTGTTTTGTTTTAAAGATGAATTTTCAAATTGTAATATATATGTAGGTATATGTTATAATTTGGATTGTTTTGAATTTAATCTAATCTATTGATAAATTATATATGTATGAACTGTGATTTAAAGCTTTGTTTTAAAATTTATATTTTCAAAAAAAAAAAAAACTAATTTAAGGTTAATTCAATTGTTTTCAAAATATAAGATAATTGTTTATTTTAAATGTGATAGTTTTAAAAAGGGGTTTAATCAAAGTTTTATTTTGTATTCTTTAAAGTGTTTAAATTAAAATGATTATAAATATATATATATATATATACATAAAGTTATAAGTAAGCTTTCTTTTTAAAATATCTCTTAAACTAAAATAGTTTGTAAACAAATAGATAAAACATAAATTGATATAAATCCATATTCACAAAATTAAAATAACATAAATACTTTTGTAAATAAGGTTTTAAAAACATAAACACTTTTATAATAAGGATTTAAACACAATTCTACTTGATTTTAACACTTGTAAGCTAAATGAATTTGCATAGACATTTGTCTAATTTATAAAAATACAAGTGGCATCATTTTGTTTTTCTTTAAGAATTTAAAGTTACAAATATAATGTTGTAAAAGAAACCTGGTTGTTCAGTTTAAACTTTTCTATTCTCGTTTCTTCTTATAAAAACTAAAAAAATAATAATAATAAGCAAATCAAAACCTGTAAAGCAAAAGCAAATCTGCAAAGCAAATTCAACTTCAACAAACAAGAATTCAAATGCAAACTCAACAGCAAGTTCAACATCAGTTTCAAACATTTAAAATCAAAGATCAAGCATGCAAAGTATCACAACAACAATCAAGTTAAAGAATCAACTATTTACAAGCATGCAAGGATTTCAAGTTTACAGTTTCCAGAATTCAAAATTTAAAAGCCTGGAAATAAAATCTGCCCTCTGTTTCTTATTTTAAGGTGAGTAAATTCTTTTTAAAACCAGTTTTAAACCTGTTCTTATGATTGATACATGTGATGAATATGTTGTGATATGGTTGCATAAATGTTATATCTGGAATATGGATTAAACTGCTATATGAGTAGGATGATCTTCCTTTGATATTTGCATTTATAGACTACAGAAAAATGTTCTCTGTCCCCTGTTTTAAACTAGTAAACTAACTTTATTATTTATTTTAAAACCCGATCATTCTTAACTCTTATGCCTGTGCTGCTGATGGTTTGGAATTATGTTTATACAGATGAAAATGTATTGTATGTATATATAAAAAGAGATATAGGCATGCATGTTTAAATACAGGTACATATATATAACTCTGTTAAAAACATATAGTCTTTAAACAAATTCGAAATTAAATTTCTCTTCTTCCAATCTTTTATAGTATATGATCTCTGAATGAAATGTGTTAGCATTACCCAGAATTCACTTTTAAAAATAATTTCAAGTAATTATATTAAGCAATTAATTCTAAAAATAAGGTATCACAGTGATAACTAATATTGGTCAGAAATCAAATGATTTAAACTCACGTTTTGAGTCTATAATCTGATTAGTGATTGTAAGTGACGAATTTAGAAAAAGAAATCATGATTTTTAAGATGGGGATGATCGAGATTTTTCGAGTTGAACTGAAAACTTATTTCATTCAATATCTGACGAACGAGGACGATCTATGGGTCGAGATTAATGCTGGAGATGGTCGGGGGTCTTGTGATCATCAGAAAAATACTAATTGGATTTATTAATGATCGAGGTGGCGAAACGATGATAAACTAGGGTTTATTTTGTAATTGAGTCGTCGTTGAGGACGAGGTGAATGGTGGCATCAGTGGCTCGATGTTCACGATCGCGATGGGGGGAAAATGTTCGTTGGTGATCGAGGCGATGTTTCAGTGAGGTCGGAGGGCTTCTCGAGGCGGAGTTCGTCGACGATGGGGGGAATTTCCGACATTGGTGCTTCCAGTTTTGATCGAGAATGGTCGAATTTCGATTCGTGATTGGATATTGAATCTGGGTTCACGTGAGTATTGGAGTGGGTAGGAGTGGTTGTCGAGAGTCGTCGCTACGATCTCCGGTGGTCGAAGTTGGTGGTGCACGTGCACGTGCACGTTGTTTAGTTCTGGTGTGCTGTGGGTAGCATTGGGGAAGACGAGGTCACTCGAGTTGGGAACGCGTTTTCATCGTGTTCGACTCGAAGTAGATACGTAGGCGAGTGACTCGAAGCTAGCTCGGGGAAGATTGTTGTTGGCTCAGGGTTTCATTCGTTTGGGCTCGGGTCGATTTTCTTGTTCCAGGATTTAGTTTTTAAAACATTTACAGGTTTTTAAATTTAAATAAAACAGAATCCAGATTTATATTAAGCATAGGAAATTAAAGTTTAAAAGTAGAGAAAATATTTAACAAGTTTTCAAAGATTTTAAATGTTAAATTTGAATGTTTAAATTGTTTTGTTTAGAGTAAATTTTATATTTTCAATTAAAATTGATTCCTAGATGTTTTTCTAATGAAGTTTAATGATAGAAATTAATATGTAATTTAGATGAAAAGTTTATCTTTAAAGATTGAATTTTATTAAGGAAATAAATAAATAAATGGAATTAAAGCTTAATTATTATTTGTAATTAAGGATAATTACTTAATGAAGTAATTAGTGGATGGATTAATTAAAGATTAAGTGATTAATTAATTAATGTAATTAATGTTAGGTTAATTAATTAGTCTAATTAATTAAAGATAAATCACTTATTGATTAATTGAATATAATTACTTAGTCAAGTAATTAATGGATAATTACTGAATATAATTAAGAAAAGAGAAATTACTTATGGAAGTAATTAAATGGAAGTGATTAAGAGTTAATCACTTGATGTTATTAATTAGAGGATAATTAATATAATTGAATTGAAGATAATTAATTAAAGAGTAAGTAATTAATTAAAGGATTAAGGTTAATTAATTAAGGTAATTAATTAAGGAAGTAATTAAGGATCATTAATTTATATAATAAATAATGTAATTAAGGATTGATTAATTAAGATTAATTAATCAATAATAACTGATTAAAGAGTAGTAAAATTAATATAATTAATTAAGGAGTTAATTAATTAAGGTAAGTAATTACAAGATGGTTAATTACTGTTTAAGATTAATTAAGGTTAATTAATGAATGTAGTTAATTAAAGATTAATTAATTAAAGGTTAATTAATTAATAAAGTTATTAGAGGATTATTAATATAATTAATGGAATTAATCAAGGTTGATTAATAAAAGTAATTAATTTAAATATGATTAATTAATTATAATTAATTGAGGATTAATATAATTAATTATAGTTAATAAATAAATGAAGGTTCATTAATTATTGTAATTAATGATAGTAATTAAAGGTTAATTACTGTATATGGTTAAGGATAATTACTTGATGTAATTAAAGATAATTAATCAAAGGAGATTAATTAAGGAAGATCATTTAGATGTTTAATTAATTAATTTTTAATTAACTAATGATAGTAGTAGGATTAAGATAATCCAAGTGAGTAAGAATAGTAATTAATTTAATTAAAGGTTAATTAAATTGATTAAGAGTTAATCAATTCTGTTAAGGATGATTGGTTAATATTGATTAACTAACATTGGATGATTGATTAATATTGGGTGATTGGTTGATATTGGATGATTTGGATATCTCTGATATGTGATATGTGTCGCTTTGTGAGATGAATGTTGATATGAATTATCTATTGTGATAATGTTATTTATCTATCTGTTTATATCATTCAGAATATAAGTTTAAATGTTTAAACCTTTAAACAACTTGGCCTTAAAAGATACGTTTTGGATTTCGATGAGACCGGGATCGGGTTTCCGTATACCGGAATTCCAGGTCTGGAGACCCGAATACCACATCGATCCAAATTAACGATAGGTCGTGAATCTCAAGTGAAGATGAAGATTCAGAGTGCAAGGGTTATTGTCGTTAACTCTGAGGGTGATTCCAAAACGAGTGTAACGAGATAATGCCTTCGGTTTCGTTCGAACCCGGAACGAACTTATATGGATTGAATGCTTTCAGCACATCGTCAGGCGGACGATGAGCATTCTAAGTGATATGTTCTGATTAAAGGTAATCGTAACCTCAAGCCTCATCAACCGGGAATGGCTAAAACAGGGGAGGTGCAGCAAGGCTTCGTGGGTAGCACCCACTGAGAGCAAGATAGATCCCTGTCTAGAGGTCCCTTTTCTTTTATTCGGCTTAGTGTGTGGTTGGTCGCGCCAACTACGGGATTGTCTTGTTCGGAATTATCCAGTAAGGGATGGTTCCGGCTTTGTGTTGCAGGGGATTGGGAGTGATCCTCGGTACGGTGATCTAGGCCCCGTACTGTGATGAGCGGTACCCCGGTAGCTCTGCCATTGTATGGAAATCCAAATTCCAATAAGTGATAACGGACTTGATTGTATACTTATGTATGCTGGAATTTAATAATGTAACAATTTCGGCTATTTCATATTTATTTGAAAACCCTAGACCCTGCTATAATACAATCGAATTTCCTATCAAATGTTTTGGTTATCGTAAGGTAAAAACTTTTCCGTGTTTATGTGCGGGAAGTCTTACGAGATACCTTTTCTTTCCAAATGGTTTTCAAAGTTAAACAAGTTTAACCTGTTACTCACACCAGACCCATGTCTGACCCAAGTTGTTTATTTCTGTTTTATAAACTCTTGGGTACTCAAATTTTTACGAGTAGCCAAGGGATTCAGGTTAGCTTTGACGAGTAATCTGGAGGAGTAATGGAGCAGGAGGCTTCAGCGTTGTAGATAGATAGTAGTTTCCGCTGTGTTATCTCTATGATAGTGTTTTGTATTGTATCGAGTTGTAATAACTAGACAGATGTTTATAACTGTCTAGTATGTGATGTATATGTTGTATAACTCTGATAAGTGTTATATACTATGTAACAGTTTATGTTATTAATATAATTTATTCGTTCCGCTGTGTGAGATTCTAATGTTGTTTCTTTCTCTCTTCTCTTCTTCTCTATTTTCTACCCCTTTCTTTCTTCATAATGATCCGACTTTCTGTGGTGAAAAAGTCGGGTCGTTACAGATTTTGAGATTTTGAAAGATATGATTGATAACATGATTGGATAAAAAGTGATTAAGTGAATATTTTCAAATTTGAAAAAAATTAAAGTGAAACATTGAAATATAAATGAAACTTATATTGAAAATGTTTGAATATTTAAATTTTGAATCTTATTGGAATTGAAGTGATAATTCAAACCTGGATTTTTAAATCGACATAAATTGAAATGGTTTATTTAGAATTTAAATTGAATCTTTGACCTTTAAATTTAAATGGTTGGACGAGAATTGATTTAAATTGAATTTTAGAATTAAAGTAGATTTGAATCGATTTGCGAAATTGGAGGAAACTATTTTTATTATATAAAGTATTTTTGATATGTAAACTATTTTAATATATAAATTATTTTAATATATAAACTATTTTAATTTATAACTATTTTAATATATATACTATTTTCAATATCTAAACTGTTTAAGTTGGAAGTGTTATGATTTCTAAAGTGTTATGATTTCAAAAGTGTTATTATTCCAAAGTGTTATGATTTCGAAAGTGTTATAAATTTGAAGTGTTAGGATTCTGGAAACAAATATAATTTAAAGTAAATAATACTATGGAATTGATATGGTTTTGAAATGAATATGATATTCTGATATGAAGAATGAACTATTTGAAATGAAATGACCATGGTGTGAAATAAGCGTTTGGTTGTTAAAGAGACCGGGATTGGATATTGTCATACTCTCTACCAATACCGAAAACCACTTTAACAACTGTGTACGTGGTGGAGATTCCAGAACGAAGTAGGATGGTTTGGCGACGATTCTATATGGAATTTACGTAGTCCTGACTCCCGTGAGTCAGCTTGATGTGGCTAAAATAGGAGCTATACCGGGCCAAGTGGGGTCATTCCCCTAATCGAGCACATTTCTTCGATACCATTCTATTGCTTTTGTGATTTGATTGGGTGCACCTTTGATTTGGGAGTGTGTCACGAGGTAGGCATTAGTAGCTGCTATACGTTACCACCAGTCGAATAGTGCAAATGGTATATCTACCCTGGCATTGCCTCACGTGCCTTGTCATATGCCCTATTGCGCCTTCTACGAGTTTGTTTTGTGTCGTACCTATGGAGTGCTCCCTGATAGCCCACTCGCGAGTGGAGTTTACAGTATCTGTATAGACTACGACATTATATAAAATGTGTTTAGGGGGATATGGGTAACGCCTTAACGCTATTTTAATACTTTACTTTACTATAGACATTATTATAATAGCGTAGATTATTACATAGTAGATATTTCCATGGATCCTTAGAGGATGGGAATCCCAAACATCCTTTAAGTTATTTGTATTTATGTTGACATTTCACTTGAGTTGAATTTACTATATAAGAATGTTAATCCTGACTCGAGTGTTTTGTGTTTTGCTTTATGCTCGGGTCAGACTGAGTGTGACAACATTTGAGACTCACCTTTGGAGTTGGAGCTTTGCTTGGAGATCCATCTATCTATCCAGCTTTCAGTTATTTCAGTTTATTCCATTCATTTATGCTCAGACTCGCTAGTTGTTTATGTATTAGAGATTCATTTGTATTTGAGATTCTGCTGTATTTTGTTTCAGACTTTGATGTTAATAGTAGCTTCATGAACTAATATTTATCTATTCCGCAGCTTATATGCTAAGTTTTGCCAAATATAAATTAGCCATATGTTGTTTTGAGCAATTCAAGTCCGACATGTGTGGATGCGAATGGTTCGAAATACAGGTCATTACAGAGTCAGTACCGATCCCCAAGTTCTTCATGTTTGGAGTCTTCTACCCTACACCTTGGCTCGTCTTACAGTAAGCTTTATGATTCCATAGTTATTTGCACCATTGCTAGCTTGTTTCTAAGTCCAAACGATGGAGTTGACGGAGAACGAAGTTGTAGTTTCAAGCGTTCATGGAGATCGATGAAGAATTGCATTGATTCAATAAAACGTCTTTGGACATAGAGACTTGGAATCAAGACATACATTTAGGCAGAAAATGGGGTCCACCCAATTTGTTTTTGGAAGTTTGTACCAATTCCCAAACAGGAGTCGATACCGATCCCCAATTTGGGGGATCCCACAGTTGTATTGTCTTGAGTTGTTTTAGTTATCATCCTACGACTTTGTTTGCACTTGCTTTTTGGACTCCTAGCTATCTTTCTAGGCTTCTTGCCTTGATAAATCCAAGTTTGATTTGTCCAGTCTATCTGAAGCCTGCTTGGTCAAAAGGCTAGATAACATTGGTATATCAACATATCGTCACATTTATGATGGTTGTATATTTATATGCTTATGTAATAAAAAAAATTATACAATATAAATACAAAATAATAGTCATGGCATGAATTTTTTTTTAAAAATAAGTTAAAATGAAAATAATATTATATAAATCACATAAACCTCATAAATTTAAATATTACATATTATATCATACAAACTATGTTAAAAATATTTATATGATCAATTTTATACTTGAGATGTTTTCGACATAAAAAAGATTACATATATATATATATATTATTTAAATCAAATAAATTTGATAAATCTATAACATCAACAAATATGTCATATAGAATATATTTAAATTTTGTAATACTAATTTCCTACCTAACAAGCATTTGGCAAAAAAAAATTCATAAATTATATATATATATGTATGTATGTACATATGTATAAATATAAATATAAACTCCGGGTCAGTCATGAGACTGGTGTGAGAACTCAAAATACGCGTTTTGAAAACAAAAGGGTATCTCATAAGGCCATGCCACACATAAACATGGAACGACTTTTTACCTTATGAAAACCAAAACATTTGCTATACAAAATCATTTGATGTTATTTTTAATGACATTCTTTGTAAAAATTTGCAAGTAAACTATTAATCTTAGCATAAATTGTTACCATTATTAAATTCCGGATATGTTAGGCTCTACAAACAAAACACTTACAAGGCTCGTTCAGAGAATGGATTCATACAATGGCTAGGTGAGGGACTACCTTCCATACAGTATACCTCTAGAGGGATATACCTAGGGTCCAGATACCGAACTCCTATACCTTCACAGAACCGGCCTACCCCTTCGCTAGATAGTACCGAATATGACATCACCTCGTTCATTACCAACCTTTAATGGGATCCCGAAGCATACACTACATACTCGACATATATAGAGTAATCTAGAAAGGTGATGACCATCTCCTAATGGGTGCGACCCACATAGCTCTGCCGCATCTACCTCGCTTTAGCCATTTCTGGTTGATGAGGCCTGAGGTAACGTTTTACCTTTCATAAAGCACATTCCACTTAGAATACCACACTGCCATTCCATGATCACACAACTAATTTCTACAAACATATAACTTCTGAGCGCGTACGTCTCAGGAAAGGGTGTTAAGCTAAGAGAAGTTTCCTTCTCCACTACCAAACAGATGATATGTTCATAGAGATCAATCAATGTGAATAGAAATGCAACGTCATACATTTGTCCATACAAGTTGTCCAGGAATATGAAAAACCGAAGGCACTCCCCTACCACATTCTGTCGAGTGTTACTTCTAGTAGTGAGAAGTCCTTGCATCGAAGATATTAAATGAAGAACTACTGCAACAATAATATGATATGGGAAATTTACCCCGAGGGTCAATGACAAGTAGCTCTACATTCCATCTTCCATAATTATCTTCATGTCTTCACTTCGAATACGTAAATTTGTTCGAAGTGGTCTTCGGACAGGAATTATCCAAATCCGACCCCGATTTCTTCGAACCAATCATCGATAAAAGAGGTCAAGTGAATAGGGAATCATTCTTTAACTGATTAAGTTCTTTTGTCGAAATCTCTTTTGGAGATAAACATTTATAAAAATAATTCCGGTATATACGGAAATATTAAACCTCTCTTATAAAATCCCTTGATAATCTTTTAAACTTCCTTTTACTATGAATCAATTCGAAATCATTTCATTTTTATTTAGGAATATATTAATCCCAGTAAACCAAATTCAACATCCCCTACGTCGGGCCAGTCCGGATAGCCAGGGAGAGCAGGAAACTGGTTTTTCAAACTCAAGCCTAGACACTATCCTCTGACACTCATAAGGCGGTCAAGTTATTTGATCGACTCTGAATCTTTAATTACTCCAAAATTCTTCAAATCATCTTTAAAACACATCATAAACCATTTAAAACATTTATAAAAGATTTGTTAAAGGTTTGTTAAGTTTAAAGCAATAATTCAAAAGTTATAGAAAAGTGCTGCGGAAAGTGCCCTTTTTAGCTATATTGATCGAAATGACTTTTTATTATTCGAAATTTCATTTTTATTACTCAAATCACTTTCAAAACATTTTAAAACATTTATAAGATTTATTCATATTTTTAAACAATTTTAAAACATCGTTTTCAAAGAAATCCAATTTTGGATTCCGAACTGCAAAATCAGGATTTTTCCAAAACTTGTTTTACTCATATTTCAAAATCTACTTATCGAAATTTTGTTTTTTTCTTCGTTGAAAAACTATGGATATAATAGTTTAGAAAATTCTTATCTCGATGAATTCCGAGCTATATTCCAACTTTTATACTAGTTTGAATTTTATAGCGCGAAATCGTGAACTACCGTTATGCGACGCGCTTATTTTTGACTAAATTTTCTATTTCTTTTCAAACTTCACCAAAACACTGTTAAATGTTTATAAAACATTTCAAATACATTTTAAACCATCTTTAAGAGATTTAACAATTCCATATACACCATTTCATTAATTCAAGGAAAGTGATTTCCTTTGTGCTTATCGTCGTGTATATTCGTGACTTGCATATATATTCAACATTCATATGAAAATAACCAAAATTGATGATCAAAGCATATTAAACATCCATTTGCAACATCATATCATCATCCAATAATAGTATAATAGTTTTAGGAGTTCTCACCTTAGGTTTTAAACGATTTACTTAAAAATTCGCTATAGCTCCGCTATTCGAGTTCTAAAGCTCACTATTCTTCGGATTTTAGCTCATAAATGCCTCGACCAAGTCATGAGGAGGCTAGGGGGTGCATAACCTAGGGTGTAGCAATGAGTGGGCTCGGCCTAGGGTGGAGTGAAGTAGAGTTTGTGAAGAACAAAGAGAAATGAGGTGTTTTGGAATAGTTTTGAGGAGTTTTACCATATATATAATTATATATTATAATTTTAGTTTCTTTTTGAAATAACTTTTTAACATTATTTCCCTTACGATGGAAGCCATTAAAGAGGAAGCAAAGGCTTGAGAATATGAAGAAGAAAATGAATGAAAAAGAAGAGAAGAGGGTAAGGTATTTATAGGAAAAAAGAAGAGTATAAAAGAAGACATGTATGCATCACCTTTGCATTACCATTTCAAGGCTTCTCCTACACACCTCCCCTCCTCCAAAGCACGGCAAGAAGGCCCCCCACCATGTGCACATCACTTCCATCTTCTCATGTGTACATATGTTGACTTACAAAAGCTTAAGGAGTAAGTTTGCTTAAAATATCTTATATATTTTATATTATACTTTTATATTTATATATTTTGGTGTGTGTATATATATTTATGTGCATGTTACATGTATGCATATGTACATGTATATATGTATGTAACAAACTCCTACAACGTTGCACAACTTCCACACATTGTATTGTTACAAATCCCGATTCCGATTTTCGGTCATATTCTCTCTTTTAAATTAATATGCATATTTTTGTAAAAAAATTTGAAAATAAAATTTTCTTATTATTATTAACTAATTAAAATGATCTTATTTTATTCATAAAATCATATAAATTATTATAAATAATTATTCACAAAATTATTTGTATTATCGATAAAGCTAAACGATCATTTATTTAAAGTGATATATATACGGGTCGTTATAGACTCCCCTCCTTAAAATAATTTCGTCCTAGAAATTAAGATAAGATAAAATAGCTCAAAATGAAATATATTCGATATGATGGAACATATAAAAAAGTACGAACAAGTGACTACAACACAGGCGGTGAGTACACTATAATGATACAATTCATTCTTCAATTCATAACTCGGGATATGCGTTTTTCATTCTATCCTCTGTTTCCCCAGTGCAATCCTCAGCATCTCCACTCCATTGAACTTTGACTAACCTTACCACCTTCCTCCTTAATCATATCTCATCACGATCAATGATTTGAATACCCATCTGATAAACGCTAAATTCGGTTCCACCTCCAAGTCTTCCTGAGCAGTTGTTTCTATGATTTGCTCTAGGTTATGCACATATTTCCTCAAATGAGGCACATGAAAGACATTGTGCACTCCTGCTAACCTTTCTGGTAATTTCACTCGATAAGCTAGTGGGTCGATGCATTCAAGAAAGGGAAATGGTCCAACATATCGAGGTGCTAATTTCCCAGCTCTTCCAAATCTCACCACTCCTCTCATCGGAGAGACTTTTAAAAAGACTGAATCTCCAATTGAGAATTCCAGATTTCTATGCCTTTGGTCCATATAGCTTTTCTATCTGCTCTGGGCTTCCTTTAGCTTCTTTCTAATTACATCGACTTTCTTTGAAGCTTCCCATATCATATCAGGATCAAGTACTAACCGATCTCCAGTTTCGATCCAATATGCTGGTGACCTGCATGGATGACCAAATAGAGCTTCATACGGTGCCATGCCGATACTAGCTTGATAACAGTAGTTATAAGAGAACTCTACTAAATGCAAATGATTTTCCCAGGAGCCTCCAAAGTCTAGAATACATGTTGTGAGAAGATCTTCCAAAACGCGGTTAACTCTCTCCATCTGTCCATCAGTTTGAGGATGATAAGTGGTGCTTATATTCACCCCTATTCCCAAAGCTTTCTGTAATGCTTCCCAAAACTGACTAGTAAAGATTGGATCTCGATCGCTTACTATACTACTCGGAACTCCATGCAATCGTACTATCTCATTCATATATATATATATATATCTGCAAGGCTTGCAGCGGTCCTTGTTGGCTTAACTGGAATGAAGTGTGCACTTTTAGTTAATCGGTCTATGCTAACCCAAATGCCTTCATTCCCTTTCCTCGTTCGAGGTAAACCATCAATGAAATCCATTGATATTTGATCCCACTTCCAAGTTGGAATCTCCAAAGGTTGAAGTAACCCTGCAATTTTCTGCTGTTCAATCTTGACTTGTTGACAATTGGTGCATCTACTAACATAAATGGATATGTCCCTTTTCATGCTTTTCCACCAAAATGTGCACTTCATATCTTTGTACATTTTGTTAATTCCCGGATGAATGTTAAGTTTGTTTTTGTGACATTCAGCTAATACCTCTTAACTAAGATTTTCTACATCCGAAACACAAATTCGCCCATTCAATCGTAAAACTTCATGGCTATCAAATTCAAAGCTTGAATTCCGCCCTTGGCGTGCTCTGTTAAAATCCCCTTTAGCTGCTGATCTTATTTTTGCTTGGTGGCAATTCTTTCTAGAAGAGTCGGGGTAATTACAAGTAAGCTATAAAATCACACTTTCTACTTAGTTGATCCGCTACTACGTTGGCCTTCCCGGGTGTATATAAGACATCAAGGTCGTATGACGTGAGAAATTCTAGCCAACGTTGATGTCTCATGCTTAAGTCCTTCTGGGTGAAAAGATACTTCAAAGATTTGTGATATATGAAGAGCTCAATCTTTTCACCTATTTAAAGAAGGAATATTATTTACAAGGGTCAAGCAAGGTTTAGTTAAAATAAACTATAATGAATTCTTACCCAGTAGACAATGTCTCCATATTTTTAATGCAAACACAATGGCTAATAGCTCTAAGTCGTTTGTTGCATAGTTCTTTCCATGAGTCTTCAGTTATCGGCTTGCATAAGCTATTACTTTTCCATGCTGCATTAAAACTGCACCTACACCTTCTCCATAAGCATCAGTATATACAGTTAAACCACCACTTCTATCAGCAATAGCTAAGATTGGAGCGCTGGTCAATCTTTTCTTCAACTCATTAAATGCATCTTCACATTTCGGCGTCCATTGAAATTTAATATTCTTCTTTTGTTAACTTTGTAAGATGGGAGGAAATTTGTGAGAAATCCCAGATGAACCTTCGGTAATATCCTGCCAATCCTAAAAAGCTACGGACGTCTTTTGTAGTTTGGGGTATCTTCCAATCTTGGACTGGTACAACTTTCCCTGGATCAACTAAAACACCTTCTCCTAATACTACATGCCCTAAGAATCTAATTTCTTTCTCCTAGAAATGGCACTTCGAGAATTTGGCTTTGAGCACATTCCTTCTTAATATCTCTAATACAATCTCTAGATGCCTCTCGTGTTCTTCTTCAGTCTTCGAATATATAATAATATCATCAATAAAGATTAACATGAATTTATTTAGCATATCTCTGAATACTCTATTCAAGAGGTCAACAAAATAAGCAGACGCATTAGTTAGCCCAAAAGGCATCAATAACCACTCATAGATGAAATCTGGACCTCTGAATGTAGTTAAATGTACGCAGTCTTCAGCCATTCTAAGTTGATGGAATCCTGAGGGTAGATCCATTTTTGAGAATACCCGAGCACCATAAAGTTGATCGAACAAGTCAGTAGAGGATACTTGTTCTTAATTGTTTGCTTGTTTAGGTCTCGATATACATAGAGCCTTAGGGAACCATCAGACTTGGCAGCGAAGACTACTACCGCTCCCTAATTTGAGCGACTTGGTCTTATCAATCCTTTTTTCAACAACTCATCGATTTGTTCCCTCAATTCATCCATCTCTCTTGGAGCCATTCTTGGCTTTTGGTGAACAACATGTCTTGCATCAGGAATCAACTCAATTGGAAACTCAATTTCCCAATGTGGGGGCAAACTTTTTACCTCTTCAAAAACATCCGAAAACTTCTTAACAATTTGTATGGTCTCCAAATTTTCTTAGGGTGAATCAAGGGCATACTGGACACTATCCCTTATCGGGCTGGGCTTGTTGCAAGATATTTCCATAAATTTTCCAAAGCTGGTCTATAAAGATACCGTTCTTTTAACGCAATCAAGGACAGCTTTATTTTTGGATAACCAATCCATACCGAGCAATACTTCAAATTCGATAAAATTGAGGACAAACATGTCACATGAAAAACAATGAGAAAGGTAGGTAACTTGGACCTTTTCACAAACCATACAAATGTTTGTTGTACCACCTATGGCATTTAACACACAGATAGGGGTATCTACTATTTTTGTGGTAAGCTTCAATTTTTCCACCAATTCTTTGGAAATAAAACTACGGGAAGCCCCAGTATCAAATAATACTTTAACCATAATGCCTTCAGCAAAAATAACACCCTCCAGAACTCCTCTTTCCATGGTCTCTTTCGAAGTTAATGGTTCTTCTTCCATGGCATAGGTCTTAGCTGACTGGACAATCTCCATAAATGGATAACCCATCATCATATGACCTTGTTGGTGGCAATTAGAACAGAGTGCCTTTTCTCGTTGCCTCTTCTCATTCCAACAATCTTCCAAAATATGACCTTTTTTTGACAATTTCCACACACGGTACCTGTTAAATTCTTTTTCTTCTTTCCTCCTTGTTGCCTTTTCTCCTTTGGATTGAATTCCTTCTCACTGAGGTTGTTGCTACTATTGCTAATATTTGGTTCTGATGTTGGCTTCACCTTATCAAGAAATTCATATCACAAACCCATATTTATTAGGTTCATGAATGATCCCTTTAGGTGAGCAGTCATTCTATCATGAAACTCTTTTCTCATACTAGCCACAAACATTTGATTCTTCTTAAGTGGAGTATCAATCAGTCCAGGCCCAAAGAGAGATAATTCTTCAAACTTTCTTCAGTATTCTTTTACCGACATTTCTCCTTGCTTTTGATCCATAAAGCATTTATAGAGATGAGACTTCCCAGCATCGGGTAGGTATCGTTCTCCAAAAACTTTCTTAAATCTTTCCCATGAAATATCATCTTCTGGTTCATTGATGGTAATTGACTCCCACCAAGATAAAGCCCCATCTTTCAACTGCCAAGATGCTAGGAAGCGCTTTTGCTCATCCTTGATACCCAATCCTTTAAAGATTCTCTCACATGAGCGGAACCAAGCCTGAGCTTCAGTAATAGATTCTGTAACCCTGAATGGTTTGCCGCCCAAGTTGGTAAAAGTTAGACAGAAAGTTGCATGGTTAACTTGAGGTTGTACAGAAACTATCGTTTCTTCAACCCTTTTGTTTCCCTTTCCTCGTCCTTTTTAGTACTCATTTCCTACCACCTGAATATAGTAAGGAAATATCTTTAGGATTATAGACGAGATTATCTTAGGGAATGGCATAAAACTCGAATATACTTATTTGGATAAAATTTTCAAATGTGCGCTCTCTCGGACTAAACTCATTCTAGAGCATTGCCAACCCTATCTCTAATGAGTTAACCCCAACCAGGCTTAGGCATTTGCTCAACCATAATCTATGATACAAAATACGACGAACGATAATTTTTCGACCCTTGAAAATCGACATTAATACATCCTCGATATTCACGTGCTGCAAATTAAAGTGCCGGAAACCCCATCGTTAGGGGTAAAAAGAAATAGTAGAAGATAGAACAAACAAAATCTCACATCGCATTAAAAACACTTATAATTTACATGTGGAAGATTGCATACAATCACTTCAAGTGATTTATCAGAGTTACATCATGTACTAACCCAGCAAGGATAGTTATATTGGTCTATCCTTACAAGTGCTAATAGATACATAATACAGATACAGCGGAATATAGATAACTTCTTCGAAAGACCCAAAATGCTCCATGCTCCATTCCAAAAATCTCCAAGCTTTCCAAACTACTTGGCTGCTTGGGAAAAATTAAGGCACCCGGAGTTTAAGGGAAAAGAAAATAAACTTCGGGTCAGTCATGGATTGGTATGAGAACTTAAAATACGCGTTTTGAAAACAAAAGTGTATCTCATAAGACCATGCCGCACATAAACACGGAATGGGTTTTTAGCTTATGATAACCAAAAAATTTTCCACGCAAAATCATTTGATATTATTTTTAATGACATTCTTTGAAAACATTTACAAGTAAACTTATTAATCTTAGCAGAAATTGTTACCATTATTAAATTCCTGATATGTTAGGCTCTACAAACAAATTTCTTACAAGGTTTATTCAGAGAATGGTTTCCATACAATGGCAAGGTGAGGGACTACCTTCCGTACAGTATACCTCTAGAGAGATATACCTAGGGACCAGATACTGAACTCCTATACCAACACAGAATCGGCATACCCCTTCGTTGGGCAGTACCGAATATGACATCACCCCGGTCGTTACCAACCTTTAACAGGATCCCGAAGCATACACTACATACTCGAATATAGTGAGTAATCTAGAAAGGTGATGACCATCTCCTAATAGGTAAGACCCACATAGCTCTGCCACATCTACCCTGCTTTAGCCATTTTCGTTTGATGAGACTTGAGGTAACGTTTTACCTTTCATAAAGCATATACCACTTTGAATGCCACACTGTCATTCCATGATCACACAACTGATTTCTACAAACGTATAACTCCTGAGGTCATACGTCTCGGGAAAGGGTTTTAAGCTAAGAGAAGTTGCCTTCTCTGCCACCAAACAGATGATACGTTCATAGAGATCAATCAATGTGAAGAAATGCAACGTCAGAAATTCGTCCATACAAGTTGTCTAGGAACAGGACAAACCGAAGGCGCTCTCCTACTACATCCTGTCGGGGGTTACTCCAAGAATTAGTAGCGAGAAGTCCTTGCATCGAAGATCTTAAATGAAGAACTACTGCCACAATAATATAATATGGAAAATTTCCCTCGAGGGTCAATGACAAGTAGCTCTACATTCCATCTTCCATAATTATCTTCATGTCTTCACTTCGAATACGTAAATTGGTTCGAAATGGTCTTCGAATAGGAATTATCCAAATCCGACCCCGGTTTCTCTGAACCAATCATCGATAAAAGAGGTCAAGTGAATAGGGAATCGTTCTTTAATTTATTAAGTTCTTTTGTCAAAATCTCTTTTGGAGATATACATTTATAAAACATTTTTGTCGGTATATACGGAATATCAAGCCTCTCTTATAAAATCCCTTGATAATCTTTTAAACTTCTTTTTACTAGGAATCATTTCAAAATCGTTTCATTTTTATTTAGAAAGATATTGATCTGAGTAAACCAAATTTACCATCCCCTCCATCGGGCCAGTTCGGATAGCTAGGGAGAGCAGGAATCTTGTTTTCTAAACTCAAGCCTAGACACTATCTCTCTTACACCCATAAGATGGTCAAGTTATTTGATCGACTCTAAATCTTTAATCACTCCAAAAATTCTTCAAATCATCTTTAAAACACTTCATAAACCATTTATAAAAGATTTGTAAAAGAATTGTTAAGTTTAAAGCTATAATTCAAAAGTTATAGAATGAGAAAAAGTGCTACGGAAAGTGCCCTTTTTAGCTATATTGATCAAAACGACTTTTTATAATTTGAAATTTCATTTTTATTGTTCAAATCACTTTCAAAACATTTTAAAACATTTATAAGATTTATTTCATATTTTTTTTAAAAAATTTAAACATTGTTTTCAAAGATATCCAGTTTTGGATTCTAAACTACAAAATCAGGATTTTTCCAAAACTTGTTTTATTCAAATCTACTAATTAAAATCTCGATTTTCTTTCTTCATTGGAAAACTATGGATATAACAGTTTGGAAAATCCTTATCTCAAAGAATTCTAAGCTATATTCTAACTTTTATACTAGTTTGACTTTTATAGCGCGAAATCACAAACCACCGTTACGCGACGCGCTTATTTCTGACTAAATTTTCTATTTCTTTTCAAACTTCACGAAAACACTTTTAAATGTTTATAAAACATTTCAAATACATTTTAAACCACTTTTAAGAGATTTAACAATTTTATATGCACCATTTCATTAGTTCAAAAAAAGTGATTTCCTTTGTGCTTATCGTCGTGTATATTCGTGACTTGCATATATATTCAACATTCATATGAAAACAACCAAACTGGATGATCAAAGCATGTTCAACATCCATTTGCAACATCATATCATCATCCAATATATAGTATAATAGTTTTAGGAGTTCTCAACTTGGTTTTAAACAATTTACTTAAAAATTCGCTATAGCTCCGTATTCGAGTTCCAAAGCTCACTATTCTTCGGATTTTAGCTCCTAAATGCCTCGACCAAGTCTTGAGGAGGCTAGGGGTGCACGACCTAGGGTGTAGCAATGAGTGGGATCGGCCTAGTGTGGAGTGAAGTGGAGTTTGTGAAGAACAAAGAGAAATGAGTAGTTTTGGAATTGTTTTGAGGAGTTTTAATATATATATATATATAACTATATACTGTAATTTTAGTTTCTTTTTGAAATAATTTTTTGACATTATTTCCCTTAGGATGGAAGCCATTAAAGAGGAAGCAAAAGCTTGAGAATATGAAGAAGAAAATGAATGAAAAAGAAGAGAAGAGGGTAGGGTATTTATAGGAAAAAAGAAGAGTATAAAGGAAGACATGTACACATCACCTTTGCATCACCATTTCAAGGCTTCTTCTACACACCTCCCCTCCTCCAAAGCATGGCAAGAAGGCCCCCCATGTGAACATCACTTCCATCTTCTCATGTGTACATATGTTGACTTATAAAAGCTTAAGGAGTAAGTTTGCTTAAAATATCTTATATATTTTATATTATACTTTTGTACTTATATATTTTGGTGTATATATAAATATTTATGTGCATGTTACATGTATGCATATGCACATGTATATGTGTATGTAACATACTCCTACAACGTTGTACAACTTCCACACGTTGTATCGTTACAAATCCCGATTCCAATTTTCGGTCATATTTTGTCTTTTAAATTAATATGCATATTTTTGTAAACAAATTTTGAAACTAAATTTTTCTTATTATTATTAACTAATTAAAATGATCGTATTTTATTTATAAAATCATATAAATTATTATAAATAATTATTCACAAAATTATTTGTAGTATATATAAAGCTAAACGATCATTTATTTAAAGTGATATATTTACGGGTCGTTACACATCCCATACTACCCGGTGAAATTCAAGCATTTGCTATAAGTACCACTCAAACATTCTATTCAATGAAGTGTACAATATTCAATGAAGCGTTAATCGAGAGCATTTAAATTAATCGGTAACACTAAATTGATTATTAGTACTCCCTATATTATAGAATTAAGGCTCTCAAAACATTTTCCTCTTTTGAGTTTAAAATTGAGAAAGAAAATATTATAATTTTCCATAAATTCCTTTATTATTTAACTTTATATAAATGTTCACTATTTGATAAAATTTTCCATAAATCTAAATTTTTTCAAAGTTGCACTTATATATACACAGTTGTCTCAAATTTCCATGAAGTTATATTGTTCACAAACCATATTCCAAAACCATATATATATATATATATTTAAGTAGCCTTTTATTTTATAAAACCCTATTTATTACTCTTCCTTAGCCATATTGATATTTAACATTTGTTTTTTTCATAAAAAAACTACTTTATATTTCTAAAATTATAATTCAGAAGCCATAAAATCCTTTCTATTATTTAATTACTAGTATATAATACATTTTACATTATTAACTAATATATACTAGTTCCAAAGATTTTACTTGTAACCAAAGCATAACTATATGCTTATATTTATAGTAAACCAAAACTTGAATCTCTTTAGTTTTAGAAATTAGTTTCTAATATATATTATTCCTTCTTTTAAAATTCATAACACATTTTATTCCTAACCTAAACCTATAAGAATATAAGTGTATATATTATTACACTAAGTTGAACTCTAGCTCTAACAAAATGTAATATATAAATGCAGTTGATCATAACAAAAGAGTTCAATATGTATGTAAAATAATGTACCGAACATTCATTCATATGTCCTATTTATCATCTATATAACTGAAACCACAACAGGATTTCAATGTAATAAGACTTACAAAAGCATCACAAACTATCATAGGAAGAAGAGCAACTAACATCGAAATCAGCGAAGAGCAAAAATAACAACCTAGAGCCGAGCATGCTCTAAGTGGTTCGTCCATCGGTGTAATGGTGCAGCACCACCAGTCGACCAGTGGTGATGTTTCCTAGAGCATCTCCGCTCCATGAAACCCTCTTATGATCGCCATATAGCACATTTAGGCGATGCACTTCAGGTTGGCCACATGTGTCGGAGTATACACACATGTAGGTATTGATTACCATTCAACAATGCATCAAAGTAGCAATTTAAGCACACAGATTTTCAGGTTGTATAGGGCATAAATTTCAGCATACCCTCCTTCGTAACTATAAAAAATGGGTTCAGTTGTGCATCTGAAACCTTCAGTTCAAATTAATTAGACAAACACACAACTTACTTAGAGATAGTTGTGTGGGAATTAACTCACCAAATTCCTATTTTACTTATTTTTCTCACGGTCAGAATCAACTCAACTCTGATTAAGAATAACCCTAGAATTCCATGGAAACAACCAACACAAAAGGATCCAGAAATCGCTAAAAGACCTAAAGTTAATTGCTTGAATTGATAAGAAAAAGCTTAGATTGCATACCTTTTGTTTGAATTTCCATGATTTTTTTTATATTTTAAAATGTAGATCTTTGATGAACTTAGAAGTAGATAAGAACCCTAGCTCTTATTCTTATTTTCAAAAATGAAGAACATATGTGAGAATATGAAAGAAAGGAATATAATAAGTGTCCATCTTGTATTTATTTAAGTATGGCCTGGGTTCTTACTTGGCCCATTTAGATAAAAATTTAATTATTCATTTATGTTTATTCGCTCTTACAACCAAATTCTTATACTAAAAATGTAACGACTAGCCTTTTTGGGCGGTTCAAATCGACAATAAACCACACATGCCGGACTCGAACCATTTAAAAAAGAGGATTGTTATGGGGTAAATAAGAAAAAGAAGAGAAAAAAAAGAAAAACAAAACACAGAATCTCATAGCGGAATGACAAAATATAATAATCAAATAAACAGTTCATGAAGCTGTTTTATAAATACATTTGATTACACTTCATAATACATATAAGAGTTACACATACAACAACAATAAACAAATAATGCAGTGGAACAATATGATGCAGTGGAACATATATGAAACAATATAGTATTCAAATCTCCATCTTCATCTTCCATAAATAAAGTCTTCAATTCACTGAAAAGCTCAAGCTGACCCCGAGCGTAATGAAAAGACAAAACCCTCGAGTCAGAACTAAAAGATCTTATGTAAGTTAAATCAACAATAAATAACTATGAGTGTAACGACAACGGAGGTGTTTACAGGATTTTACATCTCCTATCTAGTGTCTAACATACATGCAATAACTTAAGAGATGTTCGGGATTACCATCTCCTAAGGATCTGTTAAACTATCTACTATATAGTACAATACGCTATTATAATATGTCTACAGTAAAGTAAAGTATTAAAATAGCATTAAGGCGCTACCCATATCCCCCTTAATACATTTTTATATATTCCCGTAGTTTATACAGTATCGTAATTTGTCCGTAAACTGAAGGGCTATCAGAGAGCACTCCATAGGTACGGTACAAACCAAACTTGCAAAAGACGCGATAAGGCATGTAACAAGGCACGCAAGGCAATGCCAGGTAGGATTCTACCGTTTGCACTTCTGGACTGGTGGTAGCACATAGCAGCTACTACCGCCCACCTTGGAACACTCTCCCATAATCAAATTGAGGGGTGCCACCAAATTAACCACAAAGTCATAATATGGTATTTAAGAAATGTGCCCAATAGGAGGAGCGACCTCACTTGGCTCGGTACAGCTCATGTTTTAGCCACATCAAGCTGACTCGAGGGAGTCAGGGCTATGATAATACCTCATACAGAATCATTTGCCAAACCATGCTACTTTATTCTAGGATCTACACCACGTACACGGTTGTTAAAGTGGTTTTCGGTATTGGCAAAGAGTGACAATATCTGATCCTGGTCTCTTTAACAACCAAACGCTTATTTCACACCGGATGGTTCTTTTACATTTCCAAAACTGATTCATAATTGATATCAAAATATCATATCCTCAAAATCATATCACTTTCGAAATCATATTCACTTTCGAAATCATATCACTTTCGAAATCATATCACTTTCGAAATCATATCCACAAAATAGGTTAAACCCTCGTTTCAAAATCATCCTATTTAATCAAAATATATCATTTCACTAAAAAATATCATTTCCAATTTCACGTAGCTTATAACATCATTTAACCATATTCGCTTTAAAATCCAGGATTTAAATATATCCAATTCAGCCTGGCATAGTTTGAATTTTTAGAAAATAGTTTGGATAGTCATAATTAGTTTAAATAGTTTAAAAATAGTTTAAAATAGTTAAAATACTTTAAAATAGTATAAATGGTTTAAAATAGTTTAAAATAGATTAAATTACTTTAAATAGTTTAAAATAGATTAAATTATTTTAAATAGTTTAAAGTAGTTTAAGCAATTTAAAATAGATTAAAATAGATTAAAATATTTTAAATAGTTTAAAATAGATTAAAATAGTTAAAATATAAAATGGTTTAATTATTCGAAATGGTTTATACAGTAAATAGTTTGAAAATCTAAACAAATCAGAATTTTAAAATAATATATATTTAAACAGTTTATATTAAAACAATTAATCTGAAATTAACATCAAATTAAACTATTTCTTTCATTTCAACATATCTGGATCATATCCAACTTTCAAATCAACAAAACTCAATTTTTACCTTTCGATTCAAATTCTCAATAAAACCATTTAAATCCATATCGATTCAAATCCATGTTTGAACTATAAATTTAAACTACTTCGAATTCAGTAGATTTCAAAGTTTAAATATTTAAACAATTTATAATAACTCAATTTCGATAAATTTCATTTATATCTCAAAAATCAACTTTGAAAGTTCAATTTAAATTCTTTTAAACAATTCATTTGAACCAGTTTCAAATTCAACATTAAAGCTTGGATTTTCAAAAATAAAAGTTTATATAAGTATAATTTTACTTCAAAATATCATTTAACTAAATTCAAAAATTAAGGATTTAAAATCATTTAATTTAACCAATCCGGTGTTCGTATATAATTTTCTACCCTATGGTCAAGTGGTACGGATATATATCATTTTAACTCGTAACAATTTTAAATTTACAGGTATATATCATTTCAACCCGCAATCCCGAATTAAAGTTCAAAATTCATAAAATCGCTCGAGTCTATCATTTCAACCCATAACGATTTTCCCTAATCAATAAGATCGTTTGGGTCTGTATCATTTCAACCCACAGTGATTTTTCCTAACAACAAACTAAGGGAACTTGCAGTGTGATAACAACATATAAAATAAACATCCATCCTGTCATCCAATATCAACAATTAGCATCCATCACTATAATCATCCAAATTAACCAATAAATAACAACACTTACTAGTTATCATTAACAGGTATTTAAATGGCAAATTTAAAATTCAACATTAAATTAAATGGCAATTATATTCAATAAAATTCAGATTTAATAGGAATGACGATTTAAATATATCAAACAGCAATCAATCAACTTCTAATCACATAATAAATTCAATTTAACTAACATAAGACAATTTAGTAGTTGTGAGTGGGTTAAAACACTCACATTTGATTTATCGACGATTTAAAACCCAAATAAAGGCCCAAATTTGGACAGTCTCAGAGTCCAACCAAACAGGTTCCATAATGTCCGGAATTTTGATACGATCCCAACGAAACAAACCGCGCATGAATCCGAGCTCGTATGGAAAAGATATGATAATTAGGACGATTTGAAATTCAAATTATAAAACAAATAAAAGGTAATATATAAATGCCACATCACCTTCTACGTAACCCACGCACAAACCCTAGCAGGCCCAGATATCTCATACGCGCCTGTAGCCCTAGCCGCCATGATAGATCACCGAACGCCACTGCCACGTCCATCTCCACTCAGATCGGACCGCTCCTCCCTCTCGCCCAGGCCGAGCCGCCCTTGCCAGCACCAACTCTGACAACTCCGGCCGCTACGATGACTCCGCCGCCGTGAGCCAAAAGCGGACGAACAAGCTCCATTTCCGGTAAATCTAGGAGCCTATGACAACAACGAACGACAAGGATTTTCTTCATTGGTCGAGCTCTACGCCATGGCGCCTCCTGATATTTGTATGGATGAAGATCCACCGTTAAAATGAAAACCCTAGAAATGGACAGTCAAGGTTCATCCTCGTTTTTTGGTCAAACGATGCACCAAATCGAAAAATGAATTACTGCAGTAGATTACGCCCGTCGAGAGCTTTCCAACGATATATAATTTGATATAGTTTTGAGGAGTTTGATTTTCGATTTGAATTTGAAATTGAAATAGGGTTTTTGGAATTGAAAACAGGTTTCTGCCATTGGGGAGAGGAGATAGGAATAGACAGACAGATTTGTATGTACAGGAATAAGAAATAAAAAGGCTGCTAGGGTTAGGAAAACTATTTATATAGACAAGGCCCGATAAGAATGAATAACATATCGAATTGGTTCGAAACGACAATAACGACCCGAAAAGCCCGTTCCACTTCCGAAACGAAAGTAGGTCATCCAATATATTGAAATAGATGTTTTTGATATTTTTAAACTCAATGGATCAGGTTTCAAACCCAAATTCCATCGTATACAGAAGTTAGCTTTTAAAATCAGCTTATTTTGAATAGAATTCTTTAAATTGATTTCTACGCGTTTCGAGCCCGCACGATCAAACGACAAGTCTGATCGCTACAAAACTTGAAATCTTACAATAATTCACCGTTACGGATCCGATGAAACTAGTTTCGTCGAAATCCGACACAGTGACCAAAATGGCTATTTTCACGTTTATTAGATAAATTATTATTAAATTAATTAAATCACTTTTAAATTCAAATTTTATAACTAACATTTTTTATCATTTCAAATCACACAGAAATTAAATAATCTTCTAAAACAAATTTCCATGTCAATTTCAATATTAAATATTGCCTTAATTACAGTGTTCAATTGCCATTGCAATAAATTCATTAATTAAAAGTTAAATTCCAATAAATTCATTTATTTTGATTTCACTCTTATTATTAAATCAGTTATTACCTTATAGATATAATTAACATTAGTTTACATTTTATTACATCAATATTCTACAGTTATCATTTTAATCACATTGACTGCAATATTTAAGTAGATTAATTGCAATTGATTTCCAATTTAATTTCAACGGATTAAATAGTGAAATGATAATTAAACAATTGTTACAACTTACAATTTTGAACACATTTCTATGTTTATTGTTTACAAACCAAGCAAATAAATTCACATACTGATTAATCATTCTATATTAACCAATTTCAATTAATTACGTACAATTTTACTATTAAATACAACATTTGGTTCAATTCCTTATTTACGGTTTCTAACCAAATTAACTTTACAATTATACCAATTGATTGAGTTTACATTCAAATAGTCATCAATTACATTAAATTAACATTATTAAATTTCATTCTAATAGTTTCCTTATTAACAAATCATAAAAAAAAATTCATACAATATTAAATCCTAAAATCTTATTCAATTCAATATTTTAATTATCGAAAAATTACGGGTCGTTACACTCTCCCCCACACAAAACTTTTCGTCCTTGAAAATAGAAAAAGAAGAATTAAGGAGTTAATATATTTTATTCAAAGTATTCAATTTATAAACAAATTAATTTACATAATTAAATATTTTAAATAAAATATTCCAATTTATAACAATTGAATCTTCATATTCAAGTTTAATAAAAGTTTGAAAATATTTCACTTTCACAAAAAAATTCCAAGTCTAAAATTTACGAAAAAATTCGACAGAGTCTCCTTTGTACGGAGAGGTCCGGAAAATAATAATATAAAAAATATCATATATATATATATATCATATTTCAAAAATAAAATATCCCAAATCATGGGAAAAATAAAATAAAACATCGCTATAAAACCGTAATCCGAAAATGTACCTATTTGTCGGGCAAACAACGCTTTATTTATGAAACCAAAAGCAGTAGCTAATGCTTCCATAAACCTGTATTTCACTTATATAATCCAAAAGAGTTAGGATTATGTAAAAGAGCAAATATTTTGTTGTTTCAACTTAATAACAAATGCAAATCACACAAAAATAGGCAAATAGAATAGTACAACCATTACATGTAACAAAAGAATCAATTATACATCCATAACAACCAATACTAATGGTTTGTTCCTGTTCAGAAACCTTTAATTGTACAAGGGTGATAAACAAATTATCAAGTGTACCCTGCGCTCAACAGCCTTAGATAATAACTTAATAGATTATTCATACAACCTTAAACAAATCGAAGTATCATTTCCCAAACATCCCATTAGCAAAAACAACCAATAATTTCAAATATCATTTAAGTTTATTCTTATTAATTTCCTTTCACATCATTTACTGTTCATCTATTTTCATTCATCCATACAATGATTATTCCCATTAATTTACATTCATTACTTACAAAACTCATTTCCCATTCAATTATACAATGCCATTTTCCATTACTTTACATCACATTTACTTACATAAGCTATTTCCATTCAATTGTTTAGATAATCCATAATCAGTTCTTAAAATATTATGTAAGTCTCTTTATAAATTTAATTCATCATTAATGGATTATTTCTTTTTCACATTTATTTCTTTCATATATAGTATTATCGAATGTTAAATCTATTTCTGAATCATTTCACATTTTCTGAAGCTATAATCATTTAATTAATATAGTACTCACTTTTACTATTTACTTTAATTATAATTGGCTTCAAACCTTTACTTAAGTTTAAAATCATTTACTTACGATATTCACTTTTCTATTAAATTTAATTAGTAGCATTTCAAATTATTAACTTAAGTTTATAATATTTTTGTAACATCAAAATTCTTTTTATAGAATAATTCCATTTGAACACTTTCATTACTTAAGTTTTACTTGTATATAGTATTACATATTCCTATTTAACATTACAACTTTTTAAACATTTCTAGTAAGTTATATATATGTTTTAAGAATGTAATTGAATGTCACACTAGTTTATCTTAGTCATTTTAGATAACAAATGCTCAATAGTTACATTTTCTTATTTTTTTCATATCTTTTGATTTACAAGTTACAAATTTTCATTTTCTTATATTTTCCATTAATCACTTAGCATCTAATTCTTATTTTCATTTTAGAGGTTTCTAATTATTTAAATCCTACTTTATTTCTACAACTGAAACCATTAGTTTAACGGGAACTTAAGAATTCAATTCCGGATTCATTGAAATCACTTTGAAATAATATAGATACTCATATATTTTATATATATCAAATCTTATTTAGAAATTAAAATTAAGATTTGTTTATCAAAACAAATGTGCAGTAAAACTACTACCGCGGCCTACCCGCTTTGAAACTAAAAAATGAAAGTCGATGATGCGTGCACTCATCACCGAAATTATTTTCCAACGACAGAAGAGGGGAGTACAGAACTTATTTCTTGTTAAAATTCTTTTAAACATTTCTTTTAAATCACTTTGAAAATATTTACCTCTAAAAATAGTTCCAAATAATACTAATATTATATTCCAAAATCTTTTAAAAACAAATTTCAAAATCCCAGAACTTAAGCTCTAAAATTTCCAATTTATATTTACTTTACTTGTAAATCCTATTTTTCAATCAATATTTATAAAATTTCTCTACCTAACAAACAACATATCACATCCAACTATATCATTTATAGAATTATTCTTTTATATACAAAATATAATACTAGGTAAAATTATTTCATTTACCTATATTCCAAAAACATTATTGTGTAGGTCTGCCCTATTAAGTGTTTAGAAATCCCTATCGATGCCATAGCGTCCTATGTATCGACCAGCACTTATAAATACTAATCAGAACAAATTAACACAATATAAAACATTTTAAAACACTAACAAGTACGCTCACACACACACACTCAGACTCAATCTAGGGTATTACTACCCTATTTCTAATGAGTCAGACCCCACAAAGCTAAGGTTATCACTAAACCAAATCTCTGATACCAATTGTAATGTCCCGCCATTTTGGACGGTTCAAATCGATAATAAACCACACATGTCGGACTCGAACCAATCAAAAGGGAGGATTGTTATTGGGTAAATAAGAAAAAGAAGAGAAAAAAAAGAAAAACAAAACACAGAATCTCACAGCGGAATGATAATATATAATAATCAAATAAACAGTTCATGAAGCTGTTTTACAAATACATTTGATTACACTTCATAATACATATCAGAGTTACACATACAGCTGTAATAAATAAATAATGCAGCGGAACAATATGATGCATTGGAACATATATGAAATAATATATTATACAAATCTTCGTCTTCGTCCTCCAGAAATAAGTCTTCAATTCACTGAAAAGCTTAGGCTGACCCGAGCGTAATGAAAAGACAAAACACTCGAGTCAGAACTAAGAGATCTTATGTAAGTTAAATCAACATTAAATAAATATGAGTGTAACGGCGTCAAAGGTGTTTACGGGATTTTACATCTCCTATCCAGTATCTAACGTGCGTGCAATAACTTAAGAGATGTTCAGGATTACCATCTCCTAAGGATCCGTTAAACTATCTACTATGTAGTACAATACGTTATTATAATATGTCTACAGTAAAGTAAAGTATTAAAATAGCATTAAGGCGTTACCCATATCCCCCTTAACACATTTTTATATATTCCTGTAGTCCATACAGTACCGTAATTCCTCCATAAACTGGAGGGCTGTCAGAGGACACTCCATAGGTACGGTACAAACCAAAATCTTAGAAGGTGCGATAAGGCATGTGATAAGGCACGCGAGGCAATGTCAGGGTAGGATTCTATCGTTGCAATGCCGGACTGGTAGTAATGCATAGCTGCTACTACCGCCTACCTTGGAACACACTCCCATAATCAAATCGAGGGGTGGCCACCAAATCAATCACAAAGTCATAATATGGTATCGAATAAATGTGCCCGATAGGAGGAGCGACCTCACTTGGCCCGGCATAGCTCCTGTTTTAGCCACATCAAGTTGACTCGAGGGAGTCAGGGCTACGATAATACCTCATACAGAATTGTTCGCCAAACCATTATACTTCATTTTGGAATCTCCATCACATACATGGTTGTTAAAGTGGTTTTCGGTATTGGCAGAGAGTATGACAATATCCGATCTCGGTCTCTTTAATAACCAAACACTTATTTCACACCGGATGGTTCTTTTACATTTCCAAAACCGATTCATAATTGATATAAAAATATCATATCCTTAAAATCATATCACTTTCGAAATCATATTCACTTTCGAAATCATATCACTTTCGAAATCATATTCACAAAATAGGTTAAACCCTTGTTTCAAAATCATCATATTTAATCAAAATATGTCATTTCACTAGAAAATATCATTTCCAATTTCACTAGGTTTTAACATCATTTAACCATATTCGCTTTAAAACTAGGATTTAAATATATCCAATTCAGCCTTGCATAGTGTGAATTTTTAGAAAATAGTTTGGATAGTCTAATTAGTTTAAATAGTTTAAAAATAGTTTAAAATAGTTAAAATACTTTAAAATAGTTTAAATGGTTTAAAATAGTTTAAAATAGATTAAATTAGTTTAAATAGTTTAAAATAAATTAAAATAGATTAAATTAGTTTAAATAGTTTAAAGTTGTTTAAAATAGATTAAAATAGATTAAAATAGTTTAAATGTAAAATGGTTTGATTATTCGAAATGGTTTTATAGTAAAAAGTTTGAAAATCTAAACAAATCAGAATTCTAAAATAATATATTTTTAAACTGTTTATATTAAAATAATTAATCTGTAATTAATATCAAATTAAACTATTTCTTTCATTTCAACATATCTAGACCATATCCAACTTTCAAATCAACAAAACTCAATTTTTACCTTTCGATTCAGATCTCAATAAAACCATTTAAATCCATAGCGATTTCAATTCCATGTTTGAACAAATTTAAACCACTTCAAATTTAGTAGATTTCAAAGTTTAAATATTCAAACAATTTACAATAACTCAATTTCGATAAATTTCATTTATATCTCAAAATTCAACTTTGAAATTTCAATTTAAATTCTTTTAAACTATTCATTTAAACCAGTTTCAATTTCAACATTAAAGCTTGGATTTTCAAAAATAATTCAATTTATATAAATCTAATTTTACTTCAAAAGACCATTTAACTGAATTCAAAAATTAAGGATTTAAAATTATTTAATTTAACCAATCCGGTGTCCGTATATAATTTTCTACCCCATGGTCAAGTGATACGGATATATATCATTTCAACCCGCAATAATTTTAAATTTACGGGTATATATCATTTCAACCCACAATCCCGAATTAAAATTTAAAATTCAAAATCCATAAAATCGCTCGAGTCTATCATTTCAACCCATAACGATTTTCCCCAATCTATCAGATCGTTCGGGTATGTATCATTTCAACCCATAGTGATTTTTCCTAACAACAAACTAAGAGAACTTGCAGTGTGATAATAACATATAAAATAAACATCCATCTAGTCATCCAATATCAACAATTAGCATCCACTACAATCATCATCCAAATTAACTAATAAATAACAACAATTACTGGTTATCATTAACAGGTATTTAACTGGCAAATTTAAAATTCAACATTAAATTAAATGGCAATTATATTCAATAAAATTCAGATTTAACTGGAATGACAATTTAAATATATCAAACAGCAATCAACCAACTTCTAATCACATCATAAATTTAATTTAACTAACATAAGACAATTTAGTAGTTGTGAGTGGGTTAAAACACTCACCTTTGGTTTATCGACAATTTAAAACCTAAATAAAGGCCTAAATTTGAACAGTCTCATAATCCAACCAAACCAGTTCCATAATGTCCGAAATTTTGATACGATCCCAATGAAACAAACCGCGTGTGAATCCGAGCTCGTATGGAAAAGATATGATAATTAGAACGATTTGAAATTCAAATTATAAAACAAATAAAAGGATAATATATAAATGCCACGTCACCTTCTACGTTACCCACGCACAAACCCTAGCAGACCCAAACATATCATACGCGACTATAGCCCTAGCCACCATGATAGGTCACTGAATGCCACTACCACATCCATCTCCACTCAGATCAGACCACTCCTCCCTCTCGCCCAGGCCGAGTCGCCCTTGCCAGCACCAACTCTGACAACTCTAGCCGCCACGATGACTCCGCCGTCGTGATGCAAATGCGGATGAACAAGCTCCATTTTTGGTGAATCTAGGAGCCTACGACAACAACGAATGGCATGGATTTGCTTCATTTGTCGAGCTCTACGCCATGGCGCCTCTTGATCGTTGCAAGGATGAAGATCCACCGTTAAAATGAAAACCCTAGAAATGGACGGCCGAGGTTCATCCTCGTTTTCAGGTCAAACGGTGCACCAAATCGAAAAAAGAATTATTGTAGTAGATTACGCTTGTCGAGAGCTTTCCAACGATATATAATTCGATATAGTTTTGAGGAGTTTGATTTTCGATTTGAATTTGAAATTGAAATAGGGTTTTTAGAATTGAAAATAGGTTTCTACCATTGGAGAGAGGAGATAGGAATAGACAGATAGATTTGTACGTACATGAATAAGAAATAAAAAGGCTGCTAGGGTTAGGAAAACTATTTATATAGACAAGGCCCGATAAGAATGGATAACATATCGAATTGGTTAGAAACGACAATAACGACCCGAAAAGCCCGTTCCGTTTCTGAAACGAAAGCAGGTCATCCAATATATCAAAATAGTTGTTTTCGATATTTTAAACTCAATGGAATTGGTTTCAAACCCAAATTCCATTATATACTGAAGTTAGCTTTTAAAATCAGCTTATTTTAAATTGAATTCATTAAATTGATTTCTACACGTTTCGAGCCCACACGATCAAACGACAAGTCTGATCGCTATAAAACTTGAAATCTTACAATAATTCACCATTACGGATCCGATGAAACTAGTTTCGTCGAAATCCGACACAGTGACCAAAATGGCTATTTTCACGTTTATTAGATAAATTATTATTAAATTAATTAAATCACTTTTAAATTCAAATTTTATAACTAACATTTTTTATCATTTCAAATCACACAGAAATTAAATAATCTTCTAAAACAAATTTCCATGTCAAATTCAATATTAAATATTGCCTTAATTACAGTGTTCAATTGCCATTGCAATAAATTCATTAATTAAAAGTTAAATTCCAATAAATTCATTTATTTTGATTTCACTCTTATTATTAAATCAGTTATTACCTTATAGATATAATTAACATTAGTTTACATTTTATTACATCAATATTCTACAGTTATCATTTTAATTCACATTGACTGCAATATTTAAGTAGATTAATTGCAATTGATTTCCAATTTAATTTCAACGGATTAAATAGTGAAATGATAATTAAACAATTGTTACAACTTACAATTTTGAACACATTTCTATGTTTATTGTTTACAAACCAAGCAAATAAATTCACATACTGATTAATCATTCTATATTAACCAATTTCAATTAATTACGTACAATTTTACTATTAAATACAACATTTGGTTCAATTCCTTATTTACGGTTTCTAACCAAATTAACTTTACAATTATACCAACTGATTGAGATTACATTCAAATAGTCATCAATTACATTAAATTAACATTATTAAATTTCATTATAATTCTTTCCTTATTAACAAATCATAATTTTTTTTGCATACAATGTTAAATCCTAAAATCTTATTAAATTCAATATTTTAATTATCGAAAAAGTACGGATCGTTACAAAAAACTACAAATAAACATTCTCATTTATTAAAAATAAAAGATTCTAGTTAAATAATTCCCCTTTCTAATTATTATTAATCTCTATAACACTAGCTCGGTATTTAATACATTCCTTTAAATCAAATTCCCAAATCCACTTTAATTCAATTTAATAACTCCATGATATTTATTCCCTATATTTTATTTCTCTAATATCCTAAAATTAGAATTTATTATTCTAAACAATAAATCTCAATATTAACATTTTGCTATAATTACCAAATTTAAATTGAACTTCTCTTTAAGAAATGAAACTCGTTTCTTAAATAAATCAACTCAACTATTCTCAAAAAATAGATTAAATTTCATCATTAAATTTCACAAACCATAATTTACGATTAATTATCCATAATTAAAATTAATTAACTAGGAAATTAACAATAGGGTTGTTACATTGTGTCTTTATAAAATGTTCCATAAATGATTTTAGTATTGAATTAGATATACTATTATTGTAAATTAATGTAATTAAAAAGAAATTGGTGTAGTTAAGGACCAATAGGATGAACATGTAAGTTGTATGTTGATCATTTCATTTGCATGATAGTTCTTGATCTAGGATTTAAGTACAGGTTTTTAGGCGATTTACACATGTCCAAACAAGGACCTTTCACTTGATTCTCCATGGTGAACACTTGAAATGGGTTCTTGATATGATCTCATAGTACATAGCCATGTAAGGAACAGAGATTTTAAATTAAGGAACCTGATCGGAGTCCACACTAGGAGGTCAAGTGATCTATACTAATTTGGAAGTGAAATTTATGCGATCGAGCAAGGATCAGATTTGATATTGCATAAGAATGAACCATGTGCATCGTATGGGCTTAAGCACATATGTATACAATTTTTGTTGCTCATGAAGAGTTCAGGGAATGACTCTTCAATTTATTTCGGGGTAGCATGTAACGACCCGATATTTTCAACCATTCACATCTGCACATGTCGGACTTGAATTGCTAAAAATACCGAATTGTAAATATAAATTTGGCAAAACTCAAAATATACAGTAAATAAATCACAGATCACAGACACAGAGTAATATAACAATGCAGCGGAAGCAAGGAAATAGTAGTTCATGAAGCTACTATATATATACATCAGAGTTAACAAAATACAACAGAAGTCTCAATATGATAATCAAGTATAAATCAGAATACATCACTGGAATCAACTGGATAACAGAAAGCGAAATAGATAGTTGGATCTCCAAGAAAAGCTCCAACTCCAAAGGTGAGTCTCGAATGCTGTATCACTCAGTCTGACCCGAGCGTAAAGCAAAACACAAAACACTCGAGTCAGGACATACATACTTATACAATGTAAACCAACTCAAGTGAACTGTAATAGAAAAGTATAAGTAACTTAAAGGATGCTTGGGATCGCCCATCCTTTAAGGATCCGTTAAACTATCTACTATGTAGTAATATTCGGTATTATAATAATGTCTAATAATAAAATAAAATAAACTTACTTTTAAATAGCATTAAGGCTTTACATTTTCCACCTTAACACATAATAGTGCCAATAGTCTATACAGTACCTGCATACCTCGAGAGGCTACGAGAAGATACTCCATAGGTACGACACAAATAGAAACTCGTAGTAAAGCTCGGTATGGTAGGTGACACGACACAACTAGGCAATGCCAGGGTAGATATACCAATTACGCATCCGGACTGGTGGAAACGCATAACAGCCACTACCGCCCACCTGGGAACACACTCCCATCAAAATCGAAGGGTGGCCACCAAATCAATCATAAAGTAATAGAATGGTATCGAAGAAATGCGTTTGATCAGAGGTGCTACCTCATTGGCCCGTCAATCGCTCTTGTTTTATCCACCTTATGCCAACTCACGGGAGTCGGGTCGACGTATATACCTCAATAGGAATCGTCGCCACCATCCTACTTCATTCTGGAATCTCACCGCGTACACGGTTGTCAAAGTGGTTTTCGGTATTGCCAAAGAGTATGCCTATATCCGATCCCGGTCTCTTTGCCAACCAATCGTTATTATAACCCATGGATATTTATTTCAAAATACTTTATACTTCAAAACCAAAATATCATATCCATTTTAAAACCAAATACGATATCATTCCCATTTCAAAATCCAATAAAATATGATATCGTTTCCATTTCAAAACCAAATGAGTATAATATCATAAAATCCCAAAGTTTCAAATCACTGAATATTCTTTCAATTATTTAGAAATATTCCCTTTCAAATCATCTTAAACCAAAGCCAGGTTATAAAGTCATATTCTTAAATCTTCAATTTCAATAAGTTTCAATTCAATATATATTCAAAGACAATTCTTGAATAAATCCAATTTCAAATAAATTCATTTCTAGAACCATAATACTTTCAAAGTTATAACACCTTTGAAACCATAATACTTTGAAATCATAACACTTTGAAAAGTCATCATTTAGCAATCATATTACTTAGGAAATCATAATATTTTGAAATAATATTCATTACCAAAGTTATAGCAATTTAAGTTCATTCATTCCATTATACAAATTTCAAATCATGGTATTAACTTATAAATTTCAAAATGGTTTATATTTCACCTCAAAACATATTCATTTAAACCATTTAAATTCAATGTCAAAATCTTCCAAAAATATATAGTCATTTCCAAAGTTCATTCGTTATATTATAAATTTTCCAAAAACATTGCAATTTCAGCAACAACAGCACTTATAAAGTGTTACGGTAATTATATTAACATTTCAAAAAGATTGTCAATTTCAAAACAGCAGCTCTTATAAAGTGCTACAATAGATATTAGTCTTTCAAAATAGTTCAGTTTAAGAAACAGCACCACTTACCAAGTGCTACAGTAGATATTTAGTTATTATTTCAAAACAGTTTACTTTCAGCAGCAACAGCACTTACAAAGTACTGCAGTAGCTTTTTATTTCAGAATATAGTTTACTTTCAGAAATGATAGCACTTGGTAAATGTTGTCCTAAAACCACAGCATTTTGGAAATGTTACCAATACTAATTCCAGATTTATTATAAAATTTCGAAAACATTAAAACTTCAATTTTAGCCATTTTAACTTATCAAACATCATATTTCAGGCTTCAAAATATTCATTTGGATATAATTTAACTTATGATCTAATAGAATAAATTTTTATAAATAAATTTCCAATTTAAACCATAATTCATTTATAAGTCAAAATTACACAATTTTACTTAACTTTTATTTTACCAAATATCCTAACCCTCTATTTAAAAATACCCCTTCCATAAACAAAATATTCTTTTAACACTACAACAAAAGAACCATATTACAACTTTTTCTTTACAACTTGCACAAACTGACCGTTGTAATAGGTATTTTATAACAACTGTTTATATGTAGCAGTTGTAACAAATTTATTTTTAACAAATTTATTTGTTCAGCGGTTGTAATATATGTCTGTAACAACTGTTTATTTGTGTCAGTTGTAAATATTTATCTATCACAACTGTTTTTAACAGTTGTCTGCCTGCAGTACGAAAATTTACAACTTCCCTCTTTTATTTTCTTTGGCCCGCTCAATGCTTTCGTGTAAACTAAAAAAGTGGCCGCAAAATTTCATAAATCTAAACTCTAACCCTATCCCATTCTGCTATTGCTATCCACCGAAGTAAATCGCGCTTGCTAGAAACCCTTTTCCAAACTCTAACCCTTTAATCTCTGTCATTTTCTTGCCTCCGTGGCCGCATCTCCATTGCTACACGCGTTCGCTCGCTTCGCCACCGCTGCTACCCGCGTTTGCTCGCCGTTGTTGTTGGTTGCCTTCGACGAAGTTGTGGTACGTTTCTATCCTAATTTTATTTGGTTCTTAGTTATTTGTTGATTGAAATTAAAGATGTTTGAAAGAATTCTTTTGAGAAATTAAAGGAGCTTTGGTTGCAAAGTGCTAAAGAGGTCTAAATCAACCCGAGAAAGAGAGAAAATGTGATGATCGTTCTACCATCGAATCACCATCTCATCATTATGACAATGCTGGTGAGCATGGAAATGATAATGGATCTGAAGAACGTAGTGAAAGTGAATCACATGGTACTCCTAGAAGGACAACTTTTGATAGCCCTCGAGATATTCACCCTTCATTTAATGATAATTTCAGGTAAAGTTGGTCATTTTTTGTCTTTTCTTTTGTGTTTCTTATTGACAAATTTTAGTATAGTTTTACAAGTAGTTATTCAGACTTAAGAATTGTTAGTAGTCTGAAATAAGAAATTGTGGGGCCGCGTAACACTTTATTCATAGATACTTGCAAATTTCAATTGTTTGAAGAAATTTGAATTATGCTCATTTGGAAGCAAGCACAAACATCTGAATTTTAGTGAAACATATTTCAATTCTAGTGAGTGAAATAAATAGCGAGTTGATCTCTGTGTACCCAACTTGTGATATTTGTTTTCATTTAACCTTAAACCAAAAAAAATGTATAATCTTTTTCTAATATAGAATGTTTCTAATAATTATTGAGTTTTCATACCAAACTAATTTTCTTAAGCAGTGATCATGGTGGTGCTGAATCCACAATAACTGGAGACAAGTTTGGGGATGAATCTTTATGGGGTGTGAATTTTGATACAAATGATGATGCTGACTCTGTTTGGGGTTTCAACAATAAAGTAAGACATTCTACTTATTAATACTAACATAACCAATTACATAACATGCGTAAATTGCATGATTAGTTGCCAAATTAGTTTATATGATTAATTGCATAATGCCCTAACATTTGACATTGAATATCCTCCGTTTTCTGGTATACACTTTTATTACCAGGACACTGGCAACAATTCTTGATGATCTATGCATCTACACGTAGAATAAATAATTATTCTACAATAGGCTTCAATGTACCGTGGTTCGACAGTTCTTAGTCTAGCTTTAATTTAGATGCAATAAAGTGCTATATTCAATATTGAATCGAATATAAAAAATACTACAATGCATTTTTCCGAGCTTACATGAGGTAGATGCCATTTGACTTGAGTCTAGTTTAAATTAAAGACTTTGTAAGCACGATGTTCTAGAAAATATGCAAAATCACTTAATTTAAAGCTTATTAGTTTACACTTGAACAAAATCTTATTTGCAAATGAACTAAATTTCATAACTACCCATCTACAATTATTATTTTTCCATATGACACCTATAATTAGAGATTTAAACTCAGTTAAACAACAATTCTTATTTCACGCTGTATTCTGCTAAAATGGCCAAAGGTTAAACTAAAACCTGTTGAAATATGATACTAAATTTTAATCAGTGCAAGTTAATATACTACCAGTATCACGTGAAGTCTAGCACTGCATTCATTGATTTGCCTGTGCAAGTAATATTAGCTAGTATTTTTACACTAAAAATTGTTTGAACTTTATTGACTAATATTTAAATACAATTTATCTTAGTTGGTTATTATATAAATCATGACCTTTTTTATGGGCAATAATATGCCAGGTTTGCTATAATGGGGTTAGATACAAACTACTTTGGGGCTGCTCGGCCTTCAAAACCACAAAGTTAAAGTCATCCTTTTAGATCCTCTCCTAAGAAATACTTTTAGCAGCCTTAGTTATAGGCGAAGGCTTGCTAGACCTTTTTGCAATTCATAATCATTGTCTTTTTTGTACAATGCTTACGGAATGCTTTTATGTAGATTCTATCTTCGTGGTCACTGCTATTTCTATGCTGCACTGTTTGTATGATGGAATGTTTTTCAAATTCTCATTTCTATTTTCATTTATGTAGTTAAATTTATATATTTATGTTTTTGTTATAATTAACCTGATATATTTTTTATTCTGAATATTAACTCAGTTATTTTAAATAAAATTTAAGCGTTTTGTTTAGTACCATTTGATACAAATTGAAAATTTGAGATTTTGTATTAGCTTAGAAGTGGTCAAGTAGGCAATAGCGTTTAAAACTAGCACATCAATGCTTATATGTAGCACTGAGCTTTAAATAATATCCAATCAGTGTATATATTTATATTCTTACATCATACGTTAAATCTTGTCAATACGGGTCTAAGCAAATCGTTAGTATGTAAGCCCGGCCTAATGACGAAGGTCCAAAATGATTTTTACAACGGTGGTTAAATAACACGGGTAGGAATTGATGGAACTTGGGGTCATGGTAGTTTTGACTATGGTTAGTATAAAATATAAAACCGAGCAGCTTTAAAAAGGAAAAAGTAAATGAGTGCAATATGCTATTGTAATAACTCCCTTAATGTTACTGCATCCCTTTAAAGCTAGTTAATTTGGACTTCCCATTCCTGTGCTCTAAAGTATTAAACTTTCTTATAGCAACTTCTATGGTCTAAAGTTTAAACTAATATTATTTATCACTTGCAAACAAATGCTTGAAAATTTGCTCCCTCAAAGAGAAGGAAGCAAAATCTCAACGTATCATTATTTAACCATATCTCAAGAAATAATTATACGATCCAAACGTATAAATACAAATCGGGCTTGTTGGGTAGAAGGATAAGAATATTAAATGGCAGTCAATGGATGGCATTATAAACTTCTTGTCCTCAAGCAAGGTCTACACAAAAACAAATCATAACGTTGATATGTTCTGACATTGTTCGTTGGAGATAAGACTTCAGTATGTTGTAATTGGTACGTTTAATAATATTTCCTAAGGAATCACAATTCTGGGAAACAGCCATCCACGTCCGTATCTTTTTTCGAAAAAAATACTTGACTTATCCGTCCAATCAAGGTTTTCCAAATTGGTTCTAAATCGTAAAGTTCGAACTTCACATTGAAATGAGATTTAGATCGTATCTCATTTATTCTAAAGATCCATATATTTAAGTTTTGTACATATTTTTAAACTGATTTTAATGTTTGAACTTTTACGTCTAAAACCCAAAACCCAATTTTCTGTCTTGTCTCACTTTTATTTTGTTTGGAAACATTTTATAATAAAATTGTTGATTCAAATAAGTATATTAAATGTATCAATATGGATTGAATCATTTTTTAAATTGTGGATTTAACTAAATTTGAATCGAATCATAAAGTAAGAGATCCGATTTGAAACAGGATGTAAATCGTAAGATTTTGAGATTTTTAATAACAATACTTCTGATTTATTCATTCGCATATGATGTTGTTCTGGATTTTAATTTTTCATTTTTCGCCTTTCAATTTGTTTTTTTTTAAATCCTTTACATGGTTAGCCGTTACATTTACCTTTATTTACACCCATATCGTCAACTGTGAACTATTGTAATACCAAGTATTATTTTAGCCATATATTTATATTTTATCACACCCATATCATCAACTGTGAACTATTGCAATACAAGTAGTATTTTAGCCATATATTTATATTTTACACACCCATATCATCAACTGTGAACTATTGCAATACAAGTAGTATTTTAGCCATATATTTATATTTTACACACCCATATCATCAACTGTGAACTATTGCAACACCAAGTAGCAATTTAGAGTTAACTGAAATATAAAATCAACAAAATAAATTAAAAAGAAAAGTTAAAATTCAGTTTAATAAAACTGAAATTATTCAGTTTTGATTTCTGCATACAATTCTAAACACATTACTACTCAATTATGAATACAAATTAGTGACATTGAACCCTGATTATAAATTGAAAATCAGTGATGAAATTACCTACGACTATCTCAGGTGTAGCTTGCTGTCACCTTGCCAGTCTGGTAAACCCACTCAGTCGTAATCTGAGATTGTTTGAAAGTTTTTATTGGTTAGTTTATTTCAAATATCACCTACTTTGTGCTTTCAATTGGATTGAACAATACAATTTTGAACTGAGCCGAGTGTCTTTTTTATTTTACTTTGTGCTGATTGATTTTTTTCCCCGGTTTTCTTATTTATTATATTTTGATTTTTGGGCTCATTTTGGTATTATAACTAAAAATATTCGGGCTTCAAAATGTGGGCAAAAATTGGGGTCTCAAGCTTGGGCTGCATTCATCTTGCACTGGCTGAGGGTCAAAATGTGTATTTCTTTGTTTCGACAACAAGAAACTTCACGTTCCATTCAATTTCTACTATAAGTTTTGAATTTGGATACGACATAATTGCCATTTCGGAAGTGCTATAATTTTATCCTTAATGGATTGATTAGAGAGTTCTGAGGAATATTTGTCATATGGGAAAGGAATTTTTACATATGCTTCTTTATATTGGAACATAAGCAGTGAAATCAAAACAACAAAAGGAATTACGGTTGTCTAATAGTGTCCTAACAGAAATATATAACGTCTTCCTTTGTAAAAAGTCATTTGAGGTTTAACATGCTAATAGCCGATATGGAACGTGAAGTTCAAATATGTGTTGGTAGGAGTAGAATCAATATTCTAGTGAACTGGATGTTTTTGTGTTCATATACACATGTGCTCAGAACTATAAGAACAGAATAACACGGTTTTAGGAGTGACTTTGTAAAATAGTTGTTCAAGGAAGACAAAATTAAGTCCAATGAATATATTTTTCTAGTCGTTGCTTGTAGGATGCCGTGGCCTGTTTGTCATTATTTGCTTGTAGAATAATTATACTTTTTTGAAGCTCCCTTTGTTCGTTTTTGGTTCTAGTTGATGAGAATATTCACGTTGTATGTGAGAACATTCATTCTTACCGTGAACTTTCAAATAATATTAGTGCCTTTGCGGTTTTAAAAATGTGTAACCCATCTACATGTTTCGTATGTTTAAGTTAATCAGAGACTACAATCTACAACTATTTTGTGGTTCACGTTTATACGTCCCCCCCTTAACAAATGTTCTACCCAACTGTTATTTTGTTTATATACAATTTTAATTCTGTAGAGTGCAGAGGTTCTTAATGTAAGGCCAGCTCCAACGACAAGGAGCTTTTGTGTCAATTTATTTTCAAGCAGTTTTGGTAGAAGAATTATGTGTTTTGTCGTTTGCATAAATGGTTTTGAATCTTTTCCAACGATTTTCATTGAAAAAAATTGTGAACCATGGGTCTTACTCACTAGACAGGAGACTTTCATCCAACATACCTTGTTTTAAACAGGAAAGTAGAAATTCGTTTTCTGAATTTCAATGTGTTCAAACTGCGGCACCGAAAGTAAATATTCGTTTCATTAATTTAGGTAAGAATAGGAGGAAGTAATTCAAGCAATTAACGATGAAATGTTATAATCCTAATTAATACAACATCGGAGTTTATGATTTTGTTTGCAGTCACATCGGAGTTTTCAATTTTGTTTACACTTTGAACTTATAAATTAAATGTTTATGATTTTTGTTTGCAGTCACATTGGAGTAGCAACAACGTTTCAAATGGTGGTAATATACAAGTTCAGAATCAGTCTAGAAAGTGCAAATTATTGGGTTGGCAAAGAAATGTTGTCGCAGAAGCAACAATTGCATCTACTGATCCTACAGTTTTAGTGCATCATGTACCACTTAGAGTAGATGCTCGGAAGGTTTGGATTGATTCAGTGGTGGAGCCCGAAGCTATTTTATATAGGCCTACTTCGGATATCTATACTATTGGACAAGCGGTTGGGACGACTGTTGCTTGGCATAAGGAATTTATCTCTTTTAATTAGTATGTATATGTACTCTTACTGAAATATGTTATGGATTTAGTTGTGTTTTGTATTGAACTTATGAATTCATAAATGGTGTAAACTCGAATTGTTTTCGATTTTCTTGAATGCAAATGGTTTGTGTTGTTTCAAGTAATTTGCATGATTGTGTATAATATTAACGAAATATTGGTTTTAGTTATGATATTAAGAAATTTATAGCAGCTGTGAAAAGATGATTATAATTGTTTGTAGCAGTTGTAAAAGTATATGTTGCAACTGTCATTGTTAGTTGTATTTCATTCTTCTACAACTGTAAGCGGTAGTTGTAAAAAGCCTTTTACAAGTGCTAAAAGCAGTTGTAACTAGTCATTTACAACTTGCATGTCGCAGTTGTAAAATAAGTTTCTACAACTGTTTCCGCCAGTTGTAAAATAATTCGGATCTATTACAACTGCGGATATAACGACTGGCGGGTGCTAGTTGTAATAGACATATTACAACTGTTTTTGGCAGTTGTGAAAAGGTATTTTTGTTGTAGTGTAATAAGTTAAACTTCACATTTCTAATTGAAACCAAATTTCCATTACAAAGTTAAGTCATAGTTTAAGATACATTTTACCATTTTAAATCTTAATCATTTATTTTACAAACATATCCATTTCATAAATAAATTTTATTACCATCACTAGGTTAGATTCAAAATTCCATACTAAACCAAATTTAATTCTTAATTATTTATCAAAAATAAAGATCTTTGAATTCAATTTAAAACTGGCATATAAAAATTTCAACTTATAGAAAACCAATGTAACTTTATATTTAAAAATCAAAACCACTTATTGACTTATAAAATTCCATATATTTACAATCATTAAATCAAATTTTTAAGTAAAATTTCATATATCTTAAAATATCAAAAATGCTTAAATTTTTTAAGAAAATAAAATATTATTAAAAATATAACCATGGGTATGTATAATATTTTCTAACCTAGGTCAAGTGATACGGATATGTATCATTTCAATCCGTAATTTAAAAAGGAAAAATTCGGGTTCTATCATTTCAAACCCGCAATCCCAAGTCAAATAAATTACGATAAAATCACTCAAGTCTATCATTTCAGCCCATAATGATTTTTCCTTATTCTAATGTCCATTCGGGTATGTATCATTTCAACCCATAGTGATAGGGAACTTGCAGTGTGAGATACAGTAATTAAAATGAACAGTATAACATATAATAACATATCAGGTAATGTAACAGGTATATAAACAGCATTTAACATCATATAATATATCACAGGCATGTATGAATATCATATCAGTTTATACAGATTCACTTGTCATCATTTCACAACAATATAAGTACATATGTCTAGAGTGATAAAACTCACCTCTAAAGCTAGAGATCAAATTCAAAACACAAATCCAACTCCGCAAAGCACGAAAAAGGCACGACTAGATTGGCACGAATTCGACAAAGCTGATAGATAAGAATTGACGAAATCAAATCAGAACTGGATCGATGATGATGATATCGAAACAAATATATATTATATTATTATTTTTCTTAAACCAATATTCAATTTAAATATATATATTATATTCCAAATCATAATACATATCCAAATCACTTGATATATTAAATTTTTAGAAATCTAAAAGAAACCAAAATATCTATTATAAAATATATACCTTAAAAGATCAAAATTACAATTACATGTCCTGACCAATATCTATACAGACTAAACTTTGAGATATAAAACCGTAATCAACCGACTTACAAAAATCATATATATATATATACTATAAACAGCTTCATATAAAATTTCATACAATATATATATACGACAAAACTTAAAAAAAAATACCTCTATGTAGCCAAATCTTATATTCTATAATATATGTGCAGACACTTGTTTATATAACATATATGTATACTAGTGCATGGAAAACGTGTACTATATATATAGTATATATACATCTAGGTGTACAACTGATATAAACTATGTGTTAAAAATCCAATAGTATATACACATATAAACGAACAACTGTATGCAACTAGTATAGACTTATAACCTAGGCTAGCTATAAACACATAAATTTTCTTTATAATTAATATTTTTATGAATTTACACAATATATATATATATATATATATATAAACAGAGGCCTTATATCTCATTATAGTTAAAACCTTTATATACATATGAACACACTTTAATATATACAATACTGTATGATTTATATATCTATACTATTACATATATACAAAGTTATTTCAGCAATTCAAAAATATAAGACAAATATAGAACATCATGCATAAATAAAGTAACTAACATAGTAATTTCTTCAAAGTAAAACCATATATATATATCGTAGCCTCAACAGAAAATAAAATACTATATAAATGGTATGTATATAATTTACCTGCAGATAAAATAAAGGGGAGAGGAAGAGCCGTGAGTCGGCTACAGCCATGCTGTGCTCAGGGTGGGTGGCGGGGTGAGAAGCACGATAGGCAAGGTGATGGGTGGTCGGGTAGATGCGGGAAAAACAATGGGAGAAGAAGAGGAGAACAAGAGAACAGGTGGATGGGAGTAGTGATGAGCCCACGAGGCTCGGGTTTTCAAGCTGGGTGATGGAAAACAATGGGGAAAGCAAACCAATATAATTTTTTCGTATATAGTGTTTATAAATGAAACAGGTGGAGACGAGTGGCTGAAAGAAAACAAATGAACCATCATATAATAAGTTGAACGTTGGGACAAGCAAAAGTCATGAGAATTTATGATGTAATGAAAGCAAACGACCGTTGGTTTTCAAATAGTTGAAAATTTGAAAGGTCACAATCGTTACAGAACTCAAAATGTATCGATACGGTGAACCGTTATGCAGGTTCCACCGCATACCGGACACCAAAACACCAAAGTGAATATACTGCAACGATCAGCACGACGAGACGATCAAAACGGTATATAGAGATCAGTGGTACGATCATCCGATCAAAAGTCGATATCGGACACTGATATACGTTGCTATTCCGTACGGAAAAATCCAAACGGAGCTAGAAACGTCCAAAATTTGCGAAACGAATTACGCAGTCTTATTCAGAGTGTCCTAAATAAACTTCTCATGATGACATATTTAGGTTTCAGAACACTCTTAAATTCAACTGTTATCAACTGATTTAAATTGAAATAAAATTACATAAGAAAATAAACTTCCATATTATCTGATGAAAATTTACCAGTTGCTGTGTTTAAAAAGACGTATTCCAAATATTAAAGTTTTATTTCGAAATTTTATTATCTAAAATTTTCTAAAATTCAATTAAACATATTATTAAAACCATCAAAATTTACGAGTCATCACACTCTCCCCCACTCAAAACTTTTCGTGCTCGAAAAGGAACGAGGTAGGAGAATAGAAACAACCAGAAAGAAAAATAAATTGAAAAACAAAATAATTAATTAATTTAAATGATAGAAATTAATATCATTTAAATTAATTAATATTCAATAATTTATTGAATCCATTTGATTTCACTTAAATCAACCTTAACTATTTCTAAACTGATTATCTTACTATCCAATTATCTTTAATTAACAATTTTCTAAAGTCATGAATTTGAACAATCATTTATTATACTTATAATTTATTCAATAAATTTAATTCTTCTTTATTCCAAATTATTATTAAATCTATTCTACTTAATATATCTAATCATATATATTAAGTTTATTTATATTTATTATGACTATTTCAATTTATTTATAAATTCCTTTATTATCCTTTTATATTGTAAATTATTCAATTAACCTTTTATTCTATTTACCTCTATTACTCTTTTATAACTAAAATTTAAGTGTATAACATTTATTATAACCACTCAAATTTTATTTATAAAATCCTTTTATATTGTATATTATCCAATTACATATTCAACTTTTGAATAATTTAGGTAAGTTATATTGGAATGTAATTGAGCATTATACAAATAAAATTTTCTAATTTAATTATTTCAAGTTTGAACATTTATTCAAAAAATTTGATTCATTTTATAATTGAGATTATCCTCAACAAAACTTAAGAATTAAATTTCCAATTAATCTTCAACTATTTTAGAGGTAAACAAATATATGTACACAATATATATCAAATCAGAATTTTAAATCATATATCAATATATATTACAAACCAAGTCATATTTTAGAAATCCAAATCATTTTAATTCTCCAAAGCAAAACTGTAGCAAAACTACAGAATGGTCTCTCCACTTCGAGACTCGGAAATGAATGTCGATGATGCGGCCACCATCACTGAAATTATTTCCCAGCGACAAAATAGGAGGGCACTTATTTACATATTTAGATTCTTTAGAAACAATTTCTATTCGAAAATACTTTAAATAATATACCTTTTTAAACTTTTAAAACCAAAGTTCGAAATCATCGAAAATTAAATTTTCAAATTCTTGAGTTTTAAATTCATTTAAATTTCCAAATTAAATTGTAACCATGTTTTATAGTTCAATTATTTATATGAAACAAAAGCCAATGGTTACAGGATATGTACAAAGTCAAATATTATTTCTTAACAACCAATTTAAGTGATTATCAAAATTCAGAAAATTTATACTTATCTATAATATAATCATACAAAATTTATCCATTTACCAAGTTTGAAAACAATATGGTGTCATTTTGCTCTGTTAAAGTGTTTTGGAGATCCTATCGATAGCGTTGATCAAACGAATCGATCAGAAACCCAAATTAACATCAACAACTCAAACAACACAATATATAATAAAACATTTTAAATATTAGTTTACAAAAATACACTTCAAGAATGATTTGAAGATAAGTTGGAAACAAAAGACAAGATGATTAAATAATAGAATAAGGGAATGAATAAGCTTATATAAATCGCAGGCAACCTTAATCGGGTCAACCGTGACTTCAAGAATAAGATCGATGTAGGGTTCTGTGACAAACCTATATCTGATCTCAAGAGATAGAATTCAGCATAACAAAAGATATTAGCATCTAAACCGAGGATATAAAAATCTTCGGTGAATCGATGCCAATTGTAAAGGAGTTTCACCCCTTTAAAATCATTTAATGAAGCTATGGGATGCTCCAGAATCCAGAAGAATATGAATAGTGAAGGACAAGAATGGATTTCGGAACCGACGGGATGTTCCAAATTTCAAAGGAAATTCAAATCAAGAAGAAGGAATTCAAGCTAGAACGAAAGTGATTCCGTACTTAAATTTACCATACATGCTAAGTTTGCCTTGAGCCAAAGCTCTGATACCAAATGTAACGACCCGATATTTTTAACCATTCGCATCCGCACATGTCGGACTTGAATTGCTAAAAATACCAAATTGTAAATATAAATTTGGCAAAACTCAGAATATACAGTAAATAAATCACAGATCACAGACACAGAGTAATATAACAATGCAGCGGAAGCAAGGAAATAGTAGTCCATGAAGCTACTATATATATACATCAGAGTTAAAAAAATACAACAGAAGTCTCAATATGATAATCAAGTATAACTCAGAATACATCACTGGAATCAACTGGATAACAGAAAGCGAAATAGATAGCTAGATCTCCAAGAAAAGCTCCAACTCCAAAGGTGAGTCTCGAATACTGTATCACTCAGTCTGACCCGAGTGTAAAGCAAAACACAAAACACTCGAGTCAGGACATACATACTTATACAATGTAAACCAACTCAAGTGAACTGTAATAGAAAAGTACAAGTAACTTAAAGGATGCTTGGGATCGCCCATCCTTTAAGGATCCGTTAAACTATCTACTATGTAGTAATATTTGCTATTATAATAATGTCTAATAATAAAATAAACTTACTTTTAAATAGCGTTAAGGCTTTACATTTTCCACCTTAACACATAATAGTGCCAATAGTCTATACAGTACCTGCATACCTCGAGAGGCTACGAGAAGATACTCCATAGGTACGACACAAATAGAAACTCGTAGTAAAGCTCGGTATGGTAGGTGACACGGCACAACTAGGCAATGCCAGGGTAGATATACCAATTACGCATCCGGGCTGGTGGAAACGCATAGCAGCCACCACCGCCCACCTCGGAACACACTCCTAATCAAAATCGAAGGGTGGCCACCAAATCAATCACAAAGTAATAGAATGGTATCGAAGAAATGCGTCTGATTAGAGGTGCTACTTCATTGGCCCATCAATCGCTCCTGTTTTAGCCACCTTATGCCAACTCACGGGAGTCGGGTCCACGTATATACCTCAATAGGAATCGTCGCCACCATCCTACTTCATTCTAGAATCTCCACCGCGTACACGGTTGTCAAAGTTGTTTTCGGTATCGACAAAGAGTATGCCCATATCCGATCCCGGTCTCTTTGCCAACCAATCGTTATTATAACCCATGGATATTTATTTCAAAATACTTTATACTTCAAAACCAAAATATCATATCCATTTTAAAACCAAATACGATATCATTCCCATTTCAAAATCCAATAAAATATGATATCGTTTCCATTTCAAAACCAAATGAGTATAATATCATAAAATCCCAAAGTTTCAAATCACTGAATATTCTTTCAATTATTTAGAAATATTCCCTTTCAAATCACCTAAAACCAAAGCCAGGTTATAAAGTCATATTCTTAAATCTTCAATTTCAATAGGTTTCAATTCAATATATATTCAAAGACAATTCTTGAATAAATCCAATTTCAAATAAATTCATTTCCAAAACCATAGTACTTTCAAAGTTATAACACCTTTGAAACCAAACACTTTGAAACCATAATACTTTGAAATTATAACACTTTGAAAAGTCATCATTTAGCAATCATATTACTTAGGAAATCATAATATTTTGAAATAATATTCATTACCAAAGTTATAGCAATTTAAGTTCATTCATTCCATTATACAAATTTCAAATCATGGTATTAACTTATAAATTTCAAAATGGTTTATATTTCACCTCGAAACATATTCATTTAAACCATTTAAATTCAATGTCAAAATCTTCCAAAAATATATAGTCATTTCCAAAGTTCATTCGTTAAATTATAAATTTTCCAAAAACATTGTAATTTCAGCCACAACAGCACTTATAAAGTGTTACGGTAATTATATTAACATTTCAAAAACATTGTCAATTTCAAAACTACAGCTCTTATAAAGTGCTACAGTAGATATTAGTCTTTCAAAACAGTTCAGTTTATGTGACGACCGCCCATGACCCCCGCACTGAACCTAGAGATAGTGCGTTGTAAAGTGTGCCAGGCAGCCATGGACGATTGTCAAGGTAAATTAAAACAACAGAATCTATCGTATAACTCACAGCGCATGGATAAAATACAATAGAACATATATATAGTGAAGCTTCACAGAATAGAATGTCATCATATAAAACTTCATAATAGTTGAGTACAAACATCTGAATAGACAATACATCAAGCGTCACTACATATCACTCAGAGAATTATACAAAGCAGCGGAACATCCAGTACATATAGTAAGAAAATAATATGCAAGCCTCCAGCTTGTCTTCGTCATCAGCATCGTCAGAAGCAAGAACAGCACCTGTCACCTGCTACCTAGTTTTCCCGTCCCAAAATGGACGAACAGCCCAAGGCAATAAGAGTTAAAACATAAAGCCTTGAGTCAGACAACAGTCTTAGTGAGCGGTAAATTAACTAACAACATACCAAAAGAGCATAAAGGAAAAAGGAATAGGAATCCAACCCTCCCACTCCACCTCTTTCTACAGTGATAGCCCCCAGACACACACTAAGTAGAAGCAAACATAGCAAAGCAAACAATTAAAGTAAAGTAATTATCACTCGAGTCAAGGGCGATGTTTTCCAAGTACAAACCCCCAAGGCCTAAACCAAGATTAGATAAGCACCCAGAAAATACCGCTCTTGAGACCGAATGACGATACAACCAAACATCCATGACTCTGGCTATCCCTGTTATCATTGCTTCGATATCAACGTTAATTGAATGACCGGCACATTCTTTCAGCCGTCCGTCAAGGGCTAATGGAAACCCCGGTTCTAGACATAACTCTGCACGTCGTCAAAACCCATGCCTAGGACTATCGAATCTGCCCAGAGTACTCGACTACCAATCAGTAGCCTTCAGGGACTATCGAATCTGCCCAACGTACTCTTGCTTTGAGCATGCTAGAACCTTCAACAACGATGAGATCTCAGCCTTCTAGTCATCCTCCTCGACGACTATTTCCATACTAGCTCAAGCGCCTCTCGAGCAAACCATTATCCTCAAACTCGAACCATTTCACCAAGTTATCAACATGCTTGGAATGATCCCGTCTGGATTAGACCAAGACTATCTCATATCATGCCTCGCTTCATCACATCCTAGCAAAGCCTCATCTCAACATCATCATCATCAAACCTATCCATATGAGCTTCATCATCCGCTACATATGCCACGAGCAGCTTTTCCAATTCAAGAGCCTTTCCCTTAGCTTTTGAATCATCTTCGACCATCTTGTCTAAATCAAATCATCATTCAACTAATTCATAACAATCAATCAATTCAATCATTAATCCAAGTAATCAAACATTCAAACATGATCTAATAAAAAATTATAACAATAATGGCAATCTTGTAAATAAAGGGTCGAAATCTAACAAGTATGAAACATAAGTAATATCTCTATAACTTGATGAATGAACTTGCATAGGTTAATCATGTAGTAAAATGGATGTCAAATCATTATGAACAATAGATCTATACTTAGGTTTAAGAAAATGCATGGAAATCACTATTTTAACACCAAATCAAACCAACGATCCGATATACTCCTTTGGATCCATGTGAGAGATAATCACCACTCACCAAATCACATAAACACCCCAAAAGCAACCCACTTCAGATCTGGACAGCGAAGGATCTAACTCGATCTATCACAAATCCGCTTCAAACGATGAAATCCCTCTTCGATGGATGTAGATCTTCAATCTAAGCTCTTGGATCTTCGATTTGATCTTCGATTTGGATGGAAGGAATCGCAAGATTAGAGTGAAGAAAAGAAGTGAAGAAGTGTAGAAGTCGAGCTCTTAAAATGGCAGCACTTCGTCGCTTCAAAATCCGGATCCCAAAAATGAAGAAGAACCCTCCTATTTATAGGTTGATTTTCCCTTAGGTCGTTCGCTCTTAGGTCGTCCACGACCTAAAAACCCACGACCTAACAATTCCATCCTCTACGACCTAACAAATCTGCGCATCCATGCGACCTACGACCTAACCCAGATCTACGCATCCAGGCGACCTACGACCTAACACATGCGCGCTTCTATGACCTAACACACACGCGACCTAACACACACCGAAGCTCACGACCTAACTAACTTAGGTCGCTTACGACCTAATTCAACACAGAAGCTTACGACCTAACTAACTTAGCTAGGATACGAATTAACTCCTTAGGTCGTCTAACGACCTAACTACGCTAACTCGCTAACTAATAGGTCGTTGCCGCTAACTCTTAACTCGCTAACTATTAGGTCGCTACTTCCTTAGGTCGCTAACTCCTATAGGTCGCTCCAATCCTTAGGTCGCCAACTTCCTATAGGTCGCTAACTCCTATAGGTCGCTCACTCTCTTAGGTCGCTCCAACCTCTTAAGTCGCTCCTCCGACCTAACCTACCCCACGACCTAAGCCACCACACGACTCCTCTCCTATACTACCTATCCCCAAAATCCTTAGGTCGCCAACTCCAACTTCCTTAGGTCGCTCCACTTTCTTAGGTCGTCTACTCCGACCTAACCACTATACGACCTAGGACTTAGACTATGGATGACTTATCAACAATGCGACCTAATGATAACTGTTTTACGATGTTTCGATCCGTAAAAATACGGGTCGTTACATTCTCTCCCCCTTAGGAATTTCGCCCCCGAAATCCCAAACAAATAGAGCAATCAAAGACTATTCTGCATGCCTACCATCCATAGCAATCAACAAACCATGCATCCAATTCTAGCTTAGCATGCAAAATTCTAAAACTAGAACAAGTTACAATGTCGTTAGATGACACGACACCTTAGGGCCATACCTTGAAGAGTTCAGGATGAGCTGCCTTCATCCTCTCTTCCACCTCCCATGTACAGTCGTTATCATCATCACTCCATTATATCTTGAGCAACCTAACTACCTTCCTCCTAAGCTGTTTCGTGTCGATTTCCACAACACGAAGCGGCTTACGAGGTCTCTTATCGACTGGATCAACTTCGAAATCTTCACAGCTATCAGCAGAAACCACTGTATTCGAGTCGTGCACATACTTCCGTAGATACGATACATGAAAAACATTGTGCACACTCGACATCTTTTCTGGTAACTCCAATATGTAGGCGAGCTTTCTAATTCGCTCGATGATCGGGAATGGTCCGACAAATCTCGGAGTCAATTTTCCTTTCTTCCCGAATCGAATAACATTCTTCAGTGGAGAAATCTTCACAAAAACCATATCACCTACGTCGAATTTCAAATCCTTACGACGCTTATCGGCATAACTTTTCTGACGGTCTTGGGCTGCCTTCATTCGTTGCCGAATGATCTCTATACAATCCGAAGTCTGTCGAATCATCTCTGGCCCAAGTACCAGCTTTTCTCCAGTTTCTAACCAACATGTCCGAGAGTTACACGGTCTTCCATACAATGCCTCATACGGTGCCATACCAATGCTTGACTGGTAACTGTTATTATATGAAAATTCTACCAAATGAAGGTGATCTTCCCATGATCCTCCGAAATCCAAAACACAAGCTCTAATGAGATCTTCCAAAACTCGGTTGATTCTCTCGGTCTGACCATCTGTTTGGGGGTGATAAGCTGTACTCAAACACAACTCGGTTCCCAAAACTTCCTGGAAGCTCTTCCAAAATCCACTAGTGAACAATGGATCTCGATCGCTCACTATACTCTTCGGAATACCATGGAATCGAACTATCCACTTAACATACAACTCAGCCAACTTTGATGCAGTCCTAGTCGATCGAACAGGAATGAATCTTGCACTCTTAGTCAGACGATCTACAATGACCCAAATTCCTTCATTTCCCGTTCTTGTTCTAGGTAGTCCATCAATAAAATCCATCGATATTTGCTCCCACTTCCATGTAGGAACTTCTAATGGCTGAAGCAATCCACTTGGCTTCTTCTGCTCGGCTTTTACCAACTGGCAGTTCATACATTTGGAAATAAAATTTCCAACATCCTTCTTCATACCTTCCCAGTAATAGGTTCTCTTCATATCCCGATACATCTTGTTTCCACCTAGATGAATTGTCAACTTCGAGTGATGACTTTCCTTCAGAACTTCATTTCTCAATTCATCTATATCGGGAACAACTAGTCGTCCTTGCTTTCGAAGCCAACCCTCTCGATCGACCTCGAATCCTTTATCCTTTTCTGGATCCAATCCAGATTCCAAACCACGGATAATCTTGACAAGCTTATCGTCTCGCTTTTGGCTCTCGCCAATTCTTTCCACAAGAGTCGGTCTTATCGATAAGTTTGCCAACATCTCAGGTTCCAATTCACATCTGGGCCTGAAGTCAAATCCAGCTAAATACTCGAGATTCTTCCATTCTGAAAACATGGCTCCCAATCCTGCATGTCTTCGACTTAACGCATCTGCCACTGCGTTACCCTATCCCGAAGTATAGGCTATATCAAAATCATATGATGCTAAAAACTCTAGCCATTGTTGCTGCCAAAGATTCAAATCCTTTTGGGAGAAAAGATACTTCAACGACTTATGATCTGTAAACAACTTGAATCGAACTCCCAATAGATAATGTCTCCACATCTTCAGAGCAAATACAATCGCCGCTAACTCCAAATCATGAGTCGGGTAATTCCTTTCATGCGGCTTCAGTTGTCGACTTGCATACGCAACAACTTTATCCTTCTGCATCAGCACTGCTCCAAGTATAGTACCACATGCGTCGGTGTAAACCACCATCTCATCATTTCCACTAGGAATAGTCAAAACAGGAGCACTTGTCAATCGCTCCTTCAGGATTCCGAAAGCTTGCTCACACTTAGCATCCCATCCGAACACTTGGTTCTTTTTCGTCAATCCTGTTAACGGTGCAGCTACCTTGGAAAAGTCTTTGATAAATCGACGATAATATCCTGCTAATCCAAGAAAACTTCTCACATCCGATGCATTCTTAGGTCTAACCCAATCCTGGATTGCTACCACCTTAGCGGGATCAACCGCTATTCCACTTCCAGAGATAATATGGCCTAAGAACCTCACTTCACTCTTCCAGAAGTGACACTTCAAAAACTTAGCCTTTAGCTGATGTTTCCGTAAGATTTCCAAAACAATACGCAAGTGCGTCTTGTGCTCTTCTTCAGTTCTGGAATAAATCAAAATATTATCCACGAACACTAGCACGAACTTGCTCAACTGATCTCTGAACACTCTATTCATAAGATCCACAAAAATGCTAGCACATTAGTCAATCCAAACGGCATTACCAGCCACTCAAAGAAACCGGATGGTGTCCGAAAAGCAGTCTTCGGCACACTATCCTTAGCCACTCTCAACTGGTGAAATCCCGTTGCCAAATCCATCTGAGAAAATACCTTAGCTTCGTGAAGCTGATCAAACAAGTCATCTATTCTCGGCAATGGATACTTGTTCTTCTTAGTCACCTTATTTAGCTCACGATAATCCACACACAACCTCAACGATCCATCTGCTTTGGTTGCGAACACAACTGGTGCACCCCTTTCGGACACACTACGCCGAATGAATCCTTTCTGTAAAAGGTCATCAACCTGCACCCTCAACTCTTGCTGCTCCCTAGGCGCCATCTGCCTAAGAGGCATCACAACAGGTCTGGCTCCTTCAACTAGATCTATACGAAACTCGATCTCTCTATGCGGCGGTAACCTTTTGACCTCGTCAAAGACATCCTCAAATCCATTAGCGATTGGTACAGATGACAGTCCATCCCGTGGAACAACCAGCGAATACATGAAGCTCATGAAGACGCCTTCTTCATGCTTACATCGTATCACAATCTTTCGTCCCTCCACATTCTCGACTGTCACCTCCAACCTATCACAATCAACCTTTGCCGCATACTTCCTAAGCCAGTCCATACCCAAAATAATTCCGAACCCCGCAAAGTTCAGAACAAAACAATCACAAACAAAAGAGCAATCATGACTCGATACAACCAGACCACGGCATATCATACACAAACAAGACGAACCCCCAATTGGATTAGTCACAACCAATGGCCTATCAACGATATCCGGTTCTAAACCCAACCGGCCTACAAGTTCACTACAAACAAAAGAATGCGACGCCCCAGTATCAAATAGAACTCTAACTGGTACACCACATATGGAAAGAGTACCTTGAACCACCACACTCTTTCCTTTCTCTTCAACGGTAGGAGCTTTCGAAGATGATGGAACAGCTTCCAAAGCATAAGCTTGCACAATCTGCTTGTCCTTCCGCGGTTCTGGACAATTCCTCTTGACATGCCCCAGCTTGTCACAGTTGTGGCACTTTACCGGCACCTTCGGATTCTTACAATCCTTGGAGAAATGGCCCTTCTGCTGACAATTGTAGCAGGTCACTTCACCCTTCGGCTTCTTCTGGCCATCCTTACCCTTTTGCTGCTGCTGCTTCCTCTTCTTGTTTCCACCCTGCTGTGGTTTAGACTCTTCCCTAGTCACAGCAACAACATATCCTTCTTTAGGAAATAGATTCTCATGCCTGAGAGCTTTCTCCACAAGCTTCTCCAATGAATCATCCAAATGATCCACCAACTGTCTCCCAAGATAACTGTTCAAGCCTGTCACAAACTTCTCGTTCTTCTGATAAGGAGATTCAATATACGACCGGGCATACTTGGACAAAGCTTCAAATTCAGAAACATACTCAAGAACTGATCTTCCACCTTGCTTGAGCTCCACAAACTTCTTGAACAGAACAGACTTCTGAGCTGTAGAAATGAACTTAGCTTCAAATCTGTCTTGGAATTACTCCCAAGTAATTTCCTCCTCCGGAGTATCAATGGTGATAGAATTCCACCAATCAGAAGCTCTCCCTTGAAGCTGTCTTGATGCTAACTTCCTCTTAGTTGCATCCTCAATTCCCAAATCACTAAAGATCCTTCTACAAGCATCTATCCACCTCTGGACTTCAATGGTTGATTCTGTTCCTAAGAAAACCTTTCCTCCAAGAGCAGTATAATTCTTACACAGCTTAGCAAAATCCACCGGTCTTGGAGCCTGAACTTGAACTCCAACATCAACTGATGGCCCCAGAGCTAGCATCCTTCTCACGATCGAAGTCATCATAGCTTCGAACATAGCAACATAATCAACAACCCCCTCTGTAGCACGGCCTTCCCTAGCAGCTGGTCTCCCTCTTCGACTCATTCTCAATATCTATAAAAAGGAATGATTAACATACCTTGAGAAACAACTGCATAAAGGACTCAATCTTTCTAAGCTACTATATTATATATAGTAATCATCCATCAAAATACAATTACGTCTCTCATACGTAGTAATGTCAGCGAGCGTTGGGTAAAATCGATTAACCAAAGCTCTGATACCAAATGTGACGACCGCCCATGACCCCCGCACTGAACCTAGAGATAGTGCGCTGTAAAGTGTGCCAGGCAGCCATGGACGATTGTCAGGGTAAATTAAAACAACAGAATCTATCGTATAACTCACAGCGCATGGATAAAATACAATAGAACATATATATAGTGAAGCTTCACATAATAGAATGTCATCATATAAAACTTCATAATAGTTGAGTACAAACATCTGAATAGACAATACATCAAGCGTCACTACATATCACTCAGAGAATTATACAAAGCAGCGGAACATCCAGTACATATAGTAAGAAAATAATATGCAAGCCTCCAGCTTGTCTTCGTCATCAGCATCGTCAGAAGCAAGAACAGCACCTGTCACCTGCTACCTAGTTTTCCCGTCCCAAAATGGACGAACAGCCCAAGGCAATAAGAGTTAAAACATAAAGCCTTGAGTCAGACAACAGTCTTAGTGAGCGGTAAATTAACTAACAACATACCAAAAGAGCATAAAGGAAAAAGGAATAGGAATCCAACCCTCCCACTCCACCTCTTTCTACAGTGATAGCCCCCAGACACACACTAAGTAGAAGCAAACATAGCAAAGCAAACAATTAAAGTAAAGTAATTATCACTCGAGTCAAGGGCGATGTTTTCCAACTACAAACCCCCAAGGCCTAAACCAAGATCAGATAAGCACCCAGAAAATACCGCTCTTGAGACCGAATGACGATACAACCAAACATCCATGACTCTGGCTATCCCTGTTATCATTGCTTCGATATCAACGTTAATTGAATGACCGGCACATTCTTTCAGCCGTCCGTCAAGGGCTAATGGAAACCCCGGTTCTAGACATAACTCTGCACGTCGTCAAAACCCATGCCTAGGACTATCGAATCTGCCCAGAGTACTCGACTACCAATCAGTAGCCTTCAGGGACTATCGAATCTGCCCAACGTACTCTTGCTTTGAGCATGCTAGAACCTTCAACAACGATGAGATCTCAGCCTTCTAGTCATCCTCCTCGACGACTATTTCCATACTAGCTCAAGTGCCTCTCGAGCAAACCATTATCCTCAAACTCGAACCATTTCACCGAGTTATCAACATGCTTGGAATGATCCCGTCTGGATTAGACCAAGACTATCTCATATCATGCCTCGCTTCATCACATCCTAGCAAAGCCTCATCTCAACATCATCATCATCAAACCTATCCATATGAGCTTCATCATCCGCTACATATGCCACGAGCAGCTTTTCCAATTCAAGAGCCTTTCCCTTAGCTTTTGAATCATCTTCGACCATCTTGTCTAAATCAAATCATCATTCAACTAATTCATAACAATCAATCAATTCAATCATTAATCCAAGTAATCAAACATTCAAACATGATCTAATAAAAAATTATAACAATAATGGCAATCTTGTAAATAAAGGGTCGAAATCTAACAAGTATGAAACATAAGTAATATCTCTATAACTTGATGAATGAACTTGCATAGGTTAATCATGTAGTAAAATGGATGTCAAATCATTATGAACAATAGATCTATACTTAGGTTTAAGAAAATGCATGGAAATCACTATTTTAACACCAAATCAAACCAACGATCCGATATACTCCTTTGGATCCATGTGAGAGATAATCACCACTCACCAAATCACATAAACACCCCAAAAGCAACCCACTTCAGATCTGGACAGCGAAGGATCTAACTCGATCTATCACAAATCCACTTCAAACGATGAAATCCCTCTTCGATGGATGTAGATCTTCAATCTAAGCTCTTGGATCTTCGATTTGATCTTCGATTTGGATGGAAGGAATCGCAAGATTAGAGTGGAGAAAAGAAGTGAAGAAGTGTAGAAGTCGAGCTCTCAAAATGGCAGCACTTCGTCGCTTCAAAATCCGGATCCCAAAAATGAAGAAGAACCCTCCTATTTATAGGCTGATTTTCCCTTAGGTCGTTCGCTCTTAGGTCATCCACGACCTAAAAACCCACGACCTAACAATTCCAGCCTCTACGACCTAACAGATCTGCGCATCCACACGACCTACGACCTAACCCAGATTTGCGCATCCACGCGACCTACGACCTAACACATGCGCGCTTCTATGACCTAACACACACGCGACCTAACACACACCGAAGCTCACGACCTAACTAACTTAGGTCGCTTACGACCTAACTCAACACATAAGCTTACGACCTAACTAACTTAGCTAGGATACGACTTAACTCCTTAGGTCGTCTAACGACCTAACTACGCTAACTCGCTAACTAATAGGTCGTTGCCGCTAACTCTTAACTCGCTAACTATTAGGTCGCTACTTCCTTAGGTCGCTAACTCCTATAGGTCGCTCCAATCCTTAGGTCGCCAATTTCCTATAGGTCGCTAACTCCTATAGGTCGCTCACTCTCTTAGGTCGCTCCAACCTCTTAAGTCGCTCCTCCGACCTAACCTACCCCACGACCTAAGCCACCACACGACTCCTCTCCTATACTACCTATCCCCAAAATCCTTAGGTCGCCAACTCCAACTTCCTTAGGTCGCTCCACTTTCTTAGGCCGTCTACTCCGACCTAACCACTATACGACCTAGGACTTAGACTATGGATGACTTATCAACAATGCGACCTAATGATAACTGTTTTACGATGTTTCGATCCGTAAAAATACGGGTCGTTACAGTTTAAGAAACAGCACCACTTACCAAGTGCTATAGTAGATATTTAGTTATTATTTCAAAACAGTTTACTTTCAACAGCAACAGCACTTACAAAGTACTGTAGTAGCTTTTTATTTCAGAATATAGTTTACTTTCAGAAATGATAGCACTTAGTAAATGATGTCCTAAAACCACAGCATTTTGGAAATGTTACCAATACTAATTCCAAATTTATTATAAAATTTCAGAAACATTAAAACTTCAATTTTAGCCATGTTAACTTATCAAACATCATATTTCAGGCTTCAAAATATTCATTTGGATATTATTTAACTTATGATCTAATAGAATAAATTTTTATAAATAAATTTCCAATTTAAACCATAATTCATTTATAAGTCAAAATTACACAATTTTACTTAACTTTTATTTTACCAAATATCCTAACCCTCTATTTAAAAATACTCCTTCCATAAACAAAATATTCTTTTAATAAGTTAAACTTCACATTTCTAATTGAAACCAAATTTCCATTATAAAGTTAAGTCATAATTTAAGATACATTTTACCATTTTAAATCTTAATCATTTATTTTACAAACATATCCATTTCATAAATAAAATTTATTACCATCACTAGGATGGATTCAAAATTCCATACTAAACCAAATTTAATTTTTAATTATTTATCATAAATAAAGTTCTTTGAATTCAATTTAAAACTAATTATTGGCATATAAAATTTCAACTTATAGAAAACCAATATAACTTTATATTTAAAAATCAAAACCACTTATTGACTTATAAAATTCCATATATTTACAATCATTAAATCAAATTTTTAAGTAAAATTTCATATATCTTAAAATCTCAAAAATGCATAAAATTTTTAAGAAAAAAAATATTATTAAAAATATAACCATGGGTCTGTATAATATTTTCTAACCTAGGCCAAGTGATACTGATATGTATCATTTCAATCCGTAATTTAAAAAGGAAAAATCCGGGTTCTATCATTTCAAACCCGCAATCCCAAGTCAAATAAATTACGATAAAATCACTCAAGCCTATCATTTCAGCCCATAATGATTTTTCCTTATTCTAATGTCCATTCGGGTATGTATCATTTCAACCCATAGTGATAGGGAACTTGCAGTGTGAGATATAGTAATTAAAATGAACAGTATAACATATAATAACATATCAGGTAATGTAACAGGTATATAAACAGCATTTAACATCATATAATATATCACATGCATGTATGAATATCATATCAATTTATACAGATTCACTTGTCATCATTTCACAACAATATTAGTACATATGTCTAGAGTGATAAAACTCACCTCTAAAGCTAGAGATCAAATTCAAAACACAAATCCAACTCCGCAAAGCACGAAAAAGGCACGACTAGATTGGCATGAATTCGACAAAGCTGATAGATAAGAATTGACGAAATCAAATCAGAACTGGATCGATGATGATGATATCGAAACAAATATATATTATATTATTATTTTTCTTAAACCAATATTCAATTTAAATATATATATTATATTCCAAATCATAATACATATCCAAATCACTTGATATATTAAATTTTTAGAAATCTAAAAGAAACCAAAATATCTATTATAAAATATATACCTTAAAAGATCAAAATTACAATTACATGTCCTAACCAATATCTATACAGACTAAACTTTGAGATATAAAACTGTAATCAACCGACTTACTAAAATCATATATATATACTATAAACAGCTTCATATAAAATTTCATACAATATATATATACGACAAACCTTAAAAAAAATATACCTCTATGTAGCCAAATCTTATATTCTATAAATATGTGCAGACACTTGTTTATATAACATATATATATATATATATATACACTAGTGCATGGAAAACGTGTACCATATATATAATATATATACATATAGGTGTACAACAGTGTAACAACCCTAGATTTTAAATATAATTTAAAATTTGATTTTATTTTATCTTGAAATTATTTTTAAGCTTGTTTCATTTCAAACATTTCATTTTAAATATAAATGTTGATTTTTATGTGAGTTATAGTTTCAAACTGATATAAATTGAATATTTTACTGAAAAGTGAAATTCTGGTCAAACTATTCAATCTTTGACTTTTAAACTTCAAATTTAAATTATATAAAATCTTAAATTTTATCTTTTATTATGAAAATAGATGAAATAACTTGAACCCTGCTTTTTGTTTCGTTGGAAACGGACTTAAACTATGAAAGTTATGTATATTTCAATATTGTGTGTAAACTGATGTATTTAGCAATATTGTCTATTTTAAATTATATTTTATTTGTCATATTTTGTTCTAATAAGTGTTAATATTTTATTTATGTATAATTTTTTCTTTTAAATAATTTAAAGTGATTATATAATTTTTCCAAAGCGTATTGAATTTATTTTCTATTTTTAAAGGCTAGTTTCTATTTTTCTGCTATTTTCTTCAATTAAATTATATTTAATCAAAACTTATTTATTCATTTTGTGAATGCATTTTTATTTTATGTTCTTATCTTTATTTATAAATATTTCCCAAGTCCATATATAATTCTTCCAAAGTTTATTCTGTTTATTTTCAAATTTTCTAGACTAGTTTTCATTTTGTACTATTTTTCTTATTTTAATCATATATAATTAATATTTATTTATTTATATTTTGTATATTTGTTATATTTTCGAATTTTAACTGAAATTTTATGTATTTTCAGATATTTAAACTTACAAAAAGAAAATATGGAAATATGTAGAGTTTGTAACTTTTGTTATTCCTAGTCCTATTGTATTCCACCGTTTCATTTTAATCAATACATCTTTTATTTTTGCCGTACACTTACAATTGATAGCCGTGAGTTTCATTGTGTAAATTCACGTGAGAAACTTCTCTTTCCCATCAAAACTTCGGCCAAAACATTTCTGAAAAGAATAGGTAATGGTTTCTCAACTTTTTTCTATTTTTCCTCCTTCCTTTTTCCATTGTTTGCTTGATTTCTTCACATATTTGTTTGGCCATCACCCCCTATTTGCCTCGACCATAGCCACCAACTCCTCCTCCTCATCAACCACAACCCCCAGCATCTCCTACCCCTCTGACCTGTCCAGGTCGTGACCATCTAGAGGAGCAAACACCATGAATTTTACATCAAACCCCTTGAAAGCATGCCTAGCCTAGTCTAGTTCATCACCACCTTCATTTTTCACCTAAAACACCTCCATAGCCGCCACTACCAGTCCCTCCACCACCTCTGGCCACCACTCCAGACACCACCTGACCTTCACCTTGTAGGGGCCGAGCCCAATGGTCCTTTGGCTGAACCCATAGATGCACCAAAACCCACTTGAATTTCCTTGCTTTGTAAATCCATGCATACATCTTCCATCTCCTCTATATATAGTTATGGCCGACCCCTATATGCCCTGAACCTGATCCAAACCTGATCCAAAACCACCCCATAACAGTGCCTTTCTAGTCCATAGCTTAAGCATAGATGGTAGAAAGCAAGTGCAAACACTTTGGTTTTGTTTCATGCATTCATTTCTAACATTGTTTATGTATAATTTGTGTTGAAAACTTATATCTATTCTATTGCTTTGTGTAAAGTTTGTTCAAGGCTATTACCTTTGGCTCTCCACTCTCAAATCATATTCGTGTTGTCGTGCCTTCGAAGCTTCTCTGTTGTGTGTTGTTGTTTGTCATCTCCAGCTAATACAAGTGAGTAAATCTCACCAGACTAATATGTACTTATATAGTTGATAAACTGACATCACTTGAATCTGTAAATGCATATCATTCTATTATAACTGCTATATTATAATCATATGATGTTCACCCATGCTTATTTATCTATTATACCATATGTTACTGTTTATTATGTTATTCTGTTTATTTATATCAGTTTATCACACTGCAAGTTCCCTGTTAGTATAGAAATCACTATGGGTTGAAATGATACATACCCGAACGGACTTTAGAATAAGGAAAGATCATTATGGGCTGAAATGATAAGCTTGAGCGACTTTTTATTTATTTTATTTAACTTGGGATTGCGGGTTTGAAATGATAAAACCCGGTTTTTCTTTGTAAACTGCGGATTGAAATGATATATATCCGTATCACTTGACCTAGGCTAGAAATTTTTATACAGACCCGTGGTTTATATATTTTTCTAAAATTTTTAAAATATTTTAAAAATGTAAATATTATGTTATTTTGATTTAAATTTTATTAAAATGATTTCTATAAAATATTAGTGATTTTATACAAATTAAATAAGTGAATTAAGTAAATGGTGAAGTAGAATTTGAATATAAGTTAATTTCGGAATTTATGCTTTTGTTTATAAATGGAATTTATGTAAAGTAAGAAAATATGACAAATTTTGATTTGAAATGAATTTAATGATTTTTATTAAGTAATAATAATTTTTAAAAGTGTTAATGATTTTGTATAAATTAAAATATGAAATAAATGAATATTTAAGCTGAATTTGGAAATATAACTTAAATTGAATTTTGTGAAATTTGTTTAAAAGTGAATTTTTAATTAAGTAAAATAAATGGAAATAAGTTATATTTTGGAAATTTAAACTTAGTTGGTAAGTAAAGAATTTAATTAAAGAAATGAAAACTTAATTGTTATTTAATTTGATTTTTGTATGGAAATTTGACTTTATAAAATCATAGAAATAAAGGTTTTTAAATGATTGTTTTTAAAGTGTGAAAATATATGATTTTATAAGTTAAAATGATTTATATTAAAAGCAAATTATGTGTGAAATTGTAAATTAAAACTCTGAATTAGATTTGACAGCATTTTTGAAATGTAATGTAAAGATATTACAGCATTGGAAAATGCTGTAGTTGTTTTAAATGAACCATATAGCAAATTTGAACTAAGGGTTATTATAGCACTTTGTTAGTGCTATAGTTGTTAAATTTAACTAAAATTTTAATTGAAACTAAATTAAGATATTACAGCATTTTTAAATGCTGTCTTTTGTTAATGAACTGTTTTAAAACATAACATTTCGTAGCATTTCCTAAGTGCTGCGAAAGTTGAATTTTCATTGTTTTAATAAACTTAAATGGATAAATGATCTTTGAAAAAGATTAAATTTTGGAAATTAAATATTTAATTATTAAATATAATGAATTGACTTTAAATGATTTAAATGGAATAGTTGATTTGGGAAATACAACTATTTTGAAATGTGATTAAATGGTATTTAAATTTAAATTAAATAAATGATGATATTTTGATACTTTGAAATGATAATAAATCTTGGAATGAATAATTGAAGTTTATATTAGTATGAAAATATTTGGTTTACCTATAATTTGAATCTATTTAAAAGATATTGGACTTATGAAATAGAGGATAATAAAGCTTTGGAATTTATTTTATAATTTGGATAGTTATTTTGTGGATTAAATCTATATTTGAAATTTATAAGATTTGAAATGGTCTATGGAAATTTAATTGAAGTAAATGATTGAATTGAATTGAAATTTTGGAACTTTTAATACTTGATTTGAAAGTATAATAATTACACTTTTAAATGGTTTAGATGAATTATTTTGATTGAAATATAAACTATTTAAAAGGTGACTTGAAATGATAATAAATGAATGATATCTTTTAAAAGGTATTTAAAGTTGAATATTTGGATTTGAACTCAAATGATGATTTGAAATGAAGTTTTGAAAGGATATGATATTTTGATATATTAAAATGATATGATATTGTGATATATTAAATGATTTGAAATGAAGTTTTGGAAAGATATGATATTTTGATATATTGAAATGATTTGAAATGAAGTTTGAAATGTTATGTTATATTAAATATATTGAAATGGTTTGGAATTGATTTAATCTTCATTTTGATAAAGTTTGGGATTTGAAATGATATTCTATTTTTAAGTATAAAATATTATTTTAAATTTATAACCACGGGTTATAATAACGATTGGTTGTTAAAGAGACCGGGATCGGATATGGACATACTCTTTGTCGATACCGAAAACCACTTTAACAACTGTGTACGCGGTGGAGTTTCCAGAATGAAGTAGGATGGTGGCGACGATCCTAAGGTATATACATGGACCCAACTCCCGTGAGTTGGCATAAGGTGGCTAAAACAGGAGCGATCGACGGGCCAAGGAGGTAGCACCTCTGATCGGACACACTTCTTCGATACCATTCTATTACTTGTGATTGATTTGGTGCGCACCCTTGATTTGGGAGTGTTGTTCGAGGTGGGCGGTACTGGCTGCTATGCGTCACCACCAGTCCAGATGCGTAATTGGTATATCTACTCTGGCATTGCCTTGTGTGCCGTGTCACCTACCATATCGAGCTTTACTACGATTTGTGATTTCTCCCGTAGCCTGTGGAGTATCGAGGGTAGCCCCCATTTTTGGGAGTATGCTAATACTAGATAGACTACTGGGACTATTACGTGTTAAGGTGGAAAATGTAAAGCCTTAATGCTATTTAAAAGTATGTTTATTTTATATTAGACATTATTATAATATCGAATATTACTACATAGTAGACAGTTTATGTAACAACCCGGGATTTTATAACAATTAATTATTGTCAAAGTGACGATTAAATTGTTTGTTTATTTCCGTTGAAATTTTAATTGATTGAGTTCTTTTTGAAAATTTGTTAAAGTAGTTTGGGCTTTAAAATTTGTTTTGACCCATGTTTGGTGGTTGCCGAGTTGTTATTATCCCATTCTCCATTTTGTTCGTTCAGAAACCCATTCCCCTTTCATTTTCGAAACCCTAAACCTAGAACGAAAAAAATTAGAAATGGCAGCCTCGTTCGACCTCGTTCCTCATTGATTGGAGATTAGGGCTTCGTTCCTCTTTTCTTCGAATAAGGGTTATTGTTGTGAAGCGCCGCTGGTATCGTTTGTCTTCGGTTGGATTCTCGGCTGCTTCAGATGGTCGAACGCCCCCACATGAACGAGTTCGTCATCAAAGGTGAGTGAACTACCACTCACATCTACTTCACTCTTAGATCGTTCGAATTTAATTCGATGTTGGTTTTTATTTATTTATCTGCCTGGGTTCGATTTTTTTTGTTGTGACTTCGGTCACTTGGTTTTTGTGGGCTTTTGTTTGATAGACGATACTATGCTTCGACTTGGTTTCGTAGACACATATGGCTTAATTACATTTTGACTACGATTATGCCTTGCTGTGATTTGTTGGACTTGTTCGAATTCGTGTTGCTTGCCTCTGACTTGTGTAATTGTTCATGGTTTTAAGTTGAATTTTGATATGAAACTGACTTTGGGTTGAATTCGTTGGATTGAATCTTCGGTCGTTTTTAAAGTAATTTCGAGAAGATAAAACTGCCTTTGATCCAGACAGCTACATTGAAACTTGCTTCTCAAATCAGTTTTGAACTGTCGTTTCTTTTTGGTCATCACTGTTTGAGTTTGATTTCGACGATATTGATTTCGTCTCTGTGACCTCGGCTGTTGCCTTGATTTTAGTTCGTACCAAAATTTAAATTGAAATCGTCAACTTATTTGCTCGGCCACTTGATTTCGTATTGATGAGTACGATGAGTTCAGACCTTTACCAGTTCGTTTACTTATGTTTTCTTGGATGACCATGATGTTGAATTTTGACTTGTCCATATTAATTTAAAATCAGTTGTTCTTAGTTTCAACTTGATTTTTACCCGACGTTGCTTTATTACCTGATATTGGGGCTTCAGCATTATGTTGCCTTTGTGATGATGTTCATCTGGTTCACTTGTTTATTGGGTTCAAGTCTACCCAGTTGGACTTCCATTTAGAGTCTGGAGTTGTTTCCTTGTTAAGGTCGGGGCTATACAATTGACGCCTCATTTGTTCATCACCATATATGTAAATGACACTTGAGCATTTTCGTTGTTCACTGCAACCTTTTTGTTTGCAATTTCTTTTATGCAGACACTGGAGCAATTTTTGTTGTTCACTATAACCTGATATTCTGGGCATTGATTTCTAACTCAGTCACTTTGATTTGTTGAACCGCTTGTCGTGTCTTGTTTGAATTGTCGACAGTTACACTCTTTCAATTGATAGTTGCCTGTATTCGAATCGTGAGAAATGCTGGTCACCCTTGCATACAGTCACTGCCTGGAAATTTCAGTGCCTTATCGTCACTGTCTTGATTTGGTTTCTGTCGTATTGATATTGCTTGACATTTATTGTTCATGTCCATTGCTTCACTGAAATCTAATATTTCACATTTACTGTTTCCATGAAGTACCAGTTTTGGGTTGCATTTTTAGTTCCAAATGCATTGAGTGTTGGTCTGGTGATTTTGACATGTACTGTTTCACTAGTAGTTTGCATTGGATCTGGTATCATTCTTTGAGACAGTTGCATATTGTTCCACTTCGATCTTAGTTCTGACTTCTAGCTTGTGGACTTTGTCCTGTGATCTTTCATACTTGTAGCATGCTTGACCTTGGCAGTGCTTCATATCTGAACTGTTGTTCGACCATATACATTTGGGGTCGCTTGATGTCACTCATATGTTGTTTGCTTACATTCCTTTTGACCTGATGCTAAACTTTGACATTGTTTGGTTTGTTCGAACTTGTGTACTTGTGGTTGCTTGAGACAACCATCTACTTCATTTTACTGCTTTGTCGGTACCGAAGTTTCATTTGTTGTCATGCACTGGAATTAGTTGTATTTATTTGTTTTGTTGACATGGCATTGATGTACTTAGACTGGTTTTCAAATTCACTTGAGTTGAACCCGATTCCGGGGTTTGACCTTGCGATCATTGTGACTTTCATTGAGCTTTTGTGTATCTCCTGCGATAGTGGCGAGGCAGTACACGCGTGCGTGTACTGCAGCCCTATCAGATTTGACAGTTTTAAATTGATGCTTCGATTTGTTGAATTGTTTCATTGGTAAATTTCAATGTTTTGGAGTTGTATTCTGATTTGGATTGTTGATTTATCATTTAATACTGTTTAGTGTTATATATGCCGTTATCCAATTCTCGTATCGAGAGTTAGATATACGTGATTTCTGTGACTGTCATCTATTTGAGATTATTATTGCTCTTATGCACTGATAACTGAGTTTGAATTAGACTGACCCGTGTATTATTTTCTTTTGAATGTAATACTCGGGTCAGACCCGAGTTATTTCAGGTTGTAGATTTTCTTCTTTGAGTTGCTGTTCAGGATATGAAGACTTTTCACATCTTTTGAAGTTGTCAGTGTCATTTTGTAGTAGTCATGTCATTGTATAGAACGATATGTATTCATGTATATTAGCCGATAATGTACTTGTATATATAACTTCTAGAGTCGACAGTTGTAGTTGTATCATATGTATCGTGTCAACTTTATCGTAACTGACATCGGTTATATATATATGAGATTTTTGTTAATCTGTGTTCCGCATTTATATTATCTGTGTTATTGTTATGTCTAATGTCCTAAACTATTATGAACTATCGTAGTTTGTTTTATACTGATAATTGGATATGTCGATGGGAGTAAATAAATAATAGAAAAAAAAAGTATATACCACTCCTATCGAGATAACCAATATTAGTGTAAGGCCAATTACGGATGGTCGCTCCTATCCAGCCTTATTCTTCGTAATAATAGACAGTATTTCTTTTAATACTCTTTGTTATTATGAGCATAGAGGTGGGGCGTCACAGTTGGTATCAGAGCTTGGGGTTTATGGACATAATATAAAACATAACTTGGATAGAACATATGTTACAACTATTGGTCGATGTTTTATTTGTGATTTGAGTCAAAACTAAAGTTTTGAAATTTTGATGAAAGTTTTTAAATATCATTATTTAAAAATAAAAAGTGGATTTGTGTTCTGATGATTTGAGTACTGTTTATCAAAGTGCGCAGCGGAAACAGTGAAATTGTCTTCGCTGGGTACAACTGATAATCTTTTTGATTTAAAAATCAAAATACGAAATTGATATGAATTTCATTTGTTGTTTACATAGCTGTAATTATTTTGTTTCTTTGAGAATTTCAAATCTGAATTGAGGATTCGAAGAAATTGCAGATAGGTGATTTTTGTTGAAATTTCCGCTGGCTTTCTTTTGTACTAATCATCTATTGATTAGAGTTTTGCTGTTTTGAATTATCTTCATTGAAGATACCTTCGAATGATTTCTTTGTTCCTTCTGTAGTACGTGCAAAAAAAAAATTTGAATTGCACGTTACTGCATTTATTTTACGTTGAACCGATGCTTGGTTATGAAACGTATTTTGTTGCCGTTATTTTTATAACGGGATTTTTACACCAATGCTAAATTTTTGAAGCAAGATGTTTTGTTGGCATTTTGATGAATGAAAATTCACTGATATTACATTTTGATGTAAATTATTTTGATGAGGTTTTGACGTTTTAAAATTACTGTCGCTTTGACTTCAGTAACTGTCAAATTTTAAAAGTGGATTTTCAAGCGGTTATACCGCAATGCTAATTTGTGACCGTATTTACGGTATTTTGAGAAGTATAATTTCCTTATCGAAATTGTTACTGATTTGCTGTTTTAATCACGTGATTGGAAAATCATTTTAAAATGAAAATTGTTTTATAAATTTTTAACAGTTTGCGTTTTCAAAAGGATGAGAAAGCGACTTAAACGATTCAGCAAAATCGAGGATTATGACCCCTTTCTTTTACTGTTTCGCTTAACTCCGGACTTGTCCAGTTGAGAAGGTGAATTGTTATTTTTACAAAATAAATAAAATTGTTTTCAGGAATTTAACAGTTTACGCTTTCAAAAGAATGAGGAAGCGATTTAAACGTTTCAGCAAAATCGAGGACTATGACCCCTTTCTTTTACTGATTCGCTTAATTCCGGACTTGTCCGTTTGAGAATGTAAAGTGTATTTTTACAAAATACACAATTTTGCACTTTCAAGGAAACGATGAAGAGATTTAAACGATTTAGCAAAAGTGCGGAGTATGGAACCACACTTTTACTATTTCGGTTAATTCCGGACTCGTTAATTGAATATCTGTTGTTTTGATGATTTTGATGAATTTTACACTTTCAAGGAAACGATGAAGAGAATCAAACGATTTAGTAAAACACGTGGTATGGGACATGTGCGTTTGCTATTTCGGTTAATTCCGGACTCGTTAATTGAAATATTTGATGCTTTCGTGTGCTTTCGAGCCACTATAATGGACCTTCGGGTCATATGATGGACCTTCGGGTCAAATACCAGTACTAGACCTTCGGGTCACTCTGCGAACCTCCGGGTCAATCTGATGGGCGCCAAAAAAATTATGTTGAGTACTTGGTAGGCTTCGGCCATTTGTTGATGCACGTGCGGCGAATTAAAAACTCGCCATCTGATGGGATCGATCCAAGCTTTTATGTTGATTTTCTAGTCTTCTTAATTGATTTCTAGATATTTGTTGTTTCCAATTATCTGCAGGTAATTGGATATTTGTTGATATGAGTTCTGATTATCGTTTTTGATAATCGGATATTTGTTGTTTCTAATTATCGCTTGTGATAATTGGATATTTGTTGATATGAGTTCTGATTATCGTTTTTGATAATCGGATATTTGTTGTTTCTAATTATCGCTTGTGATAATTAGATATTTGTTGATATGAGTTCTGATTATCGTTTTTGATAATCGGATATTTGTTGTTTCTAATTATCGCTTGTGATAATTAGATATTTGTTGATATGAGTTCTGATTATCGTTTTTGATAATCAGATATTTGTTGTTTCTAATTATCGCTTGTGATAATTAGATATTTGTTGATATGAGTTCTGATTATCGTTTTTGATAATCGGATAATTGTTGCTTTTAATTATCGCTTGAGATAATTAATTATTTGTTGATTTTAGATTTAATTATCGCTTCAGATAATTAAATAATTGTTGATTTGAGATTTAATTATCGCTTGAGATAATTAAATATTTGTTGATTTTAGATTTAATTATCGCTTGAGATAATTAAATATTTGTTGATTTTAGATTTAATTATCGCTTCAGATAATTAAATAATTGTTGATTTGAGATTTAATTATCGCTTGAGATAATTAAATATTTGTTGATTTTAGATTTAATTATCGCTTGAGATAATTAAATATTTGTTGATTTTAGATTTAATTATCGCTTCAAATAATTAAATAATTGTTGATTTGAGATTTAATTATCGCTTGAGATAATTAAATATTTGTTGATTTTAGATTTAATTATCGCTTCAGATAATTAAATAATTGTTGATTTGAGATTTAATTATCGCTTTAGATAATTAAATATTTTCTGATTGGAATTTAATTATTGCTTTAGATAATTAAATATTGCTGAATTTGAAAATTTGATTATCGCTTGAGATAATCAAATATTTGTTGAATTTGGAATTTGATTATCGCTTTAGATAATCAAATATTTATTGAATTTGGAATTTGATTATCGCTTGGGATAATCAAATGATTTATTGATTTGAAAAGTTGATTATCGCTTGTGATAATCGAATATTTGTTGATTTAAGAAATTTGAGTATCGTTTTTGATAACCGAATATTTATTGTTTTGAAATTTGATTATCGTTTTTGACAATCGAATATTTGTTGATTTAAGAAATTTGATTATCGTTTTGATAATTAAATATTTGCTAATTTTGCTGATTATGTAGCTTTCTAGCTTCTAATTGATTCTAGAATACGTTGATTGTATTGAATTGTTATTTCCTATCTATCTCTGTTAATAGTTAGAGTTTACTGATTTTGAAGTTGGTGTTTTCCAGTTATTTGTTGGATAACTAGATAATTGCTGTCTGGCAAATTGCGAATTTGTGTTTCAAAATTATCTTTGTTGATAATTAGGTTTTGTTGTTTTCTAATTATCGTATTGACAATTAGATATTGCTGTTTTATGATTTTTGTATTTTAATTATCTGGTTGATAATTGAATATTGCTGATAAATTGTGTTTATCCAGTTTCGTTGCTTTCTGACTATCTATTGATAGTTAGATTTTGTTGAAAATTTGTGAATTTCTATTATGAAATTAAAAGAGTTCTTTGATGTTTGAATTCTCTACTTTTATTTTTCTAGCTTAACCAGTTTATGTTAGAAAATTTATTGTTAATAACGACCTTCATTATGAAAATTGCGGGGACGCAATTTTTATAAGGAGGGGAGTCTGTAACAACCCGAGATTTTATAACAATTAATTATTGTCAAAGTGACGATTAAATTGTTTGTTTATTTCCGTTGAAATTTTAATTGATTGAGTTCTTTTTGAAAATTTGTTAAAGTAGTTTGGGCTTTAAAATTTGTTTTGACCCATGTTTGGTGGTTGCCGAGTTGTTATTATCCCATTCTCCATTTTGTTCGTTCAGAAACCCATTCCCCTTTCATTTTCGAAACCCTAAACCTAGAACAAAAAAAATTAGAAATGGCAGCCTCGTTCAACCTCGTTCCTCATTGATTGGAGATTAGGGCTACGTTCCTCTTTTCTTCGAATAAGGGTTATTGTTGTGAAGCGCCGCTGGTATCGTTTGTCTTCGGTTGGATTCTCGGCTGCTTCAGATGGTCGAACGCCCCCACATGAACGAGTTCGTCATCAAAGGTGAGTGAACTACCACTCACATCTACTTCACTCTTAGATCGTTCGAATTTAATTCGATGTTGGTTTTTATTTATTTATCTGCCTGGGTTCGATTTTTTTTGTTGTGACTTCGGTCACTTGGTTTTTGTGGGCTTTTGTTTGATAGACGATACTATGCTTCGACTTGGTTTCGTAGACACATATGGCTTAATTACATTTTGACTACGATTATGCCTTGCTGTGATTTGTTGGACTTGTTCGAATTCGTGTTGCTTGCCTCTGACTTGTGTAATTGTTCATGGTTTTAAGTTGAATTTTGATATGAAACTGACTTTGGGTTGAATTCGTTGGATTGAATCTTCGGTCGTTTTTAAAGTAATTTCGAGAAGATAAAACTGCCTTTGATCCAGACAACTACATTGAAACTTGCTTCTCAAATCAGTTTTGAACTGTCGTTTCTTTTTGGTCATCACTGTTTGAGTTTGATTTCGACGATATTGATTTCGTCTCTGTGACCTCGGCTGTTGCCTTGATTTTAGTTCGTACCAAAATTTAAATTGAAATCGTCAACTTATTTGCTCGGCCACTTGATTTCGTATTGATGAGTACGATGAGTTCAGACCTTTACCAGTTCGTTTACTTATGTTTTCTTGGATGACCATGATGTTGAATTTTGACTTGTCCATATTAATTTAAAATCAGTTGTTCTTAGTTTCAACTTGATTTTTACCCGACGTTGCTTTATTACCTGATATTGGGGCTTCAGCATTATGTTGCCTTTGTGATGATGTTCATCTGGTTCACTTGTTTATTGGGTTCAAGTCTACCCAGTTGGACTTCCATTTAGAGTCTGGAGTTGTTTCCTTGTTAAGGTCGGGGCTATATAATTGACGCCTCATTTGTTCATCACCATATATGTAAATGACACTTGAGCATTTTCGTTGTTCACTGCAACCTTTTTGTTTGCAATTTCTTTTATGCAGACACTGGAGCAATTTTTGTTGTTCACTGTAACCTGATATTCTGGGCATTGATTTCTAACTCAGTCACTTTGATTTGTTGAACCGCTTGTCGTGTCTTGTTTGAATTGTCGACAGTTACACTCTTTCAATTGATAGTTGCCTGTATTCGAATCGTGAGAAATGCTGGTCACCCTTGCATACAGTCACTGCCTGGAAATTTCAGTGCCTTATCGTCACTGTCTTGATTTGGTTTCTGTCGTATTGATATTGCTTGACATTTATTGTTCATGTCCATTGCTTCAATGAAATCTAATATTTCACATTTACTGTTTCCATGAAGTACCAGTTTTGGGTTGCATTTTTAGTTCCAAATGCATTGAGTGTTGGTCTGGTGATTTTGACATGTACTGTTTCACTAGTAGTTTGCATTGGATCTGGTATCATTCTTTGAGACAGTTGCATATTGTTCCACTTCGATCTTAGTTCTGACTTCTAGCTTGTGGACTTTGTCCTGTGATCTTTCATACTTGTAGCATGCTTGACCTTGGCAGTGCTTCATATCTGAACTGTTGTTCGACCATATACATTTGGGGTCGCTTGATGTCACTCATATGTTGTTTGCTTACATTCCTTTTGACCTGATGCTAAACTTTGACATTGTTTGGTTTGTTCGAACTTGTGTACTTGTGGTTGCTTGAGACAACCATCTACTTCATTTTACTGCTTTGTCGGTACCGAAGTTTCATTTGTTGTCATGCACTGGAATTAGTTGTATTTATTCGTTTTGTTGACATGGCATTGATGTACTTAGACTGGTTTTCAAATTCACTTGAGTTGAACCCGATTCCGAGGTTTGACCTTGCGATCATTGTGACTTTCATTGAGCTTTTGTGTATCTCCTGCGATAGTGGCGAGGCAGTACACGCGTGCGTGTACTGCAGCCCTATCAGATTTGACAGTTTTAAATTGACGCTTCGATTTGTTGAATTGTTTCATTGGTAAATTTCAATGTTTTGGAGTTGTATTCTGATTTGGATTGTTGATTTGTCATTTAATACTGTTTAGTTTATATACGCCGTTATCCAATTCTCGTATCGAGAGTTGGATATACGTGATTTCTGTGACTGTCATCTATTTGAGATTATTATTGCTCTTATGCACTGATAACTGAGTTTGAATTAGACTGACCCATGTATTATTTTCTTTTGAATGTAATACTCGGGTCAGACCCGAGTTATTTCAGGTTGTAGATTTTCTTCTTTGAGTTGTTGTTCAGGATATGAAGACTTTTCACATCTTTTGAAGTTGTCAGTGTCATTTTGTAGTAGTCATGTCATTGTATAGAACGATATGTATTCATGTATATTAGCCGATAATGTACTTGTATATATAACTTCTAGAGTCGACAGTTGTAGTTGTATCATATGTATCGTGTCAACTATATCGTAACTGACATCGGTTATATATATATGAGATTTTTGTTAATCTGTGTTCCGCATTTATATTATCTGTGTTATTGTTATATCTAATGTCCTAAACTATTATGAACTATCATAGTTTGTTTTATACTGATAATTGGATATGTCGATGGGAGTAAATAAATAATAGAAAAAAAAGTATATACCACTCCTATCGAGATAACCAATATTAGTGTAAGGCCAATTACGGATGGTCGCTCCTATCCAGCCTTATTCTTCGTAATAATAGACAGTATTTCTTTTAATACTCTTTGTTATTATGAGCATAGAGGTGGGGCGTCACAGTTTAACGGATCCTTAAAGAATGGGCGATCCCAAGCATTCTTTAAGTTACTTGTCCCTTATTACAGTTCACTTGAGTTGGTTTACATTATATAAGTATATATTGTCCTGACTCGAGTGTTTTGTGTTTTGCTTTACGCTCGGGTCAGCCTGAGTTATTCACAGATTTGGATTTCCACTCTCTTGGAGATTTGAATCGCTGGAGATTATCTTCTTGTCTTGTCCTATCTATTTCAGTTCCATTGTTCTACTCAGCTTGTACTTGGTTATTTTATTGAGACTTCTGTTGTACTCTATTTCTTCTGTTATATCTTATGTAACTCTGATATATTTATATAGTAGCTTCATGAACTACTATTTCTTTTACTTCCGCTGCATTATTTTACTCTGTGTCTGTGATCTGTGATTATATTTATTTACTGTATACTCTGAGATTTGCCAAATTTTATTTACAACGCGGTATTTTGAGCAATTCAAGTCTGACATGTGCGGATGCGAATGGTTGAAAATATCGGGTCGTTATAGTTGGTATCAGAGCTTTGGCTTTGAGGCAAAACTTAGAATGTATGGTAAATTTAGTTACGGAATCACTTTCATTCGAGCTTGAATCTCTTCATTTTTATTTGATTTCCTTTGAATTTTGGAACATTCCCTGCGGTTCCAAAATCCATTCTTGTCCCTCACTATTCATCTTCTCGTGATTCTGGAGTATCCCATAACTCCGCTTCGAATGAGCTTTATAGTGAATTGGCGGTCTCGCCAATACTCTAATGACTTGTAAAAAATGGAAACTCCTTTACAATTAGAATCGATTCACTAGAGATTTATATCTATCTTTGGTTTAGATGCTAAAATCTTTTGTTATTCCAAACTCTATCTCTTGAGATCGAATGTAGATTTACCCCAGAAAAATCCACATTTGATCTTATTCATTAATTCACGGTTGACCCGGTTAAGGTTGCCCGCGATTTATCTAAGCTTATCCATCTTCATATTTTGTTAATTAATCATCTTGTCTTTGTTTCCAAACTATCTCCAAACATTTTTGATTTTACTTGTAAATCTATGTTTGTTTTATATATTGTGTTGTTTGATTTGTTGATGTTATTTGGGATTCCGATCGATTCGTCTGATCAACGCTATCGATAGGACTTCTAAAACACTTTGACAGAACAAACTGACACAATATTATTTTAAAATTTGGTTAATGAAATAAATTTTGATATAAGTAAATATTATGGAACTTAATAAATTGATTTAAATTGATTATTTAAAATGATAATACTTGATTTATCATTTATTGTTCTATAAATTAATTTATAAATAGTTGTTTATAAATTGATTTGAGAACTGAAATGAATTTAAATCAAGAATGTGAGAATTTAATTTCCGATGATTTCAAACCTTGTGTTTAAAGTTTTAAAAGGATATATTATTTAAAGTATTTTTGAATAGAAATTTGTTTCCAAAGAATTTTAAAGTTTTAAATTTTTAGTGCTCTTCTCTTTGTCGCTGGAAAATAATTTCGATGATGATCGCGGCATCATCGACGTTCATTTTCGAGTTTCAAAGTAAAGAGACCATTCTGTAGCCTTCCTACAGCTTTTTTTTGGGAAATTTAATTGATTTGAATTTCTAAAATATGATTTGATTTATAATATGTATAGATATATGATTTAAATTTTATTTGACAAATTATGTACATACATTTATTTATCTCTAAATGGTTTGAAAGGAATCGAAAATTTTATTCTTAAATTCTATCTTAAATAATAACTTCAAGTATAAAAAGAAAATCAAAATTTTGAATAAATATTCAAGCTTGAAATGATTGAATTAGAATGTTTATATTGTATATTAATTTTAGAAAGTTTTATTTGTATAATTCTCAATTGCATTCCAATATAACTTACCTTAATTTTAGAATTTAACAATGTAATTGGATAATATACAATACAAAGGATTTTTATAAATAAAATTTGAGTGGTTATAATAAATATTATACACTTCAATTTTAGTTATAAAAAGATTAACAAAGGTCAATAGACTAAAAGGTTAATTGAATAATTTACAATATAAATGATGTTAAGGGAATTAGGAATAAATTAAAGCAGTTATAATAGGTGTAAGTATATTTAACATAGGTGATAAAAATATTGAGAGTAATAATTTTAATTTTAATTAGGAATAAAGAAGAATTAAATTTATTGAATATTATACACTTAATTTTAATCAAATCCATGATTTTAGAGATTGTTAATTTAAGAAAATTAGATGATGAGATAATGTAATTAGAGGTAGTTAAGATTTATTTAACTTGTGTAAAATTAATTATCAGTTTAAGCTGAAACCATAGAAATTTCAAACCTATTATCTTATTTTGTTTTACAAACTTATTACCTAATTTTGTTTTTCAAACTATCTTTTGGTTGTTCTTATTTTTCCTTATCTTGAAACAGACTGGTGTAGGCATCTATCTATAATCTTTCTGCTTAGAAATCTTTCTATAATCTTTGATACTCATTTTGAATCTGAGCACTGCTTTCCACCCATAGACTGTCGGTCAAGCGGAAAGAGTAAATCAGATTCTAGAAGATCTTTTCGTGCTTGTGTTCCTGATTCTGGAGAATCTTGGGAAGATCATCTCCACCTTGTTAAACTTACCTATAACAATAGTTATTAGGTATAATTTCAATCTTTTGTCATCTTGTCTTAATCCTACTTCACTCTATCTTTTTCTGTGCTTTCCCGTACCTCATTCCTTTTCGGGGACGAAAAGTTTTGAGTGGGGGAGAGTGTAACAACCCTAGATTTTAAATATAATTTAAAATTTGATTTTATTTTATCTTGAAATTATTTTTAAGCTTGTTTCATTTCAAACATTTCATTTTAAATATAAATGTTTATTTTTATGTGAGTTATAGTTTCAAACTGATATAAATTGAATATTTTACTGAAAAGTGAAATTCTGGTCAAACTGTTCAATCTTTGACTTTTAAACTTCAAATTTAAATTATATAAAATCTTAAATTTTATCTTTTATTATGAAAATAGATGAAATAACTTGAACCCTGCTTTTCGTTTCGTTGGAAACGGACTTAAACTATGAAAGTTATGTATATTTCAATATTGTGTGTAAATTGATGTATTTAGCAATATTGTCTATTTTAAATTATATTTTATTTGTAATATTTTGTTCTAATATGTGTTAATATTTTATTTTATGTATAATTTTGTCTTTTAAATAATTTAAAGTGATTATATAATTTTTCCAAAGCGTATTGAATTTATTTTCTATTTTTAAAGGCTAGTTTATATTTTTTTGCTATTTTCTTCAATTAAATTATATTTAATCAAAAATTATTTATTCATTTTGTGAATGCATTTTTATTTTATGTTCTTATCTTTATTTATAAATATTTTCCCAAGTCCATATATAATTCTTCCAAAGTTTATTCTGTTTATTTTCAAATTTTCTAGACTAGTTTTCATTTTGTACTATTTTTCTTATTTTAATCATATATAATTAATATTTATTTATTTATATTTTGTATATTTGTTATGTTTTCGAATTTTAACTGAAAGTTTATGTATTTTCAGATATTTAAACTTACAAAAAGAAAATATGGAAATATGTAGAGTTTGTGACTTTTGTTATTCCTAGTCCTTTTGTATTCCACCGTTTCATTTTAATCAATACATCTTTTATTTTTGCCGTACACTTACAATTGATAGCCGTGAGTTTCATTGTGTAAATTCACGTGAGAAACTTCTCTTTCCCATCAAAACTTCGGCCAAAACATTTCTGAAAAGAATAGGTAATGGTTTCTCAACTTTTTTCTATTTTTCCTCCTTCCCTTTTCCATTGTTTGCTTGATTTCTGCACATATTTGCTTGGCCATCACCCTCTATTTGCCTCGACCATAGCCACCAACTCCTCCTCCTCATCAACCATGACCCCCAGCATCTCCTACCCCTCTGACCTGTCTAGGTCGTGACCATCTAGTGGAGCAAACACCATGAATTTTACATCAAACCCCTTGAAAGCATGCCTAGCCTAGTCTAGTTCATCACCACCTTCATTTTTCACCTAAAACACCTCCATAGCCGCCACTACCAGTCCCTCCACCACCTCTGGCCGCCACTCCAGACACCACCTGACCTTCACCTTGTAGGGGCCGAGCCCAATGGTCCTTTGGCCGAACCCATAGATGCACCAAAACCCACTTGAATTTCCTTGCTTTGTAAATCCATGCATACATCTTCCATCTCCTCTATATGTAGTTATGGCCGACCCCTATATGCCCTGAACCTGATCCAAACCTAATCCAAAACCACCCCATAACAGTGCCTTTCCAGTCCATAGCTGAAGCATAGATGGTAGAAAGCAAGTGCAAACACTTTGGTTTTGTTTCATGCATTCATTTCTAACATTGTTTATGTATAATTTGTGTTGAAAACTTATATCTATTCTATTGCTTTGTGTAAATGTTTGTTCAAGGCTATTACCTTTGGCTCTCCACTCTCAAATCATATTCGTGTTGTCGTGCCTTCGAAGCTTCTCTGTTGTGTGTTGTTGTTTGTCATCTCCAGCTAATACAAGTGAGTAAATCTCACCAGACTAATATGTACTTATATAGTTGATAAACTGACATCACTTAAATCTGTAAATGCATATCATTCTTTTATAAATGCTATATTATAATCATATGATGTTCACCCATGCTTATTTATCTGTTATACCATATGTTATTGTTTATTATGTTATTCTGTTTATTTATATCAGTTTATCACACTGCAAGTTCCCTGTTAGTATAGAAATCACTATGGGTTGAAATGATACATACCCGAACGGACTTTAGAATAAGGAAAGATCGTTATGGGCTGAAATGATAAGCTTGAGTGACTTTTTATTTATTTTATTTAACTTCGGATTGCGGGTTTGAAATGATAAAACCCGGTTTTTCTTTGTAAACTGCGGATTGAAATGATATATATCAGTATCACTTGACCTAGGCTAGAAATTTTTATACAGACCCGTGGTTTATATATTTTTCTGAAATTTTTAAAATATTTTAAAAATGTAAATATTATGTTATTTCGATTTAAATTTTATTAAAATGATTTCTATAAAATATTAGTGATTTTATACAAATTAAATAAGTGAATTAAGTAAATTGTGAAGTAGAATTTGAAATATAAGTTAATTTTGGAATTTATGCTTTTGTTTATAAATGGAATTTATGTAAAGTAAGAAAATATGACAAATTTTGATTTGAAATGATTTTTATTAAGTAATAATAATTTTTAAAAGTGTTAATGATTTTGTATAAATTAAAATATGAAATAAATGAATATTTAAGCTGAATTTGGAAATACAACTTAAATTGAATTTTGTGAAATTTGTTTAAAAGTGAATTTTTAATTAAGTAAAATAAATGGAAATAAGTTATATTTTGGAAATTTAAACTTAGTTGGTAAGTTAATAATTTAATTAAAGAAATGAAAACTTAATTGTTATTTAATTTGATTTTTGTATGGAAATTTACTTTATAAAATCATAGAAATAAAGGTTTTTAAATGATTGTTTTTAAAGTGTGAAAATATATGATTTTATAAGTTAAAATGATTTATATTAAAAGCAAATTATGTGTGAAATTGTAAATTAAAACTCTGAATTAGATTTGACAGCATTTTTGAAATGAAATGTAAAGATATTACAGCATTGGAAAATGCTGTAGTTGTTTTAAATGAACCATATAGCAAATTTGAACTAAGGGTTATTATAGCACTTTTTAGTGCTGTAGTTGTTAAATTTAACTAAAATTTTAATTGAAACTAAATTAAGATATTACAGCATTTTTAAATGCTGACTTTTGTTAATGAACTGTTTTAAAACATAACATTTCGTAGCATTTCCTAAGTGCTGCGAAAGTTGAATTTTCATTTTTTTAATAAACTTAAATGGATAAATGATCTTTGAAAAAGATTAAATTTTGGAAATTAAATATTTAATTATTAAATATAATGAATTGACTTTAAATGATTTAAATGGAATAGTTTATTTGGGAAATACAACTATTTTGAAATGTGATTAAATGGTATTTAAATTTAAATTAAATAAATGATGATATTTTGATACTTTGAAATGATAATAAATCTTGGAATGAATAATTGAAGTTTTTATTAGTATGAAAATATTTGGTTTACCTGTAATTTGAATCTATTTAAAAGATATTGGACTTATGAAATATAGGATAATAAAGCTTTGGAATTTATTTTATAATTTGGATAGTTATTTTGTGGATTAAATCTATATTTGAAATTTATAAGATTTGAAATGGTCTATGGAAATTTAATTGAAATAAATGATTGAATTGAATTGAAATTTTGGAAATTTTAATATATGATTTGAAAGTATAATAATTACACTTTTAAATGGTTTAGATGAATTATTTTGATTGAAATATAAACTATTTAAAAGGTGACTTGAAATGATAATAAATGAATGATATCTTTTAAAAGGTATTTAAAGTTGAATATTTGGATTTGAACTCAAATGATGATTTGAAATGAAGTTTTGAAAGGATATGATATTTTGATATATTAAAATGATTTGAAATGAAGTTTTGAAATGATATGATATTGTGATATATTAAATGATTTGAAATGAAGTTTTGGAAAGATATGATATTTTGATATATTGAAATGATTTGAAATGAAGTTTTGAAATGATATGTTATATTAAATATATTGAAATGGTTTGGAATTGATTTAATCTTCATTTTGATAAAGATTTGGATTTGAAATGATATTCTATTTTTAAGTATAAAATATTATTTTAAATTTATAACCACGGGTTATAATAACGATTGGTTGTTAAAGAGACCGGGATCGGATATGGACATACTCTCTATCGATACCGAAAACCACTTTAACAACTGTGTACGCGGTGGAGTTTCCAGAATGAAGTAGGATGGTGGCGACGATCCTAAGGTATATACGTGGACCCAACTCCCGTGAGTTGGCATAAGGTGGCTAAAACAGGAGCGATCGATGGGCCAAGGAGGTAGCACCTCTGATCGGACAAACTTCTTCGACACTATTCTATTACTTGTGATTGATTTGGTGTGCACCCTTGATTTGGGAGTGTTGTTTGAGGTGGGCGGTAGTGGCTGCTATGCGTCACCACCAGTCCGGATGCGTAATTGGTATATCTACCCTGGCATTGCCTTGTGTGCCATGTCACCTACCATATCGAGCTTTACTACGATTTGTGATTTCTCCCGTAGCCTGGAGTATCGAGGGTAGCCCCCATTTTTGGGAGTATGCTAATACTGGATAGACTATTGGGACTATTACGTGTTAATGTGGAAAATGTAAAGCCTTAATGCTATTTAAAAGTATGTTTATTTTATATTAGACATTATTATAATATCGAATATTACTACATAGTAGATAGTTTAACGGATCCTTAAAGAATGGGCGATCCCAAGCATTCTTTAAGTTACTTGTCCCTTATTACAGTTCACTTGAGTTGGTTTACATTATATAAGTATATATTGTCCTGACTCGAGTGTTTTGCGTTTTGCTTTACGCTCGGGTCAGCCTGAGTTATTCACAGATTTGGATTTCCACTCTCTTGGAGATTTGAATCGCTGGAGATTATCTGCTTGTCTTATCCTATCTATTTCAGTTCCATTGTTCTACTCAGTTTGTACTTGGTTATTTTATTGAGACTTCTGTTGTACTCTATTTCTTCTGTTATATCTTATGTAACTCTGATATATTTATATAGTAGCTTCATGAACTACTATTTCTTTTACTTCCGCTGCATTATTTTACTCTGTGTCTGTGATCTGTGATTATATTTATTTACTGTATACTCTGAGATTTGCCAAATTTTATTTACAACGTGGTATTTTGAGCAATTCAAGTCTGACATGTGCGGATGTGAATGGTTGAAAATATCGGGTCGTTACAGTACAACTGATTTAAACTATGTGTTAAAACTCCAATAGTATATACACATATAAACGAACAACTATATGCAACTAGTATAGACTTATAACCTAGGCTAGCTGTAAACTCATAAATTTTCTTTATAATTAATATTTTTATGAATTTACACAATATATATATATATAAATAGAGGCCTTATATCTCATTATAGTTAAAACCTTTATATACATATGAACACACTTTAATATATACAATACTATACGATTTATATATCTATACTATTACATATATACAAAGTTATTTCAGCAATTCAAATATAAGACAAATATAGAATAGCATGCATAAATAAAGTAACTAACATAGTAATTTCTTCAAAGTAAAACCATATATATATCGTAGCCTCAACAGAAAATAAAATACTATATAAATGGTATGTATATAATTTACTTGCAGATAAAATAAAGGGGAGAGGAAGAGCCGTGAGTCGGCTACAGCCGTGCTATGCTCGGGGTGGGTGGCGAGGTGAGAAGCACGGTAGGCAAGGTGATGGGTGGTCACGTAGATGCGGGAAAAACAATGGGAGAAGAAGAGGAGAACGGGTGGATAGGAGTAGTGATGAGCCCATGAGGCTCGGGTTTGCAAAATGGGTGATGGAAAACAATGGGGAAAGCAAACCAATATAATTTTTTCGTATATAGTGTTTATAAATGAAACAGGTGGAAACGAGTGGCTGAAAGAAAACAAATGAACCATCATATAATAAGTTGAACGTTGGGACAAGCAAAAGTCACGAGAATTTATGATGTAATGAAAGAAAACGACCGTTGGTTTTCAAACGGTTGAAAATTTGAAAGGTCACAACCGTTACAGAACTCAAAATGTACCAATACGGTGAACCGTTATGCGGGTTCCGCCGCATACCGGACACCGAAACACCAAAGTGAATATACCGCAATGATCAGCACGATGAGATGATGAAAACGGTATATAGAGATCAGTGGTCTCATCCAATCAAAAGTCGATATCGGACACTGATATACGTTGCTATTCCGTACGGAAAAATCCAAACAGAGCTAGAAACGTCCGAAATTTGCGAAACAAATTACGCAGTCTTATTCAGAGTGTCCTAAATAAACTTTCTCATGATGACATATTTAGGTTTCAGAACACTCTTAAATTCAACTGATATCAACTGATTTAAATTGAAATAAAATTACACAAGAAAATAAACTTTCATATTATCTGATGAAAATTTACCGATTACTATGTTTAAAAAGACGTATTCCAAATATTAAAGTTTTATGTCGAAATTTTATTATGTAAAATTTCCCAAAATTCAATTAAACATATTATTAAAACCATCAAAATTTACGAGTCGTGACATAGCATGGATAATCATTTATGTAATAATCTAAGGCTAATGAGCGTGAGGTACGCTCACTAAGTTATTTATCATCCTTATGTGATGAGAGGGTTTTTGAACCTGAGCAAACCTTGGGCTATGGATGCTAGTGATTTTGAATACTGTTTAGTACTGTTGTGTGCTTGTTTCTTTTGTTAATTAGTTGTGTTCGAATTTCGAGAACGAAATGTAAGTGGAGGAGAATGTAACGATATGGAATTTCAGATGCTTCGTATTCAAATATCTGAATTATTTAAATATTTGAATCTTGGATTTAATATGATTAAATGGATTTTATAACCTTTTTAACTCCCTGTATAATAACTAATGATGGTAAATTTGTTTTTGAAAGATGTTTACAAAAATAAATACTTTGAAGAAATTTCGATAATGTGGTCGAAAATTGTTTTGTCGATCAATGGCTTTTTATTGGATATAAGTTGTTCAAACTGTTTAGGCATGTCTAATGTATTATTATGTAAATAATTAGCAACTAAAAGTATTTTAGTGTTTGGTGTAACTAAATGTGAATAGTAGAAAGATTAGCAACTGATTAAGGAGCAGATATTTTGGTGAATAGTAAAACATATTTCCTAAGGGGTGTGAAATGTAAAACAAGGCATATGAGAGGGTGCTTGCATGGTGGCCTTACATGGAGGGTGAGAGGTGAGTGGTTACCTCTGGGCAACATCTATATAAGGCTCGTCATATGATTACATGCACATTTGCTAATTTATAAAAATAGAAACAACTTAGTCTCAGTTATATTCTATCTTCACTAACCAATCCTTTATCAAAGTAACTCTTCTCTAAACTTTACCAAACTCAAGCTATATGCATAAAAAACATAACAAAAAATATCATCAAAAAGAATGAAGAAAAGGAGCAAAACTCGTACCCCAAGATTGGGTCATGAGCACTTGGAGTAAGAAGAGGGGTGGCCTAGTGCAAAAGTGAAGGAAATGTGAATTCTTTAGGATGTTTGATGATGGTAGGAAGTATTCATATGATTCTAGTGGCTTTTACTGGGTTGTAGGCTTGGTTCGGGGTGAGTTTACTCACCATGGAATGAATATATATTTTGTTATTTATGTTGTGTGCTTTAATATAATGTTAAGTAAAGTTAACTGATGCAAGTTATCACTTTTGGACCCCCTTACTATGGAAAGCAAGTGATAACTATATATGTAATATTCTCACTTCTATTACCCTCTAAAACATGTATCATGGCCTAGACCTTGTGTTTACACATTTGGTGTGATTGTGAGTGAAGTTGAAGTATGTGTGAACTTGTTTGAAGCGAAATAATCGCTATAAGTGCACTTCGAAATCCCTTGTGTTTAAACTCCTTAAATGATTATATGTGAATATATTATGGAAGTATATATATTGGTTGTGCTCTACACTTATAGTAGTGTATGGGACAATGAGGAAATGGTTTGAAAAGTTATAGAACCTGTAGAACAAAGTGGAAAAGGTTATAGCAAAAAAAAGTCGTTATATGAGCACTTTGAAACTTCCTTGTGTACGGCAGTGTTAATATGATTTTCAAAGACATCCTTAGGAGTATATTAGTTGTTTTAATAAGTACTATATGTGTACTTATTACTACAAAAGTATCAAAGTTTAAAATTTTTTAAAACCGATTGAACATGGTTGTAAAAGATAGGAGCGAAAAGGTTGCTATATGAGCACTTCGTAAAATGCCTTGTTTTGGTGATTTTTAATATGATTTTGGAAGACATCCTTAAGGTTTTTTTGCATGGTTATTAAGTACTATAAGAAAAGTACATACTGTAAAAAACTTGGACTTTAAATTGATTGAATGGTTGGAAATTGGTCGAACTTTGAATGGTTCAAAACTGGTATTGTGGTAAAATATAAAACTGCAACAGTTTTGGGTGTTTCTAAACTTTTAATAGCAGTTCTGTAAATGTTGTAATATGTTGTATGGGACTTTAAAAGGTTTAAAAATGATATTTAAATAAAGTATTTTTCCAAAATATTTTTAGAGATGTTTATTAACATTAATTAGAGTATTTTAAAAGTGGCTTGAATGTTAAATATATTTTTAGTAATTATTTATGAATTTTTAATGGGTTTTATTTAAAAAACATGTGTTCTATTGAGTTTTTGTTAAAATTTAAATTTTTTATTTTAAGTAATATTTTATATTGATATTTGAAAGCTATTTATAAGTATTTTTAAAGTATGTATGTATACAAGTTTGGAAAAGTAAGTTAAGTATTTTATAAAAGGGTAAGTGGTTGGTTATAACACTTAGTTATAATGAATGGTTTTAATAATTTAATTAAAAGTATATTGTCTCGTTAATATGTATACCTAGGTCTTTAAAAAGAATGATTTTAAAGATGATAGTAAGTATAAATTGTTTTGGGTTTACAGTGACAATGTTTAAGTAACATCTGTCTTTAACCCATTTGAATATACTTTTGAATATAAGTGGATCTTTAAAAATATGTTTTTAAAGATAATGTTAAGTGCAATGGTTTTGGGTTTGTAGTGACAGTGTTCAAGTAACATTTGTATTTAACCCTTTTGATTACACTTATGAACGTAATTAGACCTTAAAAAGAACGTTTTAAAGATAATGGAAAGTATAAAGTGTTAGATTTACAGTAAACAATGTTTTAGTAATATTCATTTTTAGCTATTTTGTTTATACTTTCAAAGTGGAAAATCTTGTTAAATGATTTGTGAATACTCTTATATCATTTAAGATAAGTATATGAATATATATTTTCAAGTATTGAAAAGAGTACAAATGAATAGTGAAAGAGCAGAATAAATGTATATATCTTTTATAAAGGAATTATATATATATATATATATATATATATATATATATACATATACAAGTAGAAAACGAAAGTGAATAGAAGCATCATAAAAATTCATACAGTTTGAGATCCTCCGGGGAGGACTCATTTGTCTGAATCATCTTTTGCTTTTAGAACGTATGTATTCGAGATTCCCCGTGGAGAACTCCTATATATAATTCACTTTCTTTTGAAGGAAGTAATTGTTTAATTAAAGAAGTTCTAATTAATAAAAGAATTATTATCTAATAAAAGGAGATTAAAAGTCACGTGTGTGACTTAATCATGCTTTGTGTGACTTAATCGTGTTTTGTGTGTCTACTTATCTATGGAAAATACTTAGTCATTTACTTAGCATGAAAAGCCGACAAAGTAGGCCTGTTTTATCTATGAGAGTTAAGAATGATGTTCGAATAGGGCTTAGAAGTAAATTTAACTACCTAGAATTTCAGTCATTTAAATTTGGGATATTTAATTGATTTTAAATATTGAAAAGTTAATTTTATAGGTTAAATAACTTGACCTTCAAATATAACGATTTATTTGATAATTTAATACTGAAATTGTGTAAATAATTGAATCTTTAATGTTATGTGAATGGAAAATGATTTCAAAAGTTGATTTAAATTCTATTTGAATAAGAATGAAGATAGTAAACTTTTCAATTTGATATAAAAAGTGATTAAATTGATTTTGGGAATTATTCGTTTTAACTAACGTATAAAAATAGCCTTCCGGGGCACTGTCTCGGATTTCGATGAAACCAGTTTCATCTGATCCATAATAGTGAACTATAGTACGCCATCATATTTCGTGGCGACTGGACATATCATTTGGTCGTGCGAGTTCGAAATGTATAGAAATTAATTTTAGAAATTTAAATAAATAATTGGGTTTCAAAAGCTATCTTCTGCATACGATCGAATTGGGACTCGAGACTAGTTCCATTGCGTTCAGAATAGGGGTATAACATATAGAACGTCAAGTGGCATGCCTCGTTTAGAGTTCGAGATTTTTGGACGTTTATAGAGGAATATTTTAAAAAAATTAAACAATATATGTACATCCTTGTGACCATACTTTGCCCATCATCATAATCACACTTGCTTGTTTGAACCATACCCATCTCAAATTATAATTTTCAACTTCCCTCTCTTAGAAATTTTAAAAACAAGAGAAACAAGATTCAAAAAAAAGGGGAAACTTTCTCATCGAGGCGAAGGCTGGAAGTAGCGAGCGAGGTCGGTGAAGCGTGGTGGTGCTTGGGATGCGGCACCGTGGCTAGTAGGTCTGCGACAAACGAAGGCGCTGGGATTCGGTTATGTCATGATTTTGATTTGGGTTTCAAAATTCTCGATACGTGTGCGCGTGTGCTTGGGAGCACGTGCTGGAGCGGCGCGGCAGGAGCGATGAAAAGTGACGCGCGAGGTCAAGGGTGAGTCGCGGCAGTGGTAGGCTGGGCGAGTGGCGATGGCTACGTGGAGGTGCGGTCGCGATTTTGTTCATGCCTGGGAATTTCATGAGCGCGAACAAGAACGTGAAAGAGGGAATGGAGAAGTAGGGTAACTATTTAAAATTTTAATTTTGTTAATTATAAATTAATTATCTTCGATGTTTATAAATCCATATTTAATTCGTACGAGGTCTGTTTCGAGCGTGACAAGTTGTGTTGCGTTCGTATCAGTGAGCACTACACTATGGGATTGGATTGGACGAATTTGGAGCTAGCGAGAATTTTGAATTAAAATTGGACGTTCGTTCAATTTTTATTTAAAATGGAACGTTCTGGCGACTATAAATATCAAGTGAGTTAATCTCACCTTTTTGGTTAACCAGAAATATTTTTAGTCCATAAAAATTATCTATTAGATGTTGGGATATTTATTATTGATAGTTATTGACTGATTGAAAATTTTACTAATTATTATTAGTTAGATTGGATATATTCTCGTCTATTGGAGCGGATGAGACCCTATTACATCCCCTTGTAAGAGTGGATGACCATTTGTATACGAATCCCTCCTCGAAGCGGTTGATTTATATTATTATGATTATATACTGTATGTGATGCAGAGGGATAGGTTGGAGGGATCCAATGGAATTACCCGCACTGTTGATTTTATTTTCATATATATGGTGGTATTTGATTTGTTGAATTCCATATTGATGACATTTAAGATTTACTTAATTAGTGCTTTAGTAGCACCGGACCTCATTTTTGGGTATTTTAAAATACTATAAAATAATGATTTGATTTAAAGGGATTTCAAAGCGATTTTGGAAATTATATATGTTTTAAACAATTAGTCTTGAATTATTTGAAGGAGTAATTTATTTAGAAATCAAAGGTATGATTTTTGGATATTATAAATTGATATATTTATAAAATATTTTAAATAGGGAATTCCGAACTATAAAATTAAGATTTTTGAAAATCTTAAAATAAGTCCATCTTTTATAATGAAGGGATATGGTTAAAAGGAAATTTGAAATAGTTTTACATTAATATTTATTAACCATTTTAGACAAAGTAATATATATATGTATATGTATATTTGTACATATATGAAAGATTAATTACAAATGTGAGATTTTGTAAATGTGATAATTTATAAAAGTAATATTTTACAAATGAAGTGAATATTTGTAAAATCGTATTTTGTTAATAAAAGTATGAATTTATAAATGGGGTTTATAAATTAAAGGAAACTATCATCGTTTAATAAATTGGAGAATAAATCAAATGATGGATTTATTATAAGATACGAACTGATATTTTAGAAATAGTTGACTTTATTTTGGAAATTTAAGGTGATGATAAATTTGGAATGTTAAATGATATTTTCATAAATAGAAAGGAATTTATAAAAGGAATTTATCCATAAGGAAGTAAAATTTAAACGAATGGTGATTGATGTTTAAAAAAGATTTATGAATAAGTGAGATCTATAAAGGGAATAGAGTTGTGAATGGAGTTCATAAATAAATGGGTTTTATGACAGGACGTTTTTACAAAATGGAAAGAGATTCTTAAATGTAGTTTTATAATTATGGAAATGACGGGTTGAAGATTTAAGAATGGACTTTTACCAAGGAGATATATATTGTTTTTAAGTTGATTATTCATGTTAATATTGCTTAAAGTTGTTTATAAATATTTAAATAATTTTGAAAGATTAATTATTTAAATTATTAATATGGTTTGAAATTAATAATACTAATGATTATTAATAATATTTTGGAAATTTATTTTTATTATTTATATGCTAAAGATTAACGATTGTTTTATCCATAATGGTTTGAATTATTAATTATTACTTTTAAGAGGTTAAAAGTTAATAATAATTAACTATTTATGATGGTTTCAATATTCATAAATAGAGTTTTGCAAACGGACTTGGATTTTTATAAGAAGAGCTTATAAAATGGTTTGGAGATTAAAGTGATATTATTTACAAGATAAAGAGGTTTATAAATAAATGGATATTTATAACGAATTTTAGAAATGGGTTGATAGATTTATAAAAAGGAATTTATAAATAATTGCATGGTTTTATAAAGGGTTTAGAAATGACTTGAGGAATAATTTATAGATGGTTTATAAATGGTTTTAGAAATTTATAATAGAGTTTATAAATGATTTTAGAATTTGGTAAAAGTGAGATCTTTCTTATTGTTTTGTAAATATACTTATATCGGTGAGATAAGTATATGGATATTTTCTAAGTATTGAAAATAGAAGGGTTTGTTAATATATCTTTGTAAAAGTATTTTGATACAAGCATGTACAAGATGGTTTTAATTAATGAAAAGATTAATTAGGGAGGTTTAGTGTTGCTTGGTGCTTAACCAAATGTTGGTTTTTCCTATGGCATTAAATCCCCGATTGGATGTTTGTTATTCGATTGTTAAATAACCGACTATCGAATTTGGACTCAAATGTAACTTTGTAAATATCTAAGAGAAACACATGAGTTATATGGCACAGTCATCTCCGATGATGTTGTACTGTGTGTGTAAATCTCGTTTCATTCTTCTAGGACAATAATAAAGAAATCTGTCCACTAACAATTAGGAGGTGATCTCTGATCTTATCTTTGACTGTTTATTTCCTAAAGAATGGGGGTTGAGTTTACCGGAAACTGTCAATTATTGTTTCGAAGAGACCGGGATCGGATATGTTATCCGAAAACCACTTCGATCCAACTGAAGCGTTTGAAGTAAAGACATCTTAAAGATGATGGAATTAGAGATGGAGTTCTCAAGCGTTCGTTCAGTCCCAGAACGAACTTCTATAGATGAATGCTGGTATTGCATTGGTTGCATGGAGGGCAATATTAGCATTCCAAGATGGTTTGCTAGAAGGAAATGGTAAGAGCGTGGCCTCTTCGAGCCTACCACACGGGAAATGAATAAAACAGGGACATGCAGCAGTGCTAAGTGGGTCGCACCTAAATAGGGTATGATCATCCCAAATCTAGAGTGATATTCATGTATGCTTCGGGATCCCATTGTGTGGTTGGTGATTGCAACCAAGGGGTGATCATATTCAGTACTACTCGAGAAGGGGGTAGTGCCGGTCCTAAGTAGCAGAGGTGCAACGTGTTGTAGCCTCCCGTACACTTGATCTAGAGGTGTACGGATTCAGTGGGTAGACCCTTACCTTTTCATAGTTGGAATCCATTCTCTAATACGAGCCTTCGGTTTTGGTTGTAGAACCTAGTATGCTGGAATTTAATTAATGTAACAATTTCCACTATGATTGTGACTACTCGGATTTTTGGCCATCGAATATTGAGTGGTTAACTGATGTAATTAATGGGATATTAGTTTTAATAAGGCAAATAAATAAAATTCTGATAATTAAAATATTTGGATACATTTATAAATTGGTTTAAAAACTATATTAGATATTGGATTATAAATCTTTAGATAATAATGCTTAAATATAAAATCAATCTTATCAACACTAAATATAAGTATATATATATATATAGGATATAACTTAAACTCAAAATACATGTGTAAAAGAATAGAAATAAAAGTATATAAGTGGTTATTGTGTGTATGCAACATAAGATAAACCTATACCAATAGCTATAATAACTTTATATTAAGCACATAAGGTATAAAGCAAGAATTTCCAGGCTTTCTCTGTTGACGCTCAAGGTGAGTAATAATTTCCTGTATATGTTGTTCTGTTAAAAATGAAATGGTGATATCAGTGTTAAAGGAAAAGTGTTGTGTAACAATGAAATGAGTCTAGATGTATATATATAGAATGGACATATGCATGTAGATATGTCCATTGTCTCTGTTCTTGTCCAAACAGGTAAAGATCCTTGCAAAAATCATTTTTCTCCACATATAAATGTTTACGGGTTGAGTTAGCTATAGGAAATGTGTTTTCAGTAGGGTACTACATTCCATAAAAATGATTTCATGTAAAAGTTTGAAGCAATATCACTGGAAAAAAAATGAGCATATGTAAAGATATGTATGTAAACAAAAGGGGAGACAACATCAAATCCTAGCCTACAAAACGCTTCATCAAGGTCAAAATATAATCTAAGGCATGACATAAGAAATCAAATCAGATTTATCTTTTCAAATCAAAGCAAATATAAAAAATGATGAATGGAATTTGCTGTACAAAGCTATAGGGGATTCCCTCTATAAAAATATATATGCTTTACTTCTTCATTCGAACAAGAGAAAAGATATAGCAAGCTTCCATTTAAAAACTTAAGTAAAACCAAATCACTCAAGTTCGAAAAAAAAGGAGAGAAACAAAAAAATCAACAACCCCTGTTCAAATTTTGAAACCTGAAAGCCTGAAAGCAAGCAGATCAACAAACAAACTAGTATATGGATTCAATTCAACTAGATCAAGTAAATTCATCTCAGATAAACAAGATCATCTCAACAACTAAGTTTCAGATCAAGGCATTTCCAGCATTCCAGTTCAAAAGCCTCTGTTCAAACATCCTATAATAGTGAGTAACATCTTTCCTAAAAGCTGAAGTATTCTTAAATCTGGTTGCATGTTAATTCTCTGGAAATAAGTATGTTCTGTGTGATTATATATAAGTGAATTATTTGGGTGCACATTTGTGTGATGGCTATGTATCTGTTCTTGCGTGTTCTTGGTTTTAAAACTAAGATTTCGGTAAAATTCCATTATCACTTGATCTGATTCTCGTTAGGATTTAAGATTCAAACAAAATTGTTGTTTCAATATATATTAATGTTTAAAAAATTTAATTAAGTTACCTCTGGAAAACGAAAGAACAGACTAGTTTCAAAGTTAAGAATTTAATCAAAATTCATTTTCTTTGATCTAGGCTTTGCTAAGATTTGAGTCTTGAACAAAGGTTGGTTGTTTCATCATAAAGTAAGTTTAAAAAAATTATTTAAGTTGAAATAAAGTTGGGAACTCACTGGAAATCAAAAGAGCAGGGCAAGGTAAATTTAAGTGAAAATCCAAACATCTTAATCTATATGATTTCAGGCATATAATCTGAAACCTTATTCAAAAACATGATTTTTAAGATTGGAATCACAATTTTTAGAGGTGTACAGGATGAGCAGTTCGAGTTGAACTGAAATTGATGTTTTGGGTTGCCTCTGGCGATCAAGTTGATCGGAAGGCTTGTGGTCTTTCTTGGAGATGGAGGAATGATCGAAAGATTGGGGAAAATTTCAGGTCGGTGTTCAAGGCACTGTGGCGGTGATGGGAGATCGGTGAAGTCTGTAAACCTAGTTTTGACTAGGTCAGGGTATTTGATCGGCACGACATCAATTGATGATCGAGTTCTACAAGATTTAGGGAGATGATAACTGGAGTGTAGGCGAAGGCTTGGTCGGAAATTTAGACTCTTTGGTGGTCGGAGTTTTGAGTGCGAGATGATTCCAAGTTTCAAGTGTTGTTCCAGGTGGGTTTGTTTCAGTTTGTGCTTGGGTTGCTCGAATTCAATTTCGAGATTTTGATGATGTTTTGGTGGTCAGAATCAAGTGAGTGGATGACCACCGATGTGAGGAAGGTGACGTGGAAGGCTGGAGCTGGCCGAAGCCACCGTGCATGTGCACGGTGCCATGTGTTGTTTCCAGATGAAGTCTAGGAGTAGAGAAGTGGGACTCGAGTTTTCTCGAGTAAATGTCGAGTGTTGCTCGAAGTTTTTAGGAGTTTGGCTCAAAGAGTTTAGGGTATGGACTCGGGGGTTTAAGTATGGGTTCGGGTAAACTGTGGTGGCCAGTTTTTAAAACCTGACACTGTTTTTTTTTATTTTAAATAAATTTAAAGTGTAAAGCAATATTAAACAGAGTTTTAAAAAATCAAGTTTTAAGATATGGATTCAAATTTACTTTTGCATCCTGGTTTTAAAATAAATAAAGTTTTTAAAATTTAAATGTTTTAAACAACTTTGAAATGTTAAAGTATATTTATAAAGGATTGTTAATAGTTAATGAAGATCATTAACTTGAAATTATAAATAATTAATTAATGTGATTAATTTTAATAATTAATTATATTAATTAATTAAAGATAATTAATTATGGAAATTGTTTAAGTATAATTACTAAATGAAAGTAATTAGGGGATTAATTACTTATTGTAATTAATTAAGTTTAATGTGATTAGTTTAAGTTAATTAATTAAGTTTAATTAATCACTGGATGATTGGTTAAATTACTCAATGTAGTTAATGAAGAATAATTACATAGTGAAGTAATTAAGATGGGTAATTACTGGTTATAATTAATTGAAGAATGGAAGCGATTTGGGATTAAATTACTTTGTGTAGTTAATATAAAGGATAATCACTTAGTGAAAGTAATTATCATTCCTAATTGTGATTAATCAAGGAGGATTAATTAGATGGATGATTATTGGATGATCAATTAATTGGTTTGTAATCAATTAATAAGCAGGATTAGAAGTAATTTAAAGTAATTTATTTAATTCGATAGTAGTTAATTAAATTAATTAGAGATGGTATGGTTAATTTATCTTGCTTATGAATGATTAAATGGTATTGTGTGCCTTAGATTAGTTGATATCTCCGGTATGTGATGTGTGATGTTATGTGATAATGTTGGGTTAAAATAGTGACACCCTGTATTTAAAGTTTGAATCATATTTCATTTGAATAACTTGGGTTAATATGATATTGTATTCAAAGAAACTGGGATCGGGTATTAGTAATACCCGAACCCACTTCGATTGGTAACATACAATGATTCTTTATGGGTTGACTTATGAAATCAACAGGCTGAAATGGAATAATTTAAATGACTGGACTATTTAAAACTAAATAAAGGTACTTAGGGATTGATTGTGGAAGTAAGTGTTGAGCATAACAAGTAACGAACTCGTAGTGAAGTACGAGTTACCCGGGTTTTCTTTATGGTTTGAATTTAGTATTTCATGTTATATGGGTTTACTCACGCTAGTTTCCAGCCTGACCCGGGTGTTACTTTGATGCAATGCTCGGGTCAGACCGAGTATTACAGATTTTCAAGTAAGGACGTTCCGGAGCTCAGGAGACGAGCTGGATGGCAAGAACGTATGGAGTGTTTCCACTGTGATATTATTTCTGTTTATCTGAGACATGTGATTTGTATATGTCCAGTGTTTGTGTATGAGTGTAACTCTGATGTATTATAAATGTATTTGACAGATACAATATTCTTTGTAAACTGTTATCCTTTGATATTATATTTTGATCCGATGCGAATGTGAGAATCTGTGTTGTGTTTCTGTTTCTTTTTCTTCTACCTCTTTCTTCTTTTCCTAACTATCTGGAATTTTCTGGATCGAAAATTCCAGGTCGTCTCAATGATTAATACGTATTTGTATAATATACATTATTATAATATCAGAGGATTTCATAAGAAATGTTTTGGTTATCGTTAGGTAAAAACCCATCCGTGTTTATGTGCAGCTTTGTCTTACGAGATACTTTTAATTTTCGAAAGGTTTCTATAACTTTAAAAGATCAATTGAGTGTGTTTTCTCACGCTGGTTTTCCAGACTGACTCGGGTGTTATTTTATTATAATGCTCGGGTCAGTCCGAGTATATTTAAAGATTGCTTTGGATGCATTGGAGCTTAGGAGATAAGTTGGATGTCTTCAAGTCGATTCATGTATTTGATATTTTACGCTGCTTTGTTATTGAGATTATCAGCAATTGTGAAGACAGTATGTTATAACTGTCCAGGTTGATAATTGCGATTGTTGTTGTACTCTGATGGATGTATGTATATAACAGTTTCTCTTTTGTAAAGATCGTTGATATTATATTATATGTTGTTCCGCTGTGATTGTGAGATTCTGTGTTGTTTTAGTTTCTTTTCTCTTCTTCTTCACTTCTCTTCTTCTTTCTTATTTCTTTGCCTTAACTATCCGTCTTTCCGTTCAATTTGGGTTGGACATGTGTGGTTTATTGTCAGCTTGGATTGTAGGGGAAAGCGGGATGTTACACGTGGTATCAGAGCTTAGGTTGAGCGAACACCTAGGCTTTGGTGGGAATTTACTCATTTGCGATAGGGTAACTGAGACCCTAGGATGAGTTTGAGTGTATATATATGAGCACGTATTTGTTAGTAATTATAAAAATGTTTTATATTGTGTTAATTTATCTTTTAAGTGACTTATGAATTCTAGTCGGTACGTGGGACGCCATGATACCGATAAGGGTTTCTAAACGCTTAAACAAGGCAAACCGACATAGTAATGTTTTGAAAACTGGGTAAATGAAATAATATTACTTAAATTATATTTTATATATAAAGGAATAATTTTTCAGAAATTATGATAAGCTATATATGGTGTATTTGGGTGTTAATGAATGAAAATATTTGATTATTATCATTTGTTGTTAGTTGTTATTGTTATAATCTAAAAAAGACAAACATTTGGAAAATAGGTTATATAAGAGACTAAATTTATAAGTATAAATTATAGAATATTGATTACACTTAAAATAATCAACAATTGTGAAATTAATTTCATTAGAAGTGATGTTTTATAAATATAATTTATAAACGTGATTTATAAACGAAAAGTAAAGAAAATTGCCTAAGTATATTTATAAATATGACTTGTTAATAAAATTGGATTTAAAACAAGAAGTTTGAGAATTTAAATCTCATTGATTTTGGAAATTGCTTTTCGAAAGGATTTAGAAAAATAACATTGGTATTATTTTGAAAATATTTTGGTTAGAAATATTTTCAAATAGGTTTTAAAGAGATAGAAAGCACTGAACTCACTTCATTCGTTGGAAAATAATTTCGATGATGACTACAGCATCATCGACATTTATTTTTGAGTTTCTAAGCGAGGAATTGCTATCATTGAAGTTTTATTTTGATAAAAAAAATTTTTTTAGATTCCAGAGGTGTAATTTGATATATAAAGGATATATATATGATTTCAAAATGATTTGAAATAAAACCAGGTGTTTAAAATCCTGAATATTTCTATCTAAATGTTTTGAGAAATTAAGATAATAAGCTTTTAAACTTGGAAGGTGGTATAGATAAGAAATAAGTTTTATAACTTATAGATTTTGAAAGTTAGTAAGTTAAAACAAATTTTAAATTTGTTTAATATAAATGTTAAGAAAAGTTAATTTGAAAATTGAATTATAAAATGAAATTTAAGTTAAATAAATGAATTTTGAAATGAAATTTAACTAAAGCAAAGTTAAATGAAATAGAATTTGATTTGCAATGAATTAATGAAATGAACTAATAAAATAAATTAGTGAAACGGAAATGAACTTGAGTTATAAAATGAATTGAATATGTAACGACCCCGAAATTTAATTTTTATTTAAATTGATAATTAAATGAATTCGAGTTTAAATCTAAATCTAAATAGTTTAAAAATATAAAGTAAATATCTTTGTACCAATGTAAAATAAGCATAAATTCACAAGCTAACCTAATACAAATACATGTAACAACTTATAAGGGTTTAAGTAAGTCTAGAAAATGTATATTATACTTGTAGTTGCAGGCTAATAATTCAAACTATAGCCCTATGTATATGCAGGAAGTAAAGTAATATGTTTGAGCTATCACCTTATATCTCTAAGTAACAAGTCAAAACAAAGTTAAATAAAAATATTTGTACTAGCACTGTCTAGATTCGCAGGTAAGATGTAGAAAGTCAAACAAAATAAAAATACATACAAGATGTACCTGCAAAATGAAAGGATATATACTAGATATACAAAACAAAAGAAATATCTGCACCAGCCAATGAAGCTTTGCAGGCAAGAAATGAGGCAAAATAACATATAGTACTAGGCAAATAAATGCAGCCACCATAACATGGCATATCAGCCGAAACAAAGTACAAATAATATAATGCATCTCAGCCATAATGCAAGATTTCACTTCAGCCATACCTATGTGTATAAACAAACATATACACCCTGTACAAAGATATCATGTTATCTTCTTTTCTTTTATATCAACCTCTCTGTTATATTTTTGTTCAAACCATAACTTTGCAAACCTAAAAAAAAGAAAAAAGAAAAAAAAGAACATCATTATCTTACAAATTCAAATCCAATTCAACAAAAAAAGCAAGAGTTTAAAAGAAGGATCTGACTACAGTTTTCAACATTAAAATCTGTCCTCTGTTCTTCTTTTCCAGGTGAGCAATCTCCTTCCTGAATCTGTTTATTTTTGTTTGTGAGTAAACCTATGTTTATTCAAATCTTTTGTGCATTAATTCTAGTATGAATGTGTTGGCTTTGAATTGAATGAATGATAGGCTTGTGTTTTGATTTTCTGGAAACATTGTTTCCTGTTTTGTTTTTCCCTGTAACATTTCAAGTTACAGTGGCATGTAAAATCCCTCTCCCCATTTCTTTTGAAGAAAAAAAAAGAGAAAAAAAATATGTTGGATACATATATAAAAGTGGATGTAGTCATACTATACAGGTCTGTTGAACAGGCATATTTCTTGTTCCAGGTTTCTGGAATTTGAAAAATAATCTATCAACCTCAAATCCTTCTTAAAATGATTGATTTCAGACTTTACAAATTAAATGAAATCTGTTTGTATAAGCAAGATTAAGCTTAAGAAATTTTCTCAAATAAAATTTTAAAAAGGCAGTGCCAGTAAAACAGGGGAGAAGAAAAATTTCAAAACTTTGATCAAAATTCAAGTATTTAAATTCCTGGATTCGATTATCTAACGTGAATCTTCATTTCAAATTATGATTTTTAAAACCAAAACGGGAATTTTTAACTACCTATGCATCGCGCAGTTCTCAATTGAACGAGATTGGTATTTTGATCGATTTCCAATCATCTAACGAATTGTAAATGTTAAAATCTTGATTGAAGCTGTGTTGAACACTTACGATCCCAGGAAAATTGTTGAAATTTTTTTCTAATGCACGAATTGATTGAACGAATGGAAACTAGGGTTTAACGTTTGGTTTTGAAGTGGTCTGGAAACGTGACGATTTCGCCACCTCTGATTGATCGAGTTCGTCGTGGCTCAAGGGGAAGGTAGAGGGGACTACGGCGAAGGTTCTAGCAGAGGGATGTGGTTGATGGTGGTCGAGATGGTCGGGACGAGGAGATTGTTTGTGGTGATGGGTTTCCAATGTTTTGATCGAGAGGTTCGATCTCGAATTGGGCTCGAATTTTACGATCTGGGTTGTCGATGGGGTTGAGATGATCAGGGGTGACTTGCCGATGATCGTGATGGTGGCCGCAGGTGATCGTGGTACGTGTGCACGTGCACGCGAGAAGCTGGTGTATCAGGAAGAATGTTGGTTTGGGGAAGAAAGAGGAGTCTCGGGGTTGGTCTCGTGCAAGTGGAGTTTCGACTCGAAGCAGGCAGGCGATTTCGTGGACTCGGGGGAAAATGGGGAGGAACTCGAAGTGTTACTCTTGTAATACCGGGGGAAGTCTCGGGTTTTGTTTTCAGGAAGGAGTTAAGCTTTTAAATTTAAAATTTATGATGTAAAAATTTAATTTAAAGTCTTATAAGTTAAAAATAAATCGATTTCAAAATTTAAAGAAGTTTTTCAAATGTTAATTAAGACAAATAATCTTTATTAATTGTTTAAAAAGGTTTATTAATCAAAGTGATTAATTTATGATTTTAATTAACTAAGTGATTTAAAGATTTATCAATTTGAAATTAAAGATGGATTAGTTAGTAATTAAGTGTTTAACTAATTTATAATTAAAATTGTTAATTAGATAATTGAAGTAAATTAATCTATAATTGGTTAAGATAATTGATTAAGGATTAATAAATTTTTGTGATTAATTACAAGGTTAACTAATAAATGGTTTAAAGAATAATAAATCAAATGATTTGGAATTTACTAATGTTGGTTAACCGGAATTAGTAATTCATAAGAAATTGATCTAATTTGAATTTAATCAGATAATTAACTGACCTTACTTATGAATGTTTGGATTCTATTGAATTGAATTGTTTGATATCCCTGATATATGATGCTTTGTGATACACCCTGATTATGTTGTGATCTGTAGTTTACTTACCTGTGATATATATCTGTGATCTGTGAATGAACGATAAGCGTTATAGTTTATATCGCTTATCAACTATATCCTGTATTTTGTTATGTGATGATTGATGTTGCACTATTGTGTGTGAAACCCTTGGACCACACCTTTACACACACAAATATGGATTGCACGTGGAAATCGGTTAAGTCACAGATAATTTAAATTTGATGTTTTTGAAATTGAAATTTTAATTTCAATTGATTTTGAAATCGGAAATTTGGGTTTAAAGTGAAAAGCTTTTGAAATGGAATTTCAAAGATAAGTCTTATTTTCGAATAACTTAATCGAGTTTTGAAAATTTAAATAATTAGATTTAAATTTGAATTCAAGTTTGAAATTAAATCTATGATTTGATAAAAGATGATATAAATGTGTTTGTATGAATCTAAACCATTTTAAAGTATTAAGTTGGGAATTTGAATTTAACCCAAGGATTTCAACTCGTATGAATGAATCAGATTTTCCAAAATGAAAACTGTTTGTTTTCAAATGATAAAAGCTTTCATATATATAAGGAATGAAATTCCAGTTTAATTAAAGGAATTTCAAGATCGAATTGAAAAATTGTTTTTTCCAAGTTATGAATGAATTGTTTTTGAAAGCTATGAATTAAATCTATTTATTTTTAACAGATTTAAAATGATGATTTGTTTAACCCATTCGAAATGAAATTGTTTTGAAAACTATAAGTTAAATCTTTGATTTAAAGATTTAACGAGTTAATTAAACTGAAATGGAAATCGATTTGGAAAATCTGTGAATGAATCTTTGTGAAATTAAGTGAACTTTATGAATTGAATCTTTTTGTTTAAAGGATTAAAATAGTAATTTGATAAACCATTTGTAAAGAAAGTTTGGGTTTAAGTTGTGACTTAATTGAAATCCCAATATCCGTATGTTTTTAAATATTTCGCTCACTATTCGGGTTAGCCGGGAAAGGACCTTTGGGTCGTATAACTCATTCCGAATAGTGATACGTCGTATATGGATAGCATTTGAAGACCGGTGTTGAAGACCGGATATTTTTCGAAAATGAAAGGACAACTTGTCGAATGTCTCTGCACTGAGTCGCGCCGGTATAGAGATTTATATCACTCTTTTGTGACGGGAAGTCCGGACGTGATTGGAAATTATCCGGAATTGCAAGGGCTTCGTGAGAAGTGCCTTCGGTTCTGTTCGAACCCGGAACAGACTTGTATGGATACATGTCTGACATTACACTTTGAGATATAAAGCTGATTTCTTTCAAATACATATCTGTTTGGTGGCGGAGAATTTATTCTTTTAGCTTAACACCCTTCTCTGAGACGTACGAGCTCAGAGGTTATGTAGTTGAAATTTATCAGCGATATATCCCAATTTGGTAATGTGACATGCTGAGTGTTGCTGTGTGATGATCAGTGTTTGATCATTTGCGATATGGTCATTTATTTGATCTTATATCTTTGTGATCATAGGTTGATCATTTGTTTGACCCGAAGCATGGCTTTGTGACAAAGCGTAGCTTTGTGGACGAGACTTCGTCGGACCTCACACCCCGGAAATGGTCAAAACAGGAAAGATGCAGCAAGGTTCTAGGGAGGGGAAACCCCTTAGTGTATGTCATTCCTTCTAGATAAAGGTGGTATCATGGTATGGAGCCCAGATACTTAACCTCTGTGGTTGCTGCAAATTTATTACTTTGTGGTTCGTTGGAAATCGAGGATCCTCGGGAAGATCGGTGACGATCGGGGGATGGCATACGCGTGTCAGTAGTTACCTATTTTTGCAGAGGTAACCCGGCCTTATGTTGGCAGAGATCCGGTTAGGTTCTCGGGTCGTCTATTCCAGGGACGTACCCATCGTGGAAAAGGAAGTTACTTAGCCTGACCATTTGTTGGAAATCCAAAGAAACAATACGAGCCTTTGCGATTTCAATTGTATAACCTGTCTCCTCAGGAGGCAGCTATAGCAGGCATAATATAATGGTACCTATGCTGGCTAAGATTAATATTATACTTTCGAAATGTTTTCTACACTATGCACTAGTAATAATATCAAAAAGGATTTGATTTTTTGCGTAGTAAGCATCTTTGACTAACATAAGAAGAAATCTCCTCCAAGTCTGCGTTTGCATTGTGTGTGTGGTGGGAGGTCTTATGGTAGTTTCATTTTCCAAAAAGCATTGCGAATTAACTTTAAAAATCTTTGCTATTTGTTTTTAAAGATAAACTATTTTTGTTGCTCACACCAGTCTTGCTATATTACAACATGATAGGGGATTCTCGCTTCGCGGTTAGGTGGCGAACGGGAGACTCTTACCCCTACATGTCCCTGAGAGGGATGGGTTGGTTAGGCAGAGGCCGTGACAGTCGAGAGGCTGGCCGTAAAAGCAAGTTTGGGGTATCACTGTTAGCCACGGTGGGGCTGGGATGGTTGAAAAGCCTACCAGTTGTGACCGCCGACGGTAGTCCTTGACAAGTGGTATCAGAGCTAAGGTTGAACTTTAGCTCAGGAGTATAACACGTTAAGTAGCTCATTAGAGATAGAGTGAAGTAAACTCTAGAATGAGTAATTCCTAAGATATCCGTCTGAACGTCTCAGTAAATTCTCTTACTATCCACTGATAGTGAGTATGAGTGCAAGAAGAAAACGAGATAGGGGACAGGGAAATACGACTATAAATGGTCAATACTCTGTAACAACAAGGAAGTAATCTTTTCTCTATCAATCTCTTTTGTTCAGCATCTTTTCTCAATTCTTCGATGATTTCTGGTAGATCCAGGAAGAAGATTCGATATATATTAAAATGGGACATAAACTCCGGATAAGCCAAAATTGTTTGTTTGGATGAATTGTTTGCATTGGTTGCTATGGTTGATAGGTATGCTTTAGTTCTAAACTAAAGCGTTTTGAAATCGTATCCATATATCTATCTATTCTTTGGGTCCGGATATATTCTACGAATGGTTAGTTATTCTTTTGAACTGACCGATGCCACTGCATATTTCGTAGATCTGGATAACCCGAGTATCTTGTGAAGTGTTAAACAGATTCGTTCTTGTATCTGTTATTGATATTCTGATTTGGTAAGCCGAATGCAGAATAGCTGTTCAGTTTGAGTTGATGAAATATTCTTCATCTATCTTTTTGTCTCCTTGGTAATTTCGAGGACGAAATTCTTTTAAGGGGGGAAGTTTGTAACGACCCCGAAATTTAAATTTTATTTAAATTGATAATTAAATGAATTCGAGTTTAAATCTAAATCTAAATAGTTTAAAAATATAAAGTAAATATCTTTGTACCAATGTAAAATAAGCATAAATTCACAAGCTAACCTAATACAAATACATGTAACAACTTATAAGGGTTTAAGTAAGTCTAGAAAATGTATATTATACTTGTAGTTACAGGCTAATAATTCAAACTATAGCCCTATGTATATGCAGGAAGTAAAGTAATATGTTTGAGCTATCACCTTATATCTCTAAGTAACAAGTCAAAACAAAGTTAAATAAAAATATTTGTACTAGCACTGTCTAGATTCGCAGGTAAGATGTAGAAAGTCAAACAAAATAAAAATACATACAAGATGTACCTACAAAATGAAAGGATATATACTAGATATACAAAACAAAAGAAATATTTGCACCAGCCAATGAAGCTTTGCAGGCAAGAAATGAGGCAAAATAACATATAGTACTAGGCAAATAAATGCAGCCACCATAACATGGCATATCAGCCGAAACAAAGTACAAATAATATAATGCATCTCAGCCATAATGCAAGATTTCACTTCAGCCATACCTATGTGTATAAACAAACATATACACCCTGTACAAAGATATCATGTTATCTTCTTTTCTTTTATATCAACCTCTCTGTTATATTTTCGTTCAAACCATAACTTTGCAAACCTAAAAAAAAAGAAAAAAGAAAAAAAAGAACATCATTATCTTACAAATTCAAATCCAATTCAACAACAAAGCAAGAGTTTAAAAGAAGGATCTGACTACAGTTTTCAACATTAAAATCTGTCCTCTGTTCTTCTTTTCCAGGTGAGCAATCTCCTTCCTGAATCTGTTTATTTTTGTTTGTGAGTAAACCTATGTTTATTCAAATCTTTTGTGCATTAATTCTAGTATGAATGTGATGGCTTTGAATTGAATGAATGATAGGCTTGTGTTTTGATTTTCTGGAAACATTGTTTCCTGTTTTGTTTTTCCCTGTAACATTTCAAGTTACAGTGGCATGTAAAATCCCTCTCCCCATTTCTTTTGAAGAAAAAAAAAAGAGAAAAAAAATATGTTGGATACATATATAAAAGTGGATGTAGTCATACTATACAGGTCTGTTGAACATGCATATTTCTCGTTCCAGGTTTCTGGAATTTGAAAAATAATCTATCAACCTCAAATCCTTCTTAAAATGATTGATTTCAGACTTTACAAATTAAATGAAATCTGTTTGTATAAGCAAGATTAAGCTTAAGAAATTTTCTCAAATAAAATTTTAAAAAGGCAGTGCCAGTAAAACAGGGGAGAAGAATAATTTCAAAACTTTGATCAAAATTCAAGTATTTAAATTCCTGGATTCGATTATCTAACGTGAGTCTTCATTTCAAATTATGATTTTTAAAACCAAAACGGGAATTTTTAACTACCTATGCATCGCTCAGTTCTCAATTGAACGAGATTGGTATTTTGATCGATTTCCAATCATCTAACGAATTGTAAATGTTAAAATCTTGATTGAAGCTGTGTTGAACACTTACGATCCCAGGAAAATTGTTGAAAATTTTTTCTAATGCACGAATTGATTGAACGAATGGAAACTAGGGTTTAACGTTTGGTTTTGAAGTGGTCTGGAAACGTGACGATTTCGCCACCTCTGATTGATCGAGTTCGTCGTGGCTCAAGGGGAAGGTAGAGGGGACTACGGCGAAGGTTCTAGCAGAGGGATGTGGTTGATGGTGGTCGAGATGGTCGGGACGAGGAGATTGTTTGTGGTGATGGGTTTCCAATGTTTTGATCGAGAGGTTCGATCTCGAATTGGGCTCGAATTTTACGATCTGGGTTGTCGATGGGGTTGAGATGATCAGGGGTGACTTGCCGATGATCGTGATGGTGGCCGCAGGTGATCGTGGTACGTGTGCACGTGCACGCGAGAAGCTGGTGTATCAGGAAGAATGTTGGTTTGGGGAAGAAAGAGGAGTCTCGGGGTTGGTCTCGTGCAAGTGGAGTTTCGACTCGAAGCAGGCAGGCGATTTCGTGGACTCGGGGGAAAATGGGGAGGAACTCGAAGTGTTACTCTTGTAATACCGGGGGAAGTCTCGGGTTTTGTTTTCAGGAAGGAGTTAAGCTTTTAAATTTAAAATTTATGATGTAAAAATTTAATTTAAAGTCTTATAAGTTAAAAATAAATCGATTTCAAAATTTAAAGAAGTTTTTCAAATGTTAATTAAGACAAATAATCTTTATTAATTGTTTAAAAAGGTTTATTAATCAAAGTGATTAATTTATGATTTTAATTAACTAAGTGATTTAAAGATTTATCAATTTGAAATTAAAGATGGATTAGTTAGTAATTAAGTGTTTAACTAATTTATAATTAAAATTGTTAATTAGATAATTGAAGTAAATTAATCTATAATTGGTTAAGATATTTGATTAAGGATTAATAAATTTTTGTGATTAATTACAAGGTTAACTAATAAATGGTTTAAAGAATAATAAATCAAATGATTTGGAATTTACTAATGTTGGTTAACCGGAATTAGTAATTCATAAGAAATTGATCTAATTTGAATTTAATCAGATAATTAACTGACCTTACTTATGAATGTTTGGATTCTATTGAATTGAATTGTTTGATATCCCTGATATATGATGCTTTGTGATACACCCTGATTATGTTGTGATCTGTAGTTTACTTACCTGTGATATATATCTGTGATCTGTGAATGAACGATAAGCGTTATAGTTTATATCGCTTATCAACTATATCCTGTATTTTGTTATGTGATGATTGATGTTGCACTATTGTGTGTGAAACCCCTGGACCACACCTTTACACACACAAATATGGATTGCACGTGGAAACCGGTTAAGTCACAGATAATTTAAATTTGATGTTTTTGAAATTGAAATTTTAATTTCAATTGATTTTGAAATCGGAAATTTGGGTTTAAAGTGAAAAGCTTTTGAAATGGAATTTCAAAGATAAGTCTTATTTTCGAATAACTTAATCGAGTTTTGAAAATTTAAATAATTAGATTTAAATTTGAATTCAAGTTTGAAATTAAATCTATGATTTGATAAAAGATGATATAAATGTGTTTGTATGAATCTAAACCATTTTAAAGTATTAAGTTGGGAATTTGAATTTAACCCAAGGATTTCAACTCGTATGAATGAATCAGATTTTCCGAAATGAAAACTGTTTGTTTTCAAATGATAAAAGCTTTCATATATATAAGGAATGAAATTCCAGTTTAATTAAAGGAATTTCAAGATCGAATTGAAAAATTGTTTTTTCCAAGTTATGAATGAATTGTTTTTGAAAGCTATGAATTAAATCTATTTATTTTTAACAGATTTAAAATGATGATTTGTTTAACCCATTCGAAATGAAATTGTTTTGAAAACTATAAGTTAAATCTTTGATTTAAAGATTTAACGAGTTAATTAAACTGAAATGGAAATCGATTTGGAAAATCTGTGAATGAATCTTTGTGAAATTAAGTGAACTTTATGAATTGAATCTTTTTGTTTAAAGGATTAAAATAGTAATTTGATAAACCATTTGTAAAGAAAGTTTGGGTTTAAGTTGTGACTTAATTGAAATCCCAATATCCGTATGTTTTTAAATATTTCGCTCACTATTCGGGTTAGCCGGGAAAGGACCTTTGGGTCGTATAACTCATTCCGAATAGTGATACGTCGTATATGGATAGCATTTGAAGACCGGTGTTGAAGACCGGATATTTTTCGAAAATGAAAGGACAACTTGTCGAATGTCTCGGCACCGAGTCGCGCTGGTATAGAGATTTATATCACTCTTTTGTGACGGGAAGTCCGGACGTGATTGGAAATTATTCGGAATTGCAAGGGCTTCGTGAGAAGTGCCTTCGGTTCTGTTCGAACCCGGAACAGACTTGTATGGATACATGTCTGACATTACACTTTGAGATATAAAGCTGATTTCTTTCAAATACATATCTGTTTGGTGGCGGAGAATTTATTCTTTTAGCTTAACACCCTTCTCTGAGACGTACGAGCTCAGAGGTTATGTAGTTGAAATTTATCAGCGATATATCCCAATTTGGTAATGTGACATGCTGAGTGTTGCTGTGTGATGATCAGTGTTTGATCATTTGCGATATGGTCATTTATTTGATCTTATATCTTTGTGATCATAGGTTGATCATTTGTTTGACCCGAAGCATGGCTTTGTGACAAAGCGTAGCTTTGTGGACGAGACTTCGTCGGACCTCACACCCCGGAAATGGTCAAAACAGGAAAGATGCAACAAGGTTCTAGGGAGTAGCGCCCCTTAGTGTATGTCATTCCTTCTGGATAAAGGTGGTATCATGGTATGGAGCCCAGATACTTAACCTCTGTGGTTGCTGCAAATTTATTACTTTGTGGTTTGTTGGAAATCGAGGATCCTCGGGAAGATCGGTGACGATCGGGGGATGGCATACGCGTGTCAGTAGTTACCTATTTTTGCAGAGGTAACCCGGCCTTGTGTTGGCAGAGATCCGGTTAGGTTCTCGGGTCGTCTATTCCAGGGACGTACCCATCGTGGAAAAGGAAGTTCCTTAGCCTGACCATTTGTTGGAAATCCAAAGAAACAATACGATCCTTTACGATTTCAATTGTATAACCTGTCTCCTCAGGAGGCAGCTATAGCAGGCATAATATAATGGTACCTATGCTGGCTAAGATTAATATTATACTTTCGAAATGTTTTCTACACTATGCACTAATAGTAATATCAAAAAGGATTTGATTTTTTGCGTAGTAAGCATCTTTGACTAACATAAGAAGAAATCTCCTCCAAGTCTGCGTTTGCATTGTGTGTGTGGTGGGAGGTCTTATGGTAGTTTCATTTTCCAAAAAGTATTGCGAATTAACTTTAAAAATCTCTGCTATTTGTTTTTAAAGATAAACTGTTTTTGTTGCTCACACCAGTCCCATGACTGATCCGGAGTTTATTGTTCCCTTTCTAAACTCTGGGTGCCCACTATTTTCCACACGGGCAGTCTAGAGTTGGGTTTTTCAGATATTCAGGTTTAGTAGATTATCTGGAGCTAGTTCAGTTCTTGGAGTTCATGGACTGACGTTGCTTGTCTTGGAGCATTCTATTGGAGATATTCTATTCCGCTGCGGGTGTTATCTATTTTTCTTTTCCGCTGCTATTTGTTGTATTATCTCTGATGTATATTGATATTCATTATATCACTCTGTTGTATCAGATATTGTATATCAATGTATTATTCTTTTTATTCCGCTGTGTTGTTATACTTAATGGTGTTATAAGCTCCCGAGAACCAGATTCGGCATTTGAATCTACGGCATTTTGAGTACAAGGGAAGTACGGGTGCCGATTTTCGAAGGTCGACTTTTGGGTCTTGACAGAATATGTTTTGGAATGTTATTTGCTAGAAATAAATATAATTGATTGTGGTAATGAAATAAATTAGTGAAGTGAACTAGTAAATTGAATTAATGTAATGAATTAATTGAATTGAGCTAATGAAATGAATTAGTGAATTGAATATGGTTTAAAATGTTGTTTAAAAGAATTGAATATTAGCTTAAGTTTTGAAGTGAAAATAAAAATAAGAAGTGTTGTATAATGTAACAACATACTATTTCGACAAATCGACAATCATCCACTCATGTCGACTTGAATTGCTCAAAACAACAGATTGTTAATTTATATTTGGCAAAAATTAGCATATATAGTAAAAAAATCAAACACAGAATCACGGACACAAAGTAATATAACAATAAGCAGCGGAAAAGATAAATAGTAGTTCATGAAGCTACTATAGAACATCAGAGTCTAAAATAAAATACAATAGAAAATCTCAAATACAAAGTAGTCGAAAATAAAATAAGACACATTAGGTCTTTATTTTTCTATTGCATACATTGGTTGGTTCGAAGTGGTTTTCGGATAAGAATCACTCAAATCCAACCCCGGTTCCTTCGAACCAATCATCGATAAAAAGATGTTTAGTAATAGGGAATTATTCTTTGATTGGTTAATTCTTTTCATCAAATATCTTCTAGGGATATATATTTTTAAAACATTCTTTTTGGTATATATGGAATCATTAAACCTCATTTATCAAATCCTTTGATTACTTAAAACCATTTTGAATTTCAAATCATTTCATTTAAATCTTAACAAAGATTTCTTAATTCAAAATCAAAATTTTGATTAAGTTAAAACCATGTTATCTAGGATATCAATCCAAAACCAGTAAATATTAAGTGAGCAGAATCTATAGAAATCATCTAATTCTACTCAATATCAATTCCTGTATTCAACAAGTACTATGGGCGGAATAACGGCGAAATCGCCTTTTAAATTCCACGAATAGTACGTGTTCCCTCGTCGGGCTTTAATACCAAGTATAAGAAGATTATCCCCATAAAACCCAAGCTATTTACTTTTGGGAAATTATATCCTTTATACTTTGGAAAATTTTGATCCAAGTAAATCAAATTTACAATCACATCCGTCGGGCCAGTCCGGGTAGCCAGGGAGAGCTGGAAACTGGTTTTCCTAACCCAAGCCTAGACACTACCACTCTGACACCCATATGGCGGTCAAGTAATTTGATTGACTATAAATAATTTAATATTTAACCATTCCATAAATCCTTTAAATCATCTTTAAAATAATTTATTAATCATTTGAAAATATTTACAAAAGATTTGGAAAAGAACGGTTGCGTTTAGAACTATATTTCAAAAGTTATAGAAAGGTGTTGTAGAAAAGTGCTGCGGAAAGTGCTTTTAAACCTATATTGATCAAAACGGTTTTTTATCATTTGGAAATTCATTTTTATAATTCAAATCACTTTTAAAAAAATTAAAAGATTTTTATAATTTATTTCATATTTTTAAACAATTTTAAAATATCATTTTTAAAGAAATCCCTTTATGGATCCCGAACTGCAAAATCGCGATTATTTTCAAAACTTGTTTTACTCATAATTTAAAATCTACTAAACCAAATCTCGATCATTTTCTTTCAGTTGAAAACTATGATTATAAGAGTTCAGAAAATTCTTATTTCAAAGAAATCCGACTCTGAATCCATCGTATAAGTGGATTTAAACTATTACAGCGCGAAATCGCGAACTACCATTACGCGACGCGCCTAATTTTTACCAATTTTCCATTTTCTTTTCAAACTTCATCGAAACACTTTTAAATGTTTATAAAAGATTTATAAATCATTTTAAACCATTTTTTAAGAGGTTTAAACATTCCATAACACCATTTCATTGATAAAAGGAAAGTGATTTCCATTGTGATTCACGATGTGTATTAAACGTGACTTGTTAATACAATTAAACAACAATATTAAACAATCAAATTTGATGATCAAAGCATATTAAACATCATATCATCATCCAAAAATATAATATAAGTAAGAGTTTCTCACCTTGGATTAAACGATTAACCTAAAAATGGCTATAGCTTCGCTAACTTGAAATCTAAGCTCACGATCACTTGGGCTCTTGCCTTTGGAGGGCTCGGCCTTGAATAGGGGGCTCACGGCCTTAGTTGTAGGGAAGGAAAGGCTCGGCTATGGTGGTGTGTGGTGGTGGCCATGGGTAAAGAGAATGAAGAGGATGAGTTTTGGTTGAGTTTTGATGTGTTTTACACTATATATATGTACTAAATAATTTTGGTTTCTTTTTGAAATGAATTTAGCCATTACTTCTTTTAGGGTGGAAGCCACTAAAGAGGAGGGTAAAAGCTTTAAACATGAAGAAGAAGGAAAATGAAGATGAAGAGAAGAAGGGGTGATATTTATAGAGAAAGAAGAGGAAAAAATATCTAAGATATTTTATACATTATCATCATTATCCGTCACCTCCACATGCACCATCTCCATCATCCACATGGCCGAATTGAACCCTCACTCCATGTGCTTTCATGATGCATGTACTTGTGTGCAAGAAGGTTGACTTTGTGGTTGCTTAAGAGGTAAGGATGTAGATAATATCTTGGATATTTTTGAATATATATACTAATATATGTAGATGTACATATATGTGTTCATGTATATGGGAATGTTTTCATGTATGTGTATATGTATATGTGCATATATAATCCATAAGGTTGTATAACTTATTCACGCTGAATTGTTACAAATTCCGACTTCGATTTCCGATCATATTTTTACTTTTTAGTTAATATACACATATTTGTAAACAAAGTTTAAAAATAATATTTTTATCATTGTATAATAAATTAAAGAGCTTACTTAATAATTAAAATAATTATTAAATCATTTACACTAAATTTAAATTCAAAAATTAATTAAGTGGAAATGATGGCATCATTAATGATTTCATAAATACATTTAATTTTCCATAAATAAATAAATTATTTTATTTCATATTTGCATTTATATACACAAATGAGTGTATGTGTCTAGCTTGGCGCGCGATGTCGAATGGCCGAAGAGATGTTTATCGATAAGACGATTTTCGGTCATTTTATCGATTTTTACCCAAGTGTATATTTGTCTTTGATATATATTTATTCAAAATAAGATTATCAATATTGTTTATTATTTAAAACCACATTTATGTTTTAAAAATCATATTTTTTGAATATTTTGAAATTTTTCTAAAGTGATGAATTTATGGGTCGTTACATATACTATATGTGATGTAGGGGGACAGGTTGGAGGGATCCAACTGGATTCCTCGCGCTATTGATTTTAATTTTCATATATATATATATATATATATATATATATATATTGTGATATATGACTTGTTGGATGCCATATTTGATGACATGGATATGATTTTTGCTTAATAAGTGCTTTAGTAGAACTGGCCCTTATTTTTGATATTTTAAAATACTACGAAAGAATGATTTTGATTTAAAAGGGATTTCAAAGTGATCTCGGAAATTATATATGTTCTAAAAAATGTCTTCAATTAATTAAAGAAAAATTTTATTTTAAAATAAAAAGTATGATTTTTAGACATTACAAATTAATTGTTTTATAAAATATTTTAAATAGAGATTTTTGAACTGTAAAATAAGATTTTTTTTAAAAATATTAAAATAATTCCATTTTTATAATAAAGGGATATTTTTTTAAAGGAAAATAGAAATATTTTGTGTGATAACCCGGATTTTTGGACATTTGTTAATTGATAATTAACTTGATTGAATTAACAAAATACTGATTTATAAGTGAACAAATAAATTCTGATAATTAAAAATATTTGGATGTATATAAGTGGATTTGAAAATTATAATAAATGTTGAATTAAATATCTGGAAATGATGAATCTTATATTCAATTAATAAATATATAAATAGATATGTATAAACTCTATATTTTCAAAACATGAGATGAACATTTAAATATATGATAAGCTTAAAAAGGATTTAATAAAAGGTTAAAGTTCTTCTTTTAAGTTTATATATATAATAAATATGGATTGTAAATATATTTATTAATATAAAAGCACATTAAACTAAATATAATAAAGATTAATATATATATATATATGAATACAAATCTAAATGATAATCATAACATAAATCTTTATGAAAACATGTAAAAGGCATAAAATAAACATATTTACAAGCGTAAGTCAATCTTGTCATCAATTTAACATTTGTAAGAATAATATTATGCATAGTAAACAAGTGTCATTTTTCTTTTATTTTCAAAAATAAAAATAAAAATTAAAACAAAGTTTTATATATACATCACCATGTCTTCTTCTATTCTCTTTTCTTCATATTCTAACTAAACAAGATAAAATGCAAGCTATAAATCTGAGATACAAAATCAGAAAAGAAGTAGAATCTGTAAACAAAAACAAAGATGAAAATCAAGTTCAATTCATCTCAACAATCAAGATTTCAAATCAGATCGATTCAAATTCAAAACAGCAAGCAACCTCTTTTCAAGTTCAACCTGAAGCAAACTAAGCTAGAAATCAATTCAACTCAGTTTCAAATTGGAAATCAGATCAAAATCAGGGAGCCTGTTCTCTGCTTTTACAAGACAAGTGAGTAAACTAAAAGCTTTAAACAGTTTTAAGCCTAATGCATGTGATAAATGTTGAAGTAAAAAATTTGTGATGTATGTTTGAATTTGCGTTGCATGTTTGTTTTAAGTTGAATGTATGTAAATCAGTACATAGAAAGGGCGTGCATGTTTGGAACCTGGAATGTCTCTGTTTATATTTTTAACAGGGTAAAGATTTAAACAAAATCAAGTTTTCTTTTTTTCAATCTCTAATAGGCAGAAGAATTTAAACAAGATATCTTTGTTTAAGTAAAATCAAGATTTTTAAAATTTATTTATGTGAAATAAATTTAGGAATTTTCTAGAAATCAAGAAAAATAGTGGAACTTAAAAATATGTTAAAAATCAATTATCACGATTCGTTGATTCATGTATATAACCTGAATCTCCTTTTAAAACTAGGATTTTTAACATGAAAATCAAAAATGTTAAGTTGAATTTCGAATGAGATATTCGAAGTTGATCAGGAAATACGTTTCGAGCTTTTTGTGATGATCGCGTAGGATGGAAGGTTAGGGATTGAGGTAGGAGATAGGTTGATGGTCAACGATGGTAGGAAAAATACTCGCAGAATTTTTAGATCGACGAGGTAGCTCGTCTACATCGTTGTAGGGTTTTAAGCCCTGTTAGGTTAAACGATGTTCTCGGGTTCATTGTGACGGCATGTGGCATCGGACTTGATCGGAGTACGGGAGATAGAAGCGTGGGACTCTGGCGAATGTCTGGGCTCAACGGCGAGGCTTCAGAAGGTCGGAAGTGGTGGCGCATGGCGAATCTTTGGATCGGGATGGTTCAGGTGGTGTTCGACTGTGCTCGAATTCGATTTGTTTTCGTTTCAAGGCTCTGAGTGGTCGAAATCGAGGGAGAGGGTCGAAGTCAACTTGCCAGCGATGGCAACATTGGACGGATGGAAGTCGATCATTTGTGCACGTGCACGAGGGTCCATTCGTATCTGATGGTAGCTGTGTTGTTTTGGGCATCGGGGAAGAAGAGGTTTGTGTTGGGTTTTTGCTCGAGATCGATCACGAGTTTCTTCGAGAGGGAAGAGACGAGAAATTTGCTCGGGTTTGGCTCGAGTGATTGTTCGGGGAAGTTTTGTTGTGGGTTCGGACTTGTTTTGTTAGATAACAGGTTTTAAAATATGAAAGTAAATTTTGTACCAGGTTTAAAAGCAAACGCAAGTTTAAAAACAAATTTGTTAAACAAAGTTTCAAAGCTAAACATTAAACAAATTTTCAAAGCAAAAAGTAATTATCAAGGTTATTTTCAAACAAGTTTCAAAGATTAAACTTTTAAAGATTAAATGTTTTTAAAAGTTAATTGATTTGGTTTTGAAATAATTATATATTAATTCCTAAGTATTTTCAAATGGAATTTAATAATGATTGAATTAAGTAGACGATTAAGATAAGTGTATTAAACTTTAAGGGTCTCAAGTGGTTTTGTGTAAATTACTTTCAACCCTATAATTTAAATAAGATTTAAATGATTTAATTAAGTAATTATTAAGATAAATGGTTTATCTTAGATTAATTAAGGACTTAAGTAATGAAGGGTTAATTAATTAACTTAAGTGCTTAAAGGTTAATTACTTAATATAAGTAATTAAAAGATAATCAGTTATTAAAGGTTAATTAATTTATAATTAAAGGATAATTAATTAAGGATAATTAATTAATTAATTAAAGAATAATTAATTAAGGGTAAATTAATTAATGTAATTAACTTAAGGTTAATTTATTTATGTGATTAATTAAGGGTTAATTAATTAATTAAGGATACTTAATTAAGATGGATAATTAAAGGATGATTAATTAATTGGGTTGTAATTAAGTAAGCAGGATTTAAAAGTAATTAAAGTAATTAATTTAAATTATTTGGCGATTAAGTTAAATTAATTAGGAATTGTACATCTAATTAATCTTGCTTATGGATGATTGAATAATATTAAATGCCTTGGACTATTTGTTATCCCTGGTATGTGATTGTGATGCTATATGATATGCAATGTTTTTGTAATATGATATGTTCGGGGTGAACAATGATGATGTGGTTACCTATGATGTTTTGTTGTGTAAAAGTGACACCCTGTATTTAAAATTGAATTGTATTCACTTGAATAACTTGGATTAAGATGATATTGGGATCGAAGAGACCGGGGTCGGGTATCAGTAAATACCCGAAACCACTTCAAATTGTAGTCTGCAATAATTCTTTATGAATTTGATTTTTGGAATTAATAGGCTGGAATGAAATAAATGATGTAAGCTTGGTCATTTAATCTGAGTAGTAATGCTTAGATATTATTGTAAAATGTGATTGACTATGATAAGTACGAACTCGTAAAGGTACGAGTTATTTTGGGTTGCAAATAAGTTTTATAGCTTGGATTTCTTGTTAGATGGGTTTACTCACGCTGGTTTCCAGCCTGACTCGGGTGTTACTTTGATGTAATGCTCGGGTCAGACCGAGTATTACAGATTTTCAGGTAAGGACGTTCTGGAGCTCAGGAGTCGAGCTGGATGGCAGGAACGTATGGAGTGTTTCTACTGTGTTATATTATTGTATATCTGAGACTTGATAATTGTGTATATCCAGTGTTTGTATAAATGTGTAACTCTGATGTATTAAAATGTAATCGACAGATATATAATATTGTTTCGTAAACTATTATTATTTATTATTATATTTTATCCGCTGCGAATGTGAGATGTTGATGTTTCTGATCTTGTTCTTCTTCTTCTATCTCTTTCTTCTTTTTCATAACTATTTGGAATTTTCAGGTTCGAAAATTCCGGGTCGTTACAGTTGGTATCAGAGCGAAGGTTAAGCGAGAACCTTGGCTCTGGTGGGATTACTCATTAAGGATAGGGTCAATGGTACCCTAGAATGAGTTGAGTGTATATATATATGAGAGCGTACTTGTTATTTTCTTATATAAAGATTTCAAAATGGTTTCAAAAGTAAATGAATCTTATATAAGTTTATTAAGCAATAGTTTTTTTTAAATATATTAAAGAAATAGGTTGTTGAATCATTGGAATAAAATAAAATAATGAGAATTAAGTGGTAACAGTAATACAACCAAACTGAAATTGAATAAAGATAAGTTTGAAATGGATCCAAACTAAAATTAAAATCTTGAATTTGTAGAAATGTTATCAGAATAAAGATAATAATGAATTAGTTTCCAGATATGATAATCTTGGTTATTATCATAAATGGTTGTTGTGTTTAATAATGAAATGTTGTAAATGATTAAGCAAAATGAAATGTTTTAGGGAAGTAAACTTTTAGGTGAGTATGATTTATAAATTGGAATTGAAGATAATTTAAAATTGTGAAATTTTAAATCTAAATCCAGAAAACTTGAAATTGTTTTAAAGAAATCTGTTTTGAATTAAAAACCAAAGGTGGTTTAAAATTTAAGGATCACTTGATATGTAAAGGAAATAAATATGTATAAATGAGGATATACATAATATCAAAGATGATTTGAAATAAACTCTAAGTGTTGAGTTTTAAATTTTTCCTTGGAATGTGATATGAAAACCCAAAGTGATAAGTTTTTGAACTTATAAGTAGGAAGATTATTAATATAAAGTTTAAAATTTGAAATGGGAATTCAAATTGGGTAAGGTTGACTGGATTAAATTGAATTTAACTTAAGGAAAATTAAATGAGTTTAGAATGAACAACTTGAATTGAAAATTTCAAGATGAAATTGAAATTTAACTTGGGAAGTTAAATGGTTGATTTTAAATGGGAGTTATGAGTGATCTCAAAATGGGTTTGAGATCTGGAAATTGAAAATGGGTGTTGTTAATTGGTGTTTGGATAAATTTGGATGTTTATTTATCCTGATATCATTCTATTGTTATAAATGATCTATAAAACTGAGAATTTGTTTTGAAGTTAGAAATGGATAATAAATTAGAATCCGAAGATTAAATTGTTTTTGAATTCTTATTTGAACTTTGTAATAAGTTAAGTAAAGATAATTTTAAAATGGAATTTTGGAATTTGGATTCAGAATTAAATGGTTTAAAGATTTAAGTTGTTAAATTAAAAATAAAGGTTGATTTAATTTAATAGTAAGGGTTAATTTGACTTAAGGGATTCAACATTTAAAATATTTAACTCGAATTTATATAATTCGAGATGGTTTTAAGTTGAGATTTGAATAGAATTACTTTAAATTGAATTTGATTTGAATTAATTAGAATTGTGATTGAAGATGTATAAGTTTAAAAATCAAATGGAATTTGATTTGAATTTGGAAAGGAATTAAGGTTAATTCAACTTGAATTGGGATTAAATCAATTTCAATAGAAATTGAAGTATTGAGTCAATTTAAATGGAAGTGGAAATTTAAATTGAATTGATGGGGAATTGAACAGTTTGACTCTGGACTATTTTCAAAAATAATTTGTTTTAATATAAATCTATTTTCCAAACTATTTACTATACAACTTTTCTTTTTAAAGCCAAACTATTTTATACTTATTTTACAATTATTTTTGGAACAAATTACTATTTTTCAATTATTTTATAATTAAATTCTATTTTACAATTATTTTACAATTACCTAAATATTCTATAACTATTTAACTATTTTTCCAACTATTTATAATTACTTAACTATTTTACAGCTATTTTACAAACTAATAACTATTTTTCAACTACTTATCTATTTTAAACTTTTTCAAGCTATTTTTAAAGTTAAATAGGTCAGAGTTCAAACTGTTTGTAATTGAAGTAATAACTCAATTGGAAATGGAAGCAATTGAGAATAAGTGAATGGAATTAAAGGAAATGTGAATAGAAAAGAGAATTGATTTGGCTAATAACCAATAAAGATAAATACGTAGGATATACGTATATTATTCTATTCGCATAGTGATTTGATCCAGATTCGATCACAGAATTTCGAGATAGTATTATCGATCCGAGTTGGGATTTTTCGCTCGATTTTCGACGGCGAACCTAGATATGGGTTTTTGATTGGTTCTGGATATTCTCTATCATAACTACGACTATGCAAGGAGAATGACGGTTTCTGATCAAGAAACCAGATCTGAGTCTGCACTAGGAAGTCGGGTGGACGATACTAGTTCGGAAGAGAAATTGTATGATCAAGTGAGCGATCAGATTGATACTACGTACGGACGATATGTGTACATCGAACGGATTTGAATAAAATTGATATTAAAATTTGTGGATAAAAACTGTAAAATGATTTTGAAATGGAAGGGTATATTTTGGAAAAATAAATGATGAAATAAAATGGGAGTTGAATATTTCTATGATTAGAACTCATTTTATAGAAAAGTAATATGGTTAATAACTTCATAAAAGAGTAATCAAATTTGAATATTTGATTTGGAATAAACAAAGTTATATATTCTTGTTATATAAGATAAATCTTCCCTTGTTGAATCTATTGCCAGAAGAAAAGGGTTTTGAAATATTAGAAGTATATAAGAGGTTTTATACAAGTTTGAAATGATCCAAAGATTTTCAAAGTTATATATATATATATATATAAAGGATCTTATTAGAATGAATTTGGAAAAGGTTTTGGGAATCTATGGATTTTGGAAAGGCTTTTGATTTTTGAGAAAAAAATCAGTTTTGGGAATTTGGAAAGCCAAGTTTGGAACTATCGATTTTGGATATCGATTTTGTGTAAAGGAGATTTTGATATAAATCATAAAGGGTATGATTTAAAGATACTATAAGTGTATAGTATAAAGTGTCTTGAGAATGGCTTTGGGGAAAAAGGCGCTCCCTTGAAATGAACTTCTCAGGAGTGCCATAGGGTGGTACTGCCTTGAACCCTAAGGGGGGGTTTCTAAAGTTGATCCTGTGAGGAGTCCGAAAAAAACTAGTTCCTGAGGATTATTTGTGTAGCAAAAGTCGAGGGGCTGGTGCCCACAGAGGCATTTGGGTTATGCTGTAACGATAGTTAACTCGATGTCACTGCGATCTACTGCAGACCATAGTGAAAGTCGTGTGTGCCGTTGAGAGCCAACAGTCTATGTTTGATTTTATATCGGTAGACTGCGACACTATGGTAACATAGCGAAAGTTATGTGTGCCGTTGAGAGCCAACAGTCTGCGTTTGATTTTATATCGGTAGACTGCGACCTATGTAGGAGTGGAGAAGTTTCATTTTGACAGCGAAAATCATGTGTGCCGCTGAGAGCCAATAGTTACATGGACTTTCGCTGTGACGGCAACGTAACCCTGGAATGTAACTGCGATCTATTGTGGGTTCCATGGTGTAATCAGTTACATGGACTTTTGCTGCGATGACAACGTAACCCGGGATGTAACTATGACCATGGATGGGGGTGATGATTTCCAGAGCATTCTCACCAAAGATATTTCCTCTATTTTCAAAACTGTTTTCTATATTTTCATAAATTATTTTCCAAGTATTTTCACTGGGTGTTGAAAACGGGTTTACCAAGTACTTATAGATTTTCAGTCTTACGCCTGATCAACGTATGACCAAATTTCTGTGAGAACGAGGATGGATTTGTTGATACATCGAGTTATAAAAAGTATTTTTAAAGCTATTTTGATAATATTATGTAGATTTTTAAAGTGTTTTAAAAATTTAAATAAAAAAAAAGAGTTAAGGGTTAAATATGTTAAAAGAATAATTCAAATGATAATGAACATTTTAATAAAATTCTGTCTTCGTTCCTTTTCAAGGACGAAAAGTTTTAAAGAGGGGAGGAATGTAATAACCCGGATTTTTGGACATTTGTTAATTGATAATTAACTTGATTGAATTAACAAAATACTGATTTATAAGTGAACAAATAAATTCTGATAATTAAAAATATTTGGATGTATATAAGTGGATTTGAAAATTATAATAAATGTTGAATTAAATATCTGGAAATGATGAATCTTATATTAAATTAATAAATATATAAATAGATATGTGTAAACTCTATATTTTCAAAACATGAGATGAACATTTAAATATATGATAAGCTTAAAAAGGATTTAATAAAAAGGTTTAAGTTCTTCTTTTAAGTTTATATATATAATAAATATGGATTGTAAATATATTTATTAATATAAAAGCACATTAAACTAAATATAATAAAGTTTAATATATATATATAAATACAAATCTAAATGATAATCATAACATAAATCTTTATGAAAACATGTAAAAGGCATAAAATATACATATTTACAAGTGTAAGTCAATCTTGTCATCAATTTAACATTTGTAAGAATAATATTATGCATAGTAAACAAGTGTCATTTTTCTTTTATTTTCAAAAATAAAAATAAAAATTAAAACAAAGTTTTATATATACATCACCATTTCTTCTTCTATTCTCTTTTCTTCATATTCTAACTAAACAAGATAAAATGCAAGCTATAAATCTGAGATACAAAAACAGAAAAGAAGTAGAATCTGTAAACAAAAACAAAGATGAAAATCTAGTTCAATTCATCTCAACAATCAAGATTTCAAATCAGATCGATTCAAATTCAAAACAGCAAGCAACCTCTTTTCAAGTTCAACCTGAAGCAAACTAAGCTAGAAATCAATTCAACTCAGTTTCAAATTGGAAATCAGATCAAAATCAGGGAGCCTGTTCTCTGCTTTTACAAGACAAGTGAGTAAACTAAAAGCTTTAAACAGTTTTAAGCCTAATGCATGTGATAAATGTTGAAGTAAAAATTTGTGATGTATGTTTGAATTTGCGTTGCATGTTTGTTTTAAGTTGAATGTATGTAAATCAGTACATAGAAAGTGCATGCATGTCTGGAACCTGGAATGTCTCTGTTTATATTTTTAACAGGGTAAAGATTTAAACAAAATCAAGTTTTCTTTTTTTTTCAATCTCTAATAGGCAGAAGAATTTAAACAAGTTATCTTTGTTTAAGTAAAATCAAGATTTTTAAAATTTATTTATGTGAAATAAATTTAGGAATTTTCTTGAAATCAAGAAAAACAGTGGAACTTAAAAATATGTTAAAAATCAATTATCACGATTCGTTGATTCATGTATATAACCTGAATCTCCTTTTAAAACTAGGGTTTTTAACATGAAAATTAAAAAATTTAAGTTGAATTTCGAATGAGATATTCGAAGTTGATCATGAAATACGTTTCGAGCTTTTTCTGATGATCGCGTAGGATGGAAGGTTAGGGATTGAGGCAGGAGATAGGTTGATGGTCAACGATGGTAGGAAAAAGACTCGAAGAATTTTTAGATCGACGAGGTGGCTCGTCTATGTCGTTGTAGGGTTTTAAGCCCTGTTGGGTTAAACGATGTTCTCGGGTTCATTGTGACGGCATGGTGGCGTCGGACTTGATCGGAGTAGGGGGGATAGAAGCTTGGGACTCTGGCGAATGTCTGGGCTCAACGGCGAGGCTTCAGAAGGTCGGAAGTGGTGGCGCATGGCGAATCTTTGGATCGGGATGGTTCAGGTGGTGTTCGACTGTGCTCGAATTCGATTCGTTTTCGTTTCAAGGCTCTGGGTGGTCGAAATTGAGGGAGAGGGTCGAAGTCAACTTGCCAGCGATGGCAACATTGGTCGGAAGGAAGTCGATCGTTTGTGCACGTGCACGAGGGTCCATTCATATCTGATGGTAGCTGTGTTGTTTTGAGCATCGGGGAAGAAGAGGTTTGTGTCGGGTTTTTGCTTGAGATCGATCACGAGTTTCTTCGAGAGGGAAGAGATGAGAAATTTGCTCGGGTTTGGCTCGAGTGATTGTTCGGGGAAGTTTTGTTGTGGGTTCGGGCTTGTTTTGTTAGATAACAGGTTTTAAAATATGAAAGTAAATTTTGTACCAGGTTTAAAAGCAAACGCAAGTTTAAAAAAAAAATTGTTAAACAAAGTTTCAAAGCTAAACATTAAACAAATTTTCAAAGCAAAAAGTAATTATTAAGGTTATTTTCAAACAAGTTTCAAAGATTAAACTTTTAAAGATTAAATGTTTTTAAAAGTTAATTGATTTGGTTTTGAAATAATTATATATTAATTCCTAAGTATTTTCAAATGGAATTTAATAATGATTGAATTAAGTAGACGATTAAGATAAGTGTATTAAACTTTAAGGGTCTCAAGTGGTTTTGTGTAAATTACTTTCAAGCCTATAATTTAAATAAGATTTAAATGATTTAATTAAGTAATTATTAAGATAAATGGTTTATCTTAGATTAATTAAGGACTTAAGTAATTAAGGGTTAATTAATTAACTTAAGTGTTTAAAGGTTAATTACTTAATATAAGTAATTAAAAGAAAATCAGTAATTAAAGGTTAATTAAAGGATAATTAAAGGTTAATTAATTTATAATTAAAGGATAATTAATTAAGGATAATTAATTAATTAATTAAAGAATAATTAATTAAAGGATAATTAATTAAGGATAATTAATTAATTAATTAAAGAATAATTAATTAAGGGTAAATTAATTAATGTAATTAACTTAAGGTTAATTTATTTATGTGATTAATTAAGGGTTAATTAATTAATTAAGGATACTTAATTAAGATGGATAATTAAAGGATGATTAATTAATTGGGTTGTAATTAAGTAAGCAGGATTTAAAAGTAATTAAAGTAATTAATTTAAATTATTTGGCGATTAAGTTAAATTAATTAGGAATTGTACATCTAATTAATCTTGCTTATGGATGATTGAATAATATTAAATGCCTTGGACTATTTGTTATCCCTGGTATGTGATTGTGATGCTATATGATATGCAATGTTTTTGTAATATGATATGTTCGGGGTGAACAATGATGATGTGGTTACCTATGATGATTTGCTGTGTAAAAGTGACACCCTGTATTTAAAATTGAATTGTATTCACTTGAATAACTTGGATTAAGATGATATTGGGATCGAAGAGACCGGGGTCGGGTATCAGTAAATACCCGAAACCACTTCGAATTATAATCTACAATAATTCTTTATGAATTTGATTTTTGGAATTAATAGGCTGGAATGAAATAAATGATGTAAGCTTGGTCATTTAATCCGAGTAGTAATGCTTAGATATTATTGTAAAATGTGATTGACTATGATAAGTACGAACTCTTAAAGGTACGAGTTATCTTGGGTTGCAAATAAGTTTTATAGCTTGGATTTCTTGTTAGATGGGTTTACTCACGCTGGTTTCCAGCCTGACTCGGGTGTTACTTTGATGTAATGCTCGGGTCAGACCGAGTATTACAGATTTTCAGGTAAGGACGTTCTGGAGCTCAGGAGTCGAGCTGGATGGCAGGAACGTATGGAGTGTTTCTACTGTGTTATATTATTGTATATCTGAGACTTGATAATTGTGTATATCCAGTGTCTGTATAAATGTGTAACTCTAATGTATTAAAATGTAATCGACAGATATAATATTGTTTTGTAAACTGTTATTATTTATTATTATATTTTATCCGCTGCGAATGTGAGATGTTGATGTTTCTGATCTTCTTCTTCTATCTCTTTCTTCTTTTTCATAACTATTTGGAATTTTTGGGTTTGAAAATTCCGGTTCGTTACATTTTGATATAAATATTTACTAAACATTTTATATGAAATAATATATATATGTACATATATTAAAATTTATTTACAAATGTGAGATTATAAGTGTGATAATTTATAAAAGTGATATTTTGCAAATGAAATAAAGATTTATAAAATCGTATTTTGGTAATAAAAAGTATGGATTTAAAAACGGTGTTTATAAATTAAAGGAAATATTATCATTTAATAAATTGGTGATATAAATTAAATGATGGATTTATTATAAGACGTGGAATGTTGTTTAGAAAATAATTTATTTTATTTTGGAAAAAAAATGAAAATGAGGATAGATTGGAGATGTTAAATAATATTTTATAAATAGATAGAAATTTATAAAAGAAATTCGTAAACATGGAAGCAACATTATAAATAGATTGTAATTGATGTTTAAAATGGGATTTTTATGAAAAAGCGAGATTTATAAAGAGATGGAGTTATGAATGCGGTTCATAATAAAAAGAATATACGAAAGGAAGTTTTATAAAATAGAAAGAGATTCATAAATATAGTTTTATAAATATGGAAATGATTATGTGAAAATTTAAGTATGAATTTTTATCAAGGAAATATAATATTGTTTAAAGCTTATCTATTTATATTTAATATTGTTTTAAAGTTATTTATCAATATTTTTAATATTTTGAAATTTAATTATTTAAATGATTAATATGGTTTGAAATTAATAACAATGATTTATTAATAATGTTTCGGAAATTAACTAATATTTTTTATAATAAAGTTGGAGATTAATTATTATTGTTTATTTGTAATGTTTGAAATTATTAATTATTATCTTTAAAAATGTTTTGGAATTATTAACTATTATTATTTATAATGTTATTATTAATCATTATTATTATATAATAGTGTTATAAAGTAAAGGACTGTTTATTTATTAATAAATGTTTCGAGATTTATAAATAGAGTTTTATAAATGGTTTCATGGATTTATAAAATGGTTTTATAAATGGTTTTTTTAGATGTATAAAATAGTTCATAATTGCTCTTAGATATTTATAAAGGGATTTTGTAGATTTATAAAAGGAGTTTTATAAATAGTTTACGGATTTACAATGAGTCGGTAAAGGAGTTTTAGAAATGTATAAAAAGACATTATAAGTGATTGGAATTTATGAAATATTTTATAAATGATTTCCTGAGATTTATAAAATAGTTTATAAATGGTTTTATAAATTTTTAACAAAGTTTATAAATTATTTAGAATTGTATAAAAAGGAAATCTTCCTCAGTGTTTGGTGAATATACTTATGTCGTTGAGATAAGTATATGAATATTTTTCCAAGTATTGAAATATAGGGATTTGTCGGTATATGTGTATATATATATATATCTTTGGAAAAGAATTTTGCTACTATATTTACAGAAGGTAATTAATAAATGAAATGATTAATTAAAGAGGTTAGTGCTTACTTATGTGTTTAACCAATGTTGGTTTTCCACTATGAGATTAAATCAGCGATTGAATGTTTGTCATTTGATAGTTATATAACCGATTATCGAATTTGGACCCAAAATGCAACTTTGGAAATATCTAGGAGAAACACATGACTAATATGGCACTGTCATCTCCAATGATGTTATACTATGCGTATAAATCTCGTTTCGTTCTCCCGGGACAAGCAACAAGGAAATCTGTCCCCTAACGGTTAGGAGGTGATCTCCGCTCTTATCTTTGACTGTTTATTTTCTAAAGAATCGGGGTTGCGTTTTCCAGAAATTATCGAAAGTTCTTTCGAAGAGACCGAGATCTCACTTCGATCCAACTCAAGCGTTTCGAAGTGAAAACGTCTTGAAGATGATGGAATTAAAGGTGGAGCTCTCAAGCATTTCGTTCAGTCCCATAATGAACTTGTATGGATGAATGCTGGTATTGCATTGTTGCTTGGAGGGTAGTGTTAGCATTCCAAGTGGGAAGTGCTATATAAAGGTAAATGTAGCCTCGAGCCTCATCAGCCGGGAAATGACAAAAATCGGGCACGCAGCAGGCCATGTGGCTCGCTCCCAAGTAGGGTATGGTCATTCCAAATCTAGATCAGTATTATCTCTCATTTGTATGCTCTGGGGCTCATTAACGGGGGCTGATCATATTCGGCACTACCAGTCAAGTGGTAGGCCGGCCCTATGTAGTAGGGGTACAAGATGTTCTTGTCAGACCCTAGTACATTTTATCTAGAGATGTACCTTCGGAAGGTAGTTCCTTACCTTGTCATAGTATGGAATTCATTCTTCAATACGAGACTTTACGATTTTAGTTGTATACCTATTATGCTGGAATTTAATTAATGTAACGATTTCAGCTATGATTAATAAGTATTTGTATTCTATACATTATTATTATCAGAGGATTTTCTATAAAAATGTGTTGGTTATCGTAAGGTTAAAACCCGTCCATGTTTATATGCGGCGTGGTTTTACGAGATACTTTTGATTTCAAAAGTTTTTATAATTTTAAAATCCAGTTAGGTGTGTTTTCTCACACTGGTTTTCCAAACTGACTCGGGTGTTATTTTATTATAATGCTCGGGTCATACCGAGCATATTTATAGATTGCTTTGGATGCATTGGAGCTCTGGAGACGAGGTCTACAAGTCGTATTCATGTATATGTTTATTTTCCGCTACATTGGTTATATTAATTATCAGCAATTGTGAGGATAGGTTGTTATAACTGTCCAAGCTGATGATTGTGATTTGTTGTTCTACTCTGATGGATATATGTATATAACAGTTTCTCTTTTGTACAGATCATTGATATTATATTATATATTGTTCCGCTGCGATTGTGAAATTATGTGTTGTTTTTAGTTTCTTTCTCTTCTTCTCTTATTCTTTCTTCCTTCTTTTCCTCTAACAATCTGGTTTTCCAGCATTCGATTGCTCAACACGCAATACGGTGGACGTGTTAGTGTCGACTTTCGAGGGTCGAAAACTTCGGCTATTACATCCATCTCCTTCAAAAAATTAAAATCTAACAATCGACTCAACCAAAAATCCTAAAATAAGAATCTTTGAACTTGTTGAGCTTAGATCTATAAACCTAGGTGCTTATTAGAGGTTGCGGTCAGGTTTGAGGTGATGAACGTGAGGAATGGAGCACTAGGGTTTAGGTCCGCGCTTGATTTGGAGGGTATTAGGGAAGCGCGACTTTAGATTTGGGTTTGTAAGAGGAAATGTCACCTGGTGGCCGAAATTGGTGAGGTGTAGTGCTTAGGGGTGGAATGCATCGTTTGTGGTCGAGGGAGGCCATGCCCAGGTCGGAAATCAAGGTAGTGGTTCGGGTGTGGACTGAGGGGGTAGGTCGAATGGAGATCTCGATGTGTAGTCGAATGCATTTGTCAGTTCATCGAATAGTAGCTTATGGAGGGAGAGATTTGGAAAATTGCACACGTCCTTACGGGTATTTATGTTTCATTTTTGCAAGGCCATTTGAGGAAGAAGGTATTTGGGAGGGAACGGGTTTGATTGGGTAATTATTTGAAAATATAAGCAATTGGTTAATATAATTGTATTTAGTTTAATCTCAAACTTATAAAATCAATAACTTTCTCTTACGAGGTCCAATCGAGTCACAATCTTTTGCATTGCGCTCGTAATGGCGGAAGTTACCCAATGGAACTGGTTTTGTCGAATTTGGAGTAGGTGAAATTTTGAGCTAAAATCGAACGTCATCCGATTTTAGTTCAAACTGGGACTCCTTAGCATCCGTTGGAATTTTGGTGAATTTAACTCAGCTTTTTAGATAATCAGTATGATATATAGGTTAAATATCCACTTTGAAAATTGAATGTCATTTTACAAGAAATACAGAGAATTTTATAGAGAAATCTGGATTTCTCGCCGTTGTGATTTTTAATTCCAGTTATATGCATGTTGGTTTTATTTCAGTCATACACATGTTATATAGATTGTGAAATGCTGAAATTTGATAGTTTGGCCGTATTGGATGTGACACTGCTATTTGTTAAATGTTGAACATTTTTAGTGATAAAAGGTAGTAATGGCATCAGTTAAGTGTTATAGTAGCTATTGGCCTCGTTATAATATTTTGAAATACTATTAATTGTTGTTTTTGGCTTGGAAATGTTTGTTTGATTTAGAGTATGATTTTGAAATATGATTTTTGGTAATTCTATGATATTTTATTTAAGATTAGTTTTTGTACTCTCTATTTCACTACAACCTTTTTTTTAAATATATGGAAATGTTTTAATTTATTTAGGAAAGTATTTATTTTTATAGAAAAGTTATTACAATAACGAATATTTACTTTAAAGGAAAATAAAAGTTTTTATCTTTATTTTAAAGGGATTTATATTTAAATGAAGGTAGAAAAAATTTTGGAATAAATATTTATGAAACATTTGATATAAAATGTTGTAAAATGGAAGAGATTTATTAATGGCATTTATAAATTAAAGATAGATATATAAACGGTATTTTTTTAAAATAAAAGGATAGGTTTATAAATGGTATTTTATAAAAGGGAAAAATATTATCATTTGATAAAATGGAGAAATAAATCACAGTTGTGATTTATTGTAATATATGGAATGAGCATGTTATGGGAAGTGTAACAACCCGCATATTTGTCGATTTTATATTTAAATATTTTATCATTAGTCGGGTTTTAGTCCGAAAAGCTACTTTTTGCAAATGGTCAAATTAGGACTCGAGACCACTTCCATTGAGTTCGAAACGCCGTTTACAATCTTTTGAGTATAAACATTGATATGTTTGGAGCTAGCCAAAAATTTGACCATTTTCACTTTGGGTTTGGGTTTGGGTTTGGGTTCAGCCCTATGCTAACTTAATACTCAAAACTGAAACCCCCTCTTCATTCACTCCCTCCCCCTCTACTTTTCAGTTCTAAAGAGATTAATGGTGAGTGGAATGGGAAATTAAAACTCCAAACCCTAGTTTCCATTTACAAATCAAGTTCTAGCTCCAAACTAATAGAAGAAACTTTGGTAAGCCTCCTCTTCTTCTTCTCCAACTCATTCTTTTATCAATTTCAGAAATTCCTAAACCTAACTTTGGGAATGTTCTCCTTTTTTAGCATAGATTCAAGCTCATTTGGGTTGTGTTGAAGAGTGGTTGATTCTCCCTTTGCTTTCAAGCTCCTTCTTTATTGTTTTTGTGAAAAGGTGAGATTTTTATCTCACATCTTAAACTATATTTATCTTCGATTGTTAGGTATGAATTCCTAACACTTATTCTTGTGCAATTGCTTTTGGTTTGGATTGATTTGGTGAATATTCCAAATTTTTGTGTTTTGAGTTCAATTCATTGAAAATCCTAACCTTGATGTTTTGATCATGTTTTGTGATGCAACGAAGAGCTCATAGGGCCGGGTAGTCGATAGGCATAAACCCTTAGCGCCAATTGCTCAAGCGATTGCAAATTGGTCGTGTTTGGCCATTGTATGTGGTAGGTTGGGAAGGGGCTGGAAATAGGTCCGGCCGACCGAGCTCTGTAGCCGGCCGACCGACCTGCTTCCAAAGTGCAAAGCACTTCTCTGCCTCAGGGTTTGGTCGACCGACTGCAGAGCTCAGTCGACCGACCTACTTCCCGAGAATTTTTCAGAACAGGGTCCGGTCGACCGAGCCCTGTAGCAGGACGACCGACCTGCTGCTATTTTGCCTATTTCGCCAGTTTTGCGTGGTTTCCAAATTTAATCGATTCGTGTTACTTCCCTACTTGTTGTTATCATTTATTGCCAACTTTGATGACTTCTTTTCTTTGGGATTTTTGGAATATCCATTTTGATGGATTCGGTATCGATTTCTTTGGATTTTATTCACGTCTTCGTATGTGAATTTTGGCGATTGATTGTTTCTACAGTCATTCTTTGTGATTTGTCACTTTAAAAACATAAAGGTTTCAATACTAGTATTAAATATCAAAACTACTTCATCAAAACGATTTCAATTCTATACTCAATATCAAACTCGTTTATAAAACCGTTTTCCAATCTACTAGTATATACAAACCTTTGCCTCACTCGTAAGAGAAATCTAATTAAACGGCTTAGTAAAAAAAGTGGTATGAAACGCTTGCGTTTACTTCGTCGGTTAATTCTTGGACTTGTTCGATTGAACCTTTTGTGACAATTCCTTAGTGAAGATCTACAGTTTGTTCATAAATATTTAAGTTAAGCTAGTGGTCATGGGACATGAAGCTAAACTTTTATATTTACTAGCTTAATGTAATTGACACTTCTTGATGATCATGACGATCCTTTTTATGATTTAGACTAGCAATTGTGCGATGTCTCTTTGTCTGAACGGTTAGACTAGACCTCATCTATGTGATTTCGACTCACACATATCCCTTTGGCTTCGAGGTTAGTCTAGACACCATTTGTGTGATTTCGACTCACACATATCTCTTGTTTGCGAGGTTAGACTAGACACCATCTGTGTGATTTCGACTCACACATACCTCTTTGACTACAAGGTTAGTCTATACCTCATTGGTGTGATTTCGACTCACACATATGGGGTAGCTCGCCATGGTCTTCGGACCGTTATGTGATAGGCCTCTTTCCCTTTTTATGATTTCTGAATTTCGTGCTTTGAATTCTGGAAATTTTATGCTTCACCTATTTTCGTGATTTCTATTGGTATGCTTTATCAATTTTCATATTGGTGATTTCGTGTGTCATTGACTTGTTACGAATACAAGTTTTGGGTATGATGCCCTCTTTGGATCTTTGAGAAGATTCTTGTGATATTGATTAATCTTTTGTTGATTATCATTTTCATACTTATAGTAGTATGCCATTATGGATATTATATGTTTATCCCATATCTCTTATTCTATATCATGTCATCTGATATTTATAGCTAGACTGATCCGTTTATTATTCTCTTATGAAATGATACTCGGGTCAAACCGAGATGTTACAAGTGCTTCTGCTTGACTTCTCTCCAAGGATCTATTACTCTGACTTTTGGCTAACTACTTAGATTGTAGTTTTGTTGTATACATTTGAGATATAGACTCCGTGATGATACTTATGCTTTCGTGTAGCTTGTTGCTATTCTTTTGTATTATCGTGGATCTTTCAGACCACTACTCTGATGTACACTTTCATGTGATATATATTCATATCTTTTTCCGCCTTTGTGATATGGATGTCTGTGACTGATTTGTGTTATGTTTATTTCTATATTTGTTTCCGAAGATTATATATAGCCACTGTGTGATAGCTTTGAGTTTGTATCGGTATGTCGGATTTCCTCCTCATATGAAATACATGCTATACTATCTGACATATCGGTGCTCGCACAAAGAAGTTACATGGATGGTCGCTCCTCAACAGCCTTATTCTCCGTGCTAGTTGACAGCACTACATCGTAGTGTTCTTGCCTAGCGTGGGTATAGAGGTGGGGCATCACAGCTTGGTATCAGAGCCAAACTTCGGAACAATGTAGAATAACTTAACAAGGATCATCGTCCTAAGTCCACCTTTGGAGTCGTGCTTCAGGATTTAGTTCGAGTCTTCAAACCGATTCATCCTGTTTTCTTTATGATTCCTTGTTTTATCTATCAAGATTGCTTGATATTTATTCTGAGAATAACCTTTTTCTTCTTCTTCCTTTCTTTTTTAGAAGAAGAAGAGATGGTTAGTTCTGGTAGTCCTAGCGCTAGTCAATCCAGTAGCCCTTCTCTGGATGGCGCATTCATGTCTGCCCAACAACTTTTGGATCTTGCTAAGAATCAAAGGTTTATCTGTGCTTTGTGTAAGAACCCCGAAATGGTTTTACCTCTGAAACTTGAAGTTCCTTTCAATCAACTTGTGGATATCACTCTTCGACATGAAGAGGCTGGTAAATGAATTGATAGTGATATTGGGATTTCCAAGAAGAGGCATATTAAGTTCAAAAGCCCTTATCCCGATAAGAAGGTAAAGCAAGAAACCTCGGTAGCAAAGACTCCAATCCCTAATCGTGGAGGATGCTACAATTGTAATTCTAAGGACCACTATGCAAAGGAGTGCCCGGAACCACTCTTTTGTCGTTATTGCAAAAATTCAAGTCATCATATTTCTGTCTGCCCATACTTCTGAGCAAGAAGAAAATGGAACCAGAAACTTCGGTAGCCAAGACAACTACCCCAATTCGTAAACAATGCTATAATTGTGGTTCCACAGACCATTATGTTATTAAGTGCCCGAAACCCCTTTATTGCCGCTATTGCAAAGGCTCGGGTCATTACTTATCTACATGTCCCAAGCTTCCAAGCAAGAGAGGAGGAAAGCTGCAAGCCCCTAGCAACTCTTCTCTTGGTCAAGGTATTTCTTATTCAATCCTTGATTACACTTGTTTTGTGATTATCCTATTTGAGTTCTTTTTGATATGGGTTCATCTCATCCTTTTTATATATCAAAAGAACTTGTTGATTCTTTTTCTTTAAAACATTTTGGGCTTGATGACTTCTTTGAGAATTGCGAATCCGTTTGGTGGATCTGCAACACTCAATTTGCTTTATATTGATGTCGAAATTATTTCATGTGATTTTTCTTTCCGAACCGATTTGCATATCACGCGTTGCTTAGGCTTCAGAAATAATTTGCGTGAGAGGATTGGCTTCATCATTATGAGGCCCTCCGTATGGACTATTCATTTTCGACATTTTTAATATGTTAAGCAGATTCATATTTTTCCTTTGTGATTTCGATTCCAAATTAATGGCATCATTTTATTCTTTAAGCTCACAAGTTGAGTAAAGAATTATTTCTCTCAATTGGGTAGTGAATTTTCCGGAATCTTTGAGCTTGTCTTAGGATCATCACCTAAGCAACCTTTTAAGAGGTATTAAGGTCTTTCTAGTTTGACCTTGCCACCGGAGTTCATTATCTAGGAGTTGCAGGAGTTAGCAGTCTGCTTACCACATTCCGCACTCGTTATGATTCTTATGAATGACTTATCATGTCATTCGGTTTATCCAGCTTATTTCATCCAATTTATAAATCGAGTATTCTATGAATATCTCAATAATTCCATTCTTGTATTTATTAATTTTGGATGAAAATAGACATTTAAAATTTTGCAAATCTTTTCCATAAGATTTATTTATAAAGTACAATCTGTTTTTTTATCTTAAACAAGCAAAGAATATTCTCGAAACTTTTAAGAAATATTTTCATCATATAGAAGATGATTTTGTGTTGTATTGCCCATTTAGTGTTTTAAGAATTCTGGTCAATGCGCTTGATCAACGTTATCGATAGGGATTTCCTACACGCTTTGATGAGACATTCAGACACAATAAATTGACTTGTAAAATGTAAATCTTTCTATAAAGATAATTGTGATTTTTAAAGTTTTAGCTTTTTGGGAAAGAAGATTGAATTCTTCCTTTTCGATACTCTTATTCTTGTGATTCCCGAAGGGAACCAAAACTTTATCTTTAGTACCAATGCTAATCGTATTGGTTTAGATGCCATTCTCTTGGAAAAGAGAGCGCGCAATCACTTGTGCTTCTAAATCCTAAAAGCCGATCGAGACTAGGTATGTCACTTATGATCTGGTGCTCGCGGCTATTGTTTTTGCTTTCAAAGTTTGGCATCATCATCTTGGGGAGAAATTGTTCTCCACCTCGATTACAACTCATTGGGATATCTATTTTCTCATAAGAAACTTAATTTGTGTCAACCACGTTGGCTCAAATTTCTTGCATCCTAGGATCTTGATAATCTTTATACTCCCGGATGGGAAAATCGTGTTGCCGATACCCTTAGTCTTTAGCAACAGGCAGTTATTTCTTTGATGATATCCGGATGGAATGATCTCGAGATTTCCTCCACTTGTGAGATTCGAGATCGTGAGTTCTAATTCATGTTCATCTCTTGTTTTACGTAGCCTTGAGGCTCATCCTTCTCTTTTTAACTGCATTCTTGAAGCTTAAAGGCTAGATCCCGAATTGGCTCTTCTTAGCCAAAGTTGTAGGGATAAAATTAATATTGAAAGTTGAAAGACTTCGATATTGATTTTCGTAGCGGCATTCGAAAATTTAGTAGACTTATCGTACCAAATATTAGTGATCTTCGTAAAGATACTTTAGAAGATTCTCATCATTCCAAATTTGCCATTCATCCCGGTAGTAGTAAAGTGTACGCAGATGTAAAGCAACTTTATTATTGGGAGTGAATAAATCTGATATCGCTCACTTTGTTAAGTGTTGCATGACTTGCCAACTTGTTAAGGCCAAACAACAAAGGCCTGGTAGGTTATTGCAACCTTTAGAAATTCCAATTTGGAAGTGGGACCAAATTTCCATGGATTTCAGTGATGGCCTTTCCCGTTCTTGTTCGGATCACGATAGCTTATGGGTGATAGTTGATAGACTTACTATATCCGCCCATTTTATTCCCGTTCGGTCTAACCGAACCGTTTCCCTTTTGGCCAAACTCTTTATCAAGAAAATTGTTAAATTGCCTGGTGTCCCTACTTCAATTATTAGCGATCGCGATCCATTGTTTAATAAGTGGATTTTAGAAAAGTCTTCGAGATTTTAACACCGCTTATCACTCCTAGTCCGATGGACAAACCGAGCGTGTGAATCAAACTCATGAAGACCTTCTTCGTGTTTGTGTGCTTGATTTCAGTGGAAGTTGGGAAGATCATATTTCTCTTGTTGAATTTTCCTATAATAATGGCTTCCAATCTTGTATTGGCATGGTACCTTTTGAGGCACTCTATGGAAGGCCATGCCGATCTCCTTCTTGTTGGCTTGAGGCCGGTGAGAAGCTGGTTTTTAGGTCCAGATTTTATTTGTGTTTCACCTATTAAGGGTGTTTTACGTTTCAGTCAATCGGGAAAAATTAGTGCCTCAATATATTGGGCCATTTCCTATCACTGGACGTAGTGATTCCTTGACGTATCTCCTTTTATTACCGGCTCAAATTTTCTGCTATTCGTGATGTGTTTCGCGTTTCTCAATTACGGAAATGCTTTCGAGATTCCGATTTTATTCTTAAGTCCGGCGTTGTGGAAGAAAATTGAAGTTTCGCCAAATTTAACTTTTGAGCAGCATCCTATTCGTATTATCGCTTCGGAAGTCAAACGTCTTTGAAAATAAAGATGTTCTCTTTGTGTGAGTTCAATGGTTCTCAATCCCAAGGATTTATCTTGGGGAATCTAGAGAATTCATCGAGCGAACACATCCGGATTTTTTTTTCATGCTCTTTGAGGTGAACTTCTTATTTCAAATTTCTTTTTGTGTTAATATGCTTTTATGGTTGTTACTTTTTATTTCCATCTTATATATTGCGAGGACGCAATTTCTCTAAGGAGGGGAGTCTGTAACAACCCGCATATTTGTCGATTTTATATTTAAATATTTTATCGTTAGTCGGATTTTAGTCCGAAAAGCTACCTTTTGCAAACGGTCAAATTAGGACTCGAGACCACTTCCATTGAGTTCGAAACGCCATTTACAATCTTTTGAGTATAAACATTGATATGTTTAGAGCTAGCCAAAAATTTGACCATTTTCACTTTGGGTTTGGGTTTGGGTTCAGCCTTATGTCTAACTTAATACTCAAAACTAAAACCCCCTCTTCATTCACTCCCTCCCCCTCTACTTTTCAGTTCTAAAGAGATTAATGGTGAGTGGAATGGGAAATTAAAACTCCAAACCCTAGTTTCCATTTACAAATCAAGTTCTAGCTCCAAACTAATAGAAGAAACTTTGGTAAGCCTCCTCTTCTTCTTCTCCAACTCATTCTTTTATCAATTTCAGAAATTCCTAAACCTAAATTTGGGAATGTTCTCCTTTTTTAGCATAGATTCAAGCTCATTTGGGTTGTGTTGAAGAGTGGTTGATTCTCCCTTTGCTTTCAAGCTCCTTCTTCATTGTTTTTGTGAAAAGGTGAGATTTTTATCTCACATCTTAAACTATATTTATCTTCGATTGTTAGGTATGAATTCCTAACACTTATTCTTGTGCAATTGCTTTTGGTTTGGATTGATTTGGTGAATATTCCAAATTTTTGTGTTTTGAGTTCAATTCATTGAAAATCCTAACCTTGATGTTTTGATCATGTTTTGTGATGCAACGAAGAGCTCATAGGGCCGGGTAGTCGATAGGCATAAACCCTTAGCGCCAATTTCTCAAGCGGTTGCAAATTGGTCGTGTTTGGCCATTGTATATGGTAGGCTGGGAAGGGACTGGAAATAGGTCCGGCCGACCGAGCTCTGTAGCCGGCCGACCAACCTGCTTCCAAAGTGCAAAGCACTTCTCTGCCTCAGGGTTTGGTCGACCGACTGCAGAGCTCAGTCGACCGACCTGCTTCCCGAGAATTTTTCAGAATAGGGTCCGGTCGACCGAGCCCTGTAGCAGGCCGACCGACCTGCTGCTATTTTGCCTATTTCGCCAGTTTTGCGTGGTTTCCAAATTTAATCGATTCGTGTTACTTCCCTACTTGTTGTTATCATTTATTGCCAACTTTGATGACTTCTTTTCTTTGGGATTTTTGGAATATCCATTTTGATGGATTCGGTATCGATTTCTTTGGATTTTATTCACGTCTTCGTATGTGAATTTTGGCGATTGATTGTTTCTACAGTCATTCTTTGTGATTTGTCACTTTAAAAACATAAAGGTTTCAATACTAGTATTAAATATCAAAACTTCTTCATCAAAACGATTTCAATTCTATACTCAATATCAAACTCGTTTATAAAACCGTTTTCCAATCTACTAGTATATACAAACCGTTGCCTCACTCGTATGAGAAATCTAATTAAACGGCTTAGTAAAACAAGTGGTATGAAACGCTTGCGTTTACTTCGTCGGTTAATTCTTGGACTTGTTCGATTGAACCTTTTGTGACAATTCCCTAGTGAAGATCTACAGTTTGTTCGTAAATATTTAAGTTAAGCTAGTGGTTATGGGACATGAAGCTAAACTTTTATATTTACTAGCTTAATGTAATTGACACTTCTTGATGATCATGACGATCCTTTTTATGATTTAGACTAGCAATTGTGCGATGTCTCTTTGTCTGCACGGTTAGACTAGACCTCATCTATGTGATTTCAACTCAAACATATCCCTTTGGCTTCGAGGTTTGTCTAGACACCATTTGTGTGATTTCGACTCACACATATCTCTTGTTTGCGAGGTTAGACTAGACACCATCTGTGTGATTTCGACTCACACATACCTCTTTGACTACAAGGTTAGTCTATACCTCATAGGTGTGATTTCGACTCACACATATGGGGTAGCTCGCCATGGTCTTCGGACCGTTATGTGATAGGCCTCTTTCCCTTTTTATGATTTCTGAATTTCATGCGTTGAATTCTGGAAATTTTATGCTTCACCTATTTTTGTGATTTCTATTGGTATGCTTTATCAATTTTCATATTGGTGATTTCGTGTGTCATTGACTTGTTACGAATACAAGTTTTGGGTATGATTTCCTCTTTGGATCTTTGAGAAGATTCTTGTGATATTGATTAATCTTTTGTTGATTATCATTTTCATACTTATAGTAGTATGCCATTATGGATATTATATGTTTATGCCATATCTCTTATTCTATATCATGTCATCTGATATTTATAACTAGACTGATCCGTTTATTATTTTCTTATGAAATGATACTCGGGTCAGACCGAGATGTTACAGGTGCTTCTGCTTGACTTCTCTCCAAGGATCTATTACTCTGACTTTTGGCTAACTACTTAGATTGTAGTTTTGTTGTATACATTTGAGATATAGACTCCGTGATGTATACTTATGCTTTCGTGTAGCTTGTTGCTATTCTTTTGTATTATCGTGGATCTTTCAGACCACTACTCTGATGTACACTTTCATGTGATATATATTCATATCTTTTTCCGCCTTTGTGATATGGATGTCTGTGACTGATTTGTGTTATGTTTATTTCTATATTTGTTTCCGAAGATTATATATAGCCACTGTGTGATAGCTTTGAGTTTGTATCGGTATGTCGGATTTCCTCCTCATATGAAATACATGCTATACTATTTGACATATCGGTGCTCGCACAAAGAAGTTACATGGATGGTCGCTCCTCAACAGCCTTATTCTCCGTGCTAGTTGACAGCACTACATCGTAGTGTTCTTGGCTAGCGTGGGTATAGAGGTGGGGCGTCACAGGAAGTATATGAGATTTATAATTATATTTGGAGTTTTGTTTTATATTTGGTTTGTTTTCTAAAAGGAGTTTTGTAATTATATTTAGGATTTTGTAAAAGGTGTTTTATTTAATGAATTTGGAGTTTTATAAAAAGAGTTGCAAATAAATTTGGGGGTTTATAAAATGAGCTTTATAAATGATATTTAATAAAAGAAGTTTTATAAAAGAGTTTTATAAATAGTATAATGGATGTTTCTAAAGGGGTTTATTAAATAATTCTAGAGATTTATAAAAGGAGGTTTATAACTATGTTTGGATATTTATAAATGGAATTTTATAATTTAAAAATAATATTTTATAAATGGAGTTTGTAAATATAAGGAGTTTTATAAAGGCATTTTATAAAGGGGGAATTAATTTAAAGGACAAAAATTTGTATATTTTTAGCCTCAAGGACACGACCTCAATATTTTAACCACAAGGACAAACATTCTACTAAAAATTGTTCATAAGGACAAACATTCTTTCAAAATTATTCATAAGGACAAACATTTTTCCAAAACTGATACCGAACTAAAAACTGATACCTAAAAACTGCTATCGATAACTACAAACTGATACCTAAAAACTATAAAAACTGATACTTAAAGAAAGTTGTCCTTCAGGCTAAAATACTGAAGGTCTGTCCTTGAGGCTAAATGCTGAGAAATTTTGTCCTTGACAATAATTTCCTGTTTTATAAAGGCATTTTATAAAGAGGGATTTATAAAAAGACTGAGACCCGATTTCCATAAATGATCATTTTAAATTATGATGGTATGGAATATGTTCTTCCCATACTTAACACCAAATTCCGAGTTCTGAAAACTCGTCTCTATCTTAAGAATTAAGAACGTGTGTCGAGGAAAGGTTAGTTTTCTAACTTATCTGATCTCATTGTTAATTGAGGGATAGTATTGTTTGAAATCGAGAAGTGGTGGTAAGTATATTTGTCCCAATTTCTATGCGATCTATTTACTTCCCACCAAAAGGAAGGTGTTTGGGTTTATTGTTATTAATGTTTATAAATGACATTGTTTTAACCTAATTGAGTATGTGTAACGACCCACTATTTTGGACCATTCAAATCGATAATAATCCACACATGTATGACTTGAATAATTCAAAATAACAGATTGTAAATAAATTTTGGAGCAAAGGAAATACAATCACAGAATCACAGACACGGAATATCAGAAATACTCGCAGCGGAAATTAAAATACCATAGTAGTTCATGAAGCTACTATAACAAACTCTCAAAACAAAATACATAATATCAGTCAGAAAACATATACAATAGAAATCTCAAATACATAGAAGTTTATAATACCAGAGCTGAAATAGAACAACTGAAACTGAAATGGATAGATAACTAGACAAGCAAAATCTCCAGCGATTCCTAGCTCCAGAAAGAAATCCAAAGCTAAGCTGTAAATACTCAGGCTGAACCGAGCGTAAAGCAAAATACAAAACACTCGAGTCAGGACAATATATACTTATATAATGTAAACTAACTCAAGTGAACTGTAGCAGTAATGCATAATAACTTAAAGGATGCTTGGAATCGCCCATCCTCTAAGGATCAGTTAAACCATAAATTAAATACATCCCGTGGTTAAAATGTCAAAATTTGTATTTTATACTTATAAATCAAATATCATTTCAAAATTCAATATCATTTCAAATCTATTTCAAAATATCCAAATATATTCAAATCAAAATATTCCAATTAAACCATTTCAAAAATGAAATTATTATATTTAATATTCAAATATTCAATTCTCAAAATTTTAGTCTTTTCACAATTCATTTATTCACTTCAATTTATTAGAACAGTAAAATTTCAACTTTCGCAGCACTTAGAAAATTCTACGGAAAGTTATGTTTAAAAACAATTTAGTTAGCAAAAGACAGCATTTAAATGCTGTAATAGGTTTAGATTTCAAATAAAACTTTAGTTAAATTCAACAACTACAGCACTCACAAAGTGCAGTAACAGCCCTAAGTTCATTTTAGCCATTTAGTTCATTTATATCCATTACAGCATTTACAAAATGCTGTAATATCCTTTATTTTAGAAATGATAGCATTTCAAAAAGGCTGCCAATTAAAATTCAAGAATTTAAATAAAATTTAATAACCAATTAAATTTTAATTTAAATCATTTTAACTTATAAAATCATATAATTTCACACTTTAAAACAATCATTGAAATACCGTTATATTTATGATTTTATAAAGTTAAATTTGCATTCAAAATCAAATTTAATAATAATTTTACTTATTAAATTCCAGCATTAATTTCTTTTCTTTATAATTAAATATTTTAACTAAACATTTAAGTTTATATTTCAAAATATAACCTATTTTCATTTTATTTACTTAATTAAAAATTCACATTTTTACAAAATTCACAAATTTCCAATTTAGGTTATATTTCAAAATTCAACTTAAATATCCATTTATTTCATATTTTATTTATACAAAAATCATTAACACTTTATAAAAATCATTTAATTTCATTTTAAATCAAAATTGTCATATTTTCTTACTTTACATAAATCCTATTTATAAACAAAATCATAAATTCCAAAATTAACTTATATTTCAAATTCCACTTCACCATTTACTTAATTCACGTATTTAATTTATAGAAAATCACTAATATTTTATAAAAATAATTTTAATTAAATTTAAATCAAAATATCATAATATTTACATTTTTTTATATACTTTAAAATTTAGAAAAATGTTTTAACCACAGTCTCTATAAAAATTTCTAACTTAAATAAAATGATACGGATAATATATCATTTCAATCCGTGATTTTCAAAGGAAAAATCCGGGTTTTATCATTTCAAACCCGCAATCCCAAGTTAAATGAAATAAATAAAAATTGTTTAGGCCTATCATTTCATCCCATAACGATTTTTCCATATTCTAAAGTCCGTTCGGGTATTTATCATTTCAACCCATAGTGATTCTAATCTATAGGGAACTTGCAGTGTGCTCAACTGATATAAATAAATAGATTAGCATCGTATCACAGTAACTGATAATATAACATGTGTAATAACAGGGGTGAGCATCATATGATCATAACATAAGCAGTTATAACATGATGATATAGTTTTACAGATTCAAATGGTGTCAGTTTACTAGTTATATAAGTACAAATTGTCTGGTGAGAATTTCTCACTTGTTTAAGCTGGAGATGACAACCACAAACACACACCAAAGATTTCCAGAGGCACGAAAGCACGACAATGATTTGAGTGTGAGAGAGACAAGGTTGATTGCCTTGAACAAATTCAAACAAAACAAGCATAAACAACATAAGTTTCAAACCAAAATAAAGTTAAACAATGTTAGGAATAAATGCATAAAACAAAACCAAAGTCTTTGCACTTGCTTTCTACCACCAATGCTTCAGCTATAGATCTGAAATACATGGCTAAGGAGTGGTGTAACAACCCGGGATTTAGCTTCAATTTATAATCGTCATTTAACGGTTAAAGTGATGATAAATTGCTATTGGAATTTAAATCTAGTTGAAATTCTTTTATAAAATGTTAAGTGTTGGGCAGACTAAAATTAATCGTGGCCCATGGTTCTTTGTTTAGCCGAGATAATATGAGAGGCAAACCGATCCCCTCTTTCATTTTCAGTTCGTAACCCTAAATAAAAAAACGAAAGAAAAGGAAAAATGGCGGCTCAATGTTTTTCGTTCGTCTCCAATTAGAGCTTAGTGAAATCGAGAGGCCGACTTCAATGGCTAGGATCGATCATTTCCTCGTCACTCTCTTCGGCAGTGGGTTGCACGCGTTGAACTGAGGTGAGTGAATTTCACTTTCACTCACATCTAATTCAAAATGTTGTTTGTTTATGATTCGAGCTCTTGATTTCGTTTTTATCAGTTCGCTCTCCTTTATTGAGTTCGTTATGTATGCTTGAATTTGTCAATTGATTTGTTCAGCCGTTCGAGGTTGTGGATATTAGTGATTTCTCTGATCTTATGAATTTCGTATAATCTGATGTTTAATATTCACAGAATTGATTTTTATCTTAGTTCGATTCTTGGCTTACACGGCCTTGTTATTGCTGTGACAATTTTGGTTACTGACTCGTTTCAATCTAATGTTTTGTAAAAAGATTCGAATTTCAAACTCGTGTTCAACTGAGAGTTGCTTGACTTCGTCTCGGCCATTCGAGTAGATTTTGATGATTGATGATTTATCTTGGTCACTCGATTTTGTTTTAATACTAGGATTAATCTATGACTTGTTCCAATTCCTTGATTTATTGAAAATCACGGTGTTGATTTGAGTTGATATTGGCCTCTTTGATTTTGTTGACATTCGAACTTGTTCGATCCTTTAATTTGAAACTGCTGCTTCATGAATTTGATTGCATTGGGCTATATGAAGCTAATTGGATTTCTGGACTTTGTATGCTCTGCAAATACTTTTTGATATATGCATATTTGTTGAACTGCACCCCTGGTTTTCAAATTGTATGTTTGTAGACGTGCATGCTTTTGATAATTATGTTTCCAGGCTGCCATGTTGTAGTCGTCTTGTAATCTAGTTATGCAGATTGCCTTGAGTATATGTGTTTGTTGTTTTGGTTGACTTTGACCTGCGGTTGTCTTCGACTGCAAACTTGATTTTGTGATGTTGATGCCATCAAGAACACGTCGTCAAAAATATACCTCGCTGCCAAAAATCTCGTACTCGAGAACGAGCCTCCCACCATCGATCGCTGATGCCATCAAGAACACGTCGTCCCCACCATCCTGACCTTCGCATGCAAACAAGCTCCAGCCACAGTCGGCCCCAATATCGAGCGCGCTGCCACCTGAATGCCCTCGCGTACGCGACCATTGCGATTGCAAAGAGAGCGCGACGCCATCGGCCTCCCCCCTTGCTTGACTTCCACGGTGCCGCGATGCCCTAAATCGCCGCCCTCCTGCCCTAGGCTCACGAGCTCACGCGAAATTGAGGATGCCTGGCCTGCAATTGAAATCGCGACATCCTCCTTTTTCTTTTTCTTTTTTTTGATGAAGAACGAAACGGTTTTGATTTCCTTTGTTTTGAATTCGTTTGCAGCCATTATTTATTTTCGTTTGAGATTTGTTTTCTCGTTATAATATGCTAAGAGGCGGGTTGGGATTGGTTGGAGAAGAAGGGGGGTTTTAATTACATTTGATTTTCGAACGAGAGGGATTATTTAAAATTGCTCGGGTATGGGTTGCACGATCTCGCGTCGTGATAGTAGGCGCGAGTTTAGGGAAGAACGTGCTGAGGTGACTAAATATTTTAAAATTTAAATTTAAATTGAATTCGTTTTAAAACTTCAATGCATTTACTCAACGTGTGCTCATATATCAACTCCGAAAAATACGAAATTTGAAACCCGGTAATAATTCAATATTCCGGATCCAATGGAACTGGTTTCGTCGAATTCCGAGACTGTGCCTCGGACGGCTATTTTAAATATCGATTCAAACGATATAATTTCAAAACTGAACAAATCAATTTCAAATTCGATTCTGAAGTTTCAATTATCTTTAGTATTGTCAATACGAATTTTAAAAGCTTTTGAAATATTTTTCTCCAGCTTAAAACTGAAGATTCAAATTTTTATTCAACTTACAATAGATTAAATTTTATAATTTAATCGCCAAATTTATTCTGATAATTTGAAATTCAAGTCAAACTATCATTCAAATATTTAAAATTAATTAAATATTTTCAATTTAAATTGTTCAAAATTCTGGGTCGTTACAATCTTCCCCCCTTAAAAGAATTTCGTCCCGAAATTACAAGTTAGGAAAAATGGTCCTTAACTCGTCTACTATTTTTCACAATCCAATAGTTTTATCAATTCTTCAAAACAAATCTTTCTACTAAAGATTCGTTATTAATTCAACTAACTTTCCAACTTCAATTATAAGTTCAAACAACATTGTTTACTTCAAAATTCAAATTTAAATTTAAATCGAATTTTAAACTTTCAAAATTTTCTCAAAAATTTTCTAACACTCGAAATTTTTGAAAAATTTCGCCAGCGTCTCCTTTGCACGGCTAACCCGGTACGACTACAAAACGTCCCTACGGACTCTCAAATTTCAAAAAGAAAAAGAAAAAGCCAAGCGGCTAGACAAGAAAATCATCAAATCTCATATTGAAATTCAAATACTTACCTTTTGTCGAGCAATTCAAATTTATCTTTGAAATCAAAATTTCCAATTCCTTTATACACCTGTATATCCTACTAGCCATAATATCTAGTTACAACATTCTAACCATTTTGCACATTTTATTACAAAATTTTTAATATATGCTTCTTATACATTTTTACTTCACTATTGAAGTTATATTCATTATCATTCAATCTTACATTTCAAATTTCATTTGAATTTAATTCGCAATTTCAATCTAATTTGGATTCAGTTTAACTTCTGAATATTGAATTTCATCAACTATCTTTCATTCAACTGCACTATTTAAATTAGTTCCAGTTACTAATTCATTACAAATTCTAGTTCACTTTATTCGAATTTGTTTTCAACATTCAGTTTCAATTCCAGTTTTATTCTTTTGCTCATTTCCAAAATTTATTTACAATTCACTATTTCGGTTTATAACCACTTATATTAAACTGGATTTCAAATTCGAATTCAATTTACCTTTCTTTTATAATTATTGAATTTAATTCGTTTCAAACATTATTCATTTGGTCAATATTCAATTAGCTTCACCTACTAATTTTAGTTTAATACTTCACTTTGTTTTCCACAAATCAAATTCAATTCTAGTTCTATTTACTTTCAAATTCAAAATGAATTTTAACATTCAATTTCATTTTCTTGCACTTGCAATTGCAAATTTATTTATTCATTCACAATTTCATTCATTTTCATTTGAATTTTATTCCAAACAGATTTCAAATATTTTATAAGTCTTCGACTTATTTACATTTCGATTAATAAAATCATTTATACATTCACATTACTAATTTCATTCCATTAATGAATTTTAATTTCAATTATCTTCTTGGAATTCCATTCCGAATTATAAATCACATTTACAATTTATATTTACAATATCTATTTGTATATGAATTCATTTCCTTATCTTTCAATTTACATTTATAAATTTCATTTGTTAAATGAATTTATCTCCAAATCTTTGGTTATTATTCTATTTCTTATTCAATTTCAATATAACAATGATAATATTTCAATGTTATTACTTCCTAACAACCAAACATCCATTTACTATAATAATTCATAGAAAAAACATTTCTTTTCTATATAAAAATAGTTTTGGGTAAAATTATTTCATTTACCCCATTTTAAAACAATACTGTGCCGAATTGTTCTATATAAGTGTTTAGAGATCCCTATCGATAGAGTTGTCCAGACCATACCGACCAGAATCCATATACCACTCCACAAATCAATCATCACAATATAAAACAATTTTATATTCACTAACAAATACACGCTCGTATCTATTATTACACTCATTCTAGAGTACTACTGACTCTATCTCTAATGAGTAACACCCAATAGAGCAGGGTTGTCGCTTAACCATATGCTCTGATACCACTTTGTAAGGACCCGATTCTTCGACTTTCGAAAAATTGACATCAATACGTCCACTGTATCAACTACCGAGCAACCGAATGCCGGAAAACCGAATTCTTAGGGTTTAAAAGAAGAGGTAGAAGAAAAAGAAAAGAAGAACAACAGAACAACATCAGAAACAGAAACAATATCAGAATCTCACATATCGCAGCGGAACAATATATAATAGATAATCACTATTCTTTTAAAACAAAGAACTATATCAGTTTATACATACATCAATCAGAGTCAATATACAACACAACACATCAATGGACAGTTATATAAATTTGTCCTCATACAAAATATACAGCGGAATAATACAAAGTATAGGTGATACGTTTTGCCATCCAGCTTGCTTCCAAAGCTCCAGAATATCCAGAATATCCTGATAACATAACTCTAGGCTGCCCGTGTGGAAAATGATGGGCACCCAGAGTTTAGAAGGGAAACAATAAACTCCGAGTCAGTCATGGTGACTGGTGTGAGATCGTAAAACAGTTATTTATCTTTAAAATAAAAATGGGATAATTTTTAAAGTCAATTCGAAATGCTTTTGGAAAATGAAACTACCATAAGACCTCCCACCACACACACAATGCAAACGCAGACTTGGAGGAGATTTCTTCTTATGTTAGTCAAAGATTCTTACTACGCAAAACAAATAATTTGATTTGATATTATTATTAGTGCATAGTGTAGAAAACATTTCGAAAGTAGAATATAAATCTTAGCCAGCATAGGTACCATTATATTATGCCTGCTATAGCTGCCTCCTGAGTAGACAGGTTATACAATTGAAATTGTAAAGGCTCGTATTGTTTCTTTGGATTTCCAACAAATGGTCAGGCTAAGGAACTTCCTTTGCCACGAAGGAAGGCCTCTGGAAAGACGTCCCGAGAAATAACCTAACATTACGGTTAGATCTCTGCCAACACAAGGTCGGGTTACCTCTGCAAAAGTAGGTAACTACCGACACGCGTATGTCATCCCCCGATCGTAACCGATCTTCCCGAGGATCCTCGATTTCCAACAACCACATAATAAATTTGCAGTGTCAACATAGGTTAAATATCTGGGCTCCATACCATGATACCACCTCTATCCAGAAGGAATGACATACACTAAGGGACGCTACTCCCTAGAACCTTGCTGCATCCTTCCTGTTTTGACCATTTCCGGGGTGTGAGGTCGGACGAAGTCTCATCCACAAAGCAACGCTTTGTCACAAAGCCATGCTTCGGGTCAAACAAATGATCAAAGAAATGATCACAAAGATAAATGATCAAACTAATGATCCTATCACAAATGATCAAACAATGATCATTTCACAGCTACACTCAGCATTTCACGTTACCAAATTGGGAGTATATTGCTAATAAATTTCAACTACATAACCTCTGAGCTCGTACGTCTCAGAGAAGGGTGTTAAGCTAAGAGAATAAATTCTCCGCCACCAATAGAAATGTATTTGAAAGAAATCAGCTTTATATCTCACTTTGTAACGTCAGACACACAACCATACAAGTCTATTCCGGGATCGAACAGAACTGAAGCCACTTCTCACGAAGCCCTTGCAAATCCGGATAATTTTCTAATCACGTCTGGACTTCCCGTCACTAAGGGTGATAAAACCTCTAAATCGGAGATCAGCCGATGTAGAGTAACTCGACGGTAATCCTTCCGTTTTCAAAAATATCTGGTCTTCAACACCGGTCATCAAATGCAATCCATAACGACGTATCACATATTCGAAATGGGTTATATGACCCCAAAGTCCTTTCCCGGCTAACCCGAATAGTGAGCGCTTATTCAAAAATAAGTGTGGCATTGAAATTCATCCAATTCACAACAAATACCCATTCAAGGTAAGTATTGATAGTCGGTTATTTAACTATCAATAAAGATGCGCAACATCATCAGATTCCAAATAATCTTCCCAAATTATTTATTTTCCAAAATATCTTCACTAGATATAAAATTTCCACACTTTAAAAATAAATCAACGTTTATTTTTCTAAACAATTTCCCTTTCCTTTTATAAATTCCATATTGAATTTATATTTCAAATATCTACTGATATACGATTTTCAATTGATTTCAATATTCACTTTCGATTTATCTTTAAGAAGATAAAATCTCAAACCCTTCGTTTCATATTGGAAAAGCATTTCCATACTTATCTAATAATAAGTAATTCACAAATCTATTTATTTTCAACAATTGAAAATATTCGATATACTTAAATAAATATTAAGTATAAATTTCATTCTTTAAGGAAATCATTTACTATAACAACATCTATTAGAGTCAAAACGAATGTTACGTAAAACATCGTTACGACGACTCAAAATCACTAGTATAGGGATTCGAAATTAAAATAGATATATAAATCCTAATACTATATAAAAACATTTCCTTTCGGAAATCATTTACTATAACAACTGTGTTATAGTCCACCATTTCCTTCCTCGAAAACGTCTATTTCAACAATGAATGTTGAAATCTATGGTTTCGATAGTTAATACATTTTAAAACATCTTTAAATCGTTTTCATTCTATTCCAATATCACTTTCCCAAAACAGATCCATTTTATTTAATAAAATATTCACTGTCCAAAATCGTGAATATATCTCACTAACCAAATTTCACTATTTTCTACACATTTTATTTCAAGAATTATCCACTATCCAAAATCGTGGATAAAATTCCCAACCAACTCTTATTATTTACAACATTTAACTTAAAGGATAATTCGCTGTCCAAAATCACGAATATATCTCCTTTAATAACTTCTACGTTTAAATTACCAAATTCAATTGGTTTCGGATTTATAAAACAACGTTTATAAATTCACCTTTATATTTCATAACAACTTTGATCTATAAATCACCTTTATTAACAAATTCAATTTATAACTCAATATATATACACAAGTCCATATTATAAGTTAATAACTTATAATTCATTTATTTTAAAAGAAATCGTTCTTTTAAACTTCACAAAATTTAAAACTTTCAGATTTCATTAACTTATGAAATCCCATTTATACTTCATTTTAACACTTATAAAAACTTGTCTTATAATCCCAATATTTTTAAATTTATAAATATCCATTTTTGTACATCTTCTATATACATCGTTTTTAATAATTCAAAAATCCCAATCCAAACCATTTTATAAATTACTTAAACATTTATTTCAAAAAATTACCTTTCGGTTATATTTCACAAAAATCATAATTTTTATAACTTTAAAATTGGATGCGATGATGCCACAGCACCAAATAATCAAACACGACATCCAAACATCATATATCAATATGACAACAGAATATATAACAATATCTGTAAATAAATCAATACAGTTGAGGAATCCAGTTGGATCCCTCCAACCTGTTTCCCTGCATCCACTGATGTTAGCACAATACCAATTCCACTTCGAGGTGGAATATCGCGGTATATGGGATTTATAAATATATCATCCGCTTACTAATGGCGCAATAAGGTCTCATCCGCTATATAGTGCGGGAAATCAATCAATCCAATATATACATATGCCAATATGTATATATTGATATATATATATATAGATATATCCTACTATATCTAATATCACATCCAAATAGCAATCAATCAAATCAATAACTGTAAAATCCAATTTTCATTTGAGTGAGAAAATCTCACCTTAGCTTTTTATTTGCAATCCAAATTCCATTTCTGCTTTGATTTCTCTATTTAAGACCTTGAATAAATATTATAAAATTTTATTAATATTCGAACAAATCGAATAATCCATTTTCCATTTCATAATTCAATTAACTAGTAATTTATTTTAAACTAAAAAATTTCCCTTTAGAAAAAGTATTTTAGTAACTAAAATAATTAGACAAGTTAATTTAACGAGTTAATCACCCTAATTCATTATTTTAAAATGAACTGGTAACATTTTAATATATAGATATGTATTTGAATTTTTTTTTCCTTTGAACTGCCTACACTTATAAAAAAATATTCTATATAGATTTCATAAAATCTATTTTATATAAATTCTTATATTTTTTTCCAAAATCTATAAAAATTTCTGTTTTGCATATATATTTTTAAGATTAAATCAATTTTCACTTTTAAACTTTTAAATTAAATAACAAATTATAAAATTAAATTCTGTAACAGCAAATATACCTCGCTGCCAAAAATCTCGTACTCGAGAACGAGCCTCCCACCATCGATCGCTGATGCCATCAAGAACACGTCGTCCCCACCATCCTGACCTTCGCACGCAAACAAGCTCCAACCACAGTCGGCCCCAATATCGAGCGCGCTGCCACCTGAACACCCTCGCGTACGCGACCATCGCGATTGCAAAGAGAGCGCGACGCCATCGGCCTCCCCCCTTGCTCGACTTCCATGGCGCCGTGATGCCTTAAATCGCCGCCCTCCTGCCCTAGGCTCACGAGCTCACGCGAAATCGAGGATGCCTGGCCTGCAATTGAAATCGCGACATCTTCCTTTTTCTTTTTCTTTTTTTTGATGAAGAACGAAACGGTTTTGATTTCCTTTGTTTTGAATTCGTTCGCAGCCACTATTTATTTTCGTTTGAGATTTGTTTTCTCGTTATAATATGTTGAGAGGCGGGTTGGGATTGATTGGAGAAGAAGGGGGGTTTTAATTACATTTGATTTTCGAACGAGAGGGATTATTTAAAATTGCTCGGGTTTGGGTTGCACGATCTCGCGTCGTGATAGTAGGCGCGAGTTTAGGGAAGAACGTGCTGAGGTGTAAGAGTCCAAAAACTCGGCCTTCGAAAATCGGCACCCGTACTTCACTTGTACTCAAAATGCCGTAGATTCAAACGCCGAATCTGGCTTCCCGGAGCTATAACACAATTTAGTAAATAACACAGCGGAAGAAAAGAATAATACATTGATATACAATATCTGATACGACAGAGTGATACAATGAATATCAATATACATCAGAGATATGATACAAGAACTAGCAGCGGAAAAGAAAATGATAACAACAGCAGCGGAACAATATCAATAGAAATGATAACTCCAAAATGATCTTCAGACAAGAATGAATCCACAACTCCAAGATAAGCAACTCCGATGAATGAACTAGCTCCAGATAATCTACTAAACCTGAATATCTGAAAAACCCAACTCTAGACTGCCCGTGTGGAAAATGATGGGCACCCAGAGTTTAGGAAGGGAACAATAAACTCCGGATCAGTCATGGGACTGGTGTGAGCAACAAAAACAGTTTTATCTTTAAACAAACACAAAGGGTTTTAAACATTGAAATCCGCAATGCTTTTAGAAAATGAAACTACCATAAGACCTCCCGCCACACACACAATGCAATCGCAGAATTGGAGGAGATTTCTTCTTATGATAGTCAAACATGCTTACTACGCAAATCATTGGATATTATCATTAGTGCATAGTGCAGAAACATTTCGAAAGTATAATATTAATCTTAGCCAACATACGACCAGTATCGTATGCCTACTATAGCTACTATGTTCAATAGCAGGTTACCGCCACATTCCATAGCAGGTTATACAACTAAAACCGTACAAGGTTCGTATTGTTTTTTTTGGATTTTCCAACAAATGGTCAGGCTAAGGAACTTCCTTCCGCCGCATGGGAACGCCTCTGGCGGGACGCCCCGAGAGACAAACTGCTCTCTGCCAAACAAAGCCGGGTTACCCCTGTAACAGGTAACTCACGAATATGCCACCTCCCGGTCCTTTGGGACCTTTATCCGAGCGCTCGTAACCATCATCACACATCATAAAGAAGGTGTATCCACATGAGTAAGTATCTAGGCTCCATACCATGATACCACCCTTTTCCAGAAGGAAATGACATACCCTAAAGGGCGCGACCCTCATAACCTTGCCGCAACGATCCTGTTTCGACCATTTCCGGGTTGTGAGGCCCTGACGAAGTCTCGTCCACAAAGCTACGCTTTTTCAAAAAGCCACGCTTTGGGTCAACAGATGATCAACCTATGATCACAAAGATAAATGATCAAACAAAAGATCATATCACAAATGATCAAACATTGATCATCACACAGCAACACTCAGCATGCCACATTACCAAATTGGGATATATTGCTGATAACTTCAACTACATAACCTCTGAGCTCGTACGTCTCAGAGAAGGGTGTTAAGCTAAGAGAATAAATTCTCCGCCACCAAACAGAAATGTATTTGAAAGAAATCGGCTTTATATCTCAAAGTGTAATGTCAGACATGTATCCATATAAGTCTGTTCCGGGTTCGAACAGAACCGAAGGCACTTCTCACGAAGCCCTTGCAAATCCGGATAACTTTCAATCACGTCCGGACTTCCCGTCACAAAAGAGTGATATAAATCTCTATACCGGGAGCTACCCAGTGCAGAGACATTCGACAGGTTGTCCTTTCATTTTCAAAAAATATCCGGTCTTCAACACCGGTCTTCAAATGCTATCCATATACGACGTATCACTATTCGGAATGGGTTATATGACACTAAGGTCCTCTCCCGGCTAAACCGAATAATGTGCGCAATATTTTAAAAACATATGGATATTGGGATTTCAATTAAGTCACAACTTAAACCCAAACTTTCTTTTCAAATGGTTTAACAAATTACCATTTCAGATCTTTTAAACAAAAAGATTCATTTTAACAACCTTAAATGGTTTAAACAATTTTCCACATTTTAATCTTTTAAACAAAAGATTCATTCACAGATTTTCCAAATCAATTTCCATTTCAATTTGATTAACTCGTTAAATCTTTAAGTCAAGATTTAACTGATAGCTTTCAAAACAATTTCATTTCAAATGGTTTAAACAAATCATCACTTTAAATCTGTTAAAAATAAACAGATTCAATTCATAGCTTTCTAAAAGAATTCATTCATAGTTTGGAAAATCTATTTTTCAATTCAATCTTGAAATTCCTTTAATTAAACTGAAATTTCATTTCTTATCTGAAAGCTTTTAATTCTTTTAAAACGAACAGTTTTCATTTTTGAAAATCTGATTCATTCATACGAGTTAAGGTTCTTCTTGGGTTAAAATCAAATTCTCAAAAATTTACATTTAAAATGGTTTAAATTCATATAAACACATTAATACGTTGAACAGCCTTTTTAAACCCTAGTTCCCAAATCATAGAATTCAATTTCAAATATTGAATTCAAATTTAAATCAAATTATTTAAATTTTCAAAACTCGATTAAGTTATTCAAAATAACTTTTATTTTTGAAATTCTATTTCGAAAGCTTTTCACTTTTAAAACCCAAATTTCTAATTTCAAAATCAATTGAAATTAAAATTTCAATTTCAAAAACATCAAATTTAAATTATCTGTGACTTAACCGATTTCCACGTGAAATCCATATTTGTGTGTGTAAAGGTGTAGTCCAGGGGTTTAACACAATAGTGCAACACGATGAATCATCACAGATCAGAATACAGAAATATAGTTGATAATTGATATAAACTATATCGCTTATCGTTTAGGCATAGATCACAGATATATAAATATCACAGGTGATAAAATACATCACAGATTAAAACACAAATCAGGGTATATCACAAAGCATCAAATATCAGGGATATCAAACAATTCAATTATTCAGTCAAGTCCAAACATTCACAATTAAATTTATTAATCCTTTGATTTATTATTTTTTTTAGGAAATTAAATCTTTAATTACTTACCATTAAGCAATCCTCTTATAACCATAAGTCATAAATTTCCAATTAATCTTTATTATTGAATTAATCAAGATATCCAAATTTAATTACAACTAGTAATTAACCCCTTAATTACTTTCATTAAGTAGTTAACAATTATAATTGATTATCTTAATAAATAAATCTAATAATTTATCAAAATTAACCACATTAATTTAATTACTTAATATCCCTATTTAATCATCCTCATTAACTACTAATATTTTCTTAATTACTTTCTTAAGAAAATATCTTAGATCAAAATCATCATTAATCATTTCTATTTATAAATTAATCAAATTATTTGTTTATAATTTAAATAAATCATTCTTTTCTTTCCTTACAAAGTAAATCAGTTTAAGTATAATCTAAACATTTTATTTAAATTAAAATTCCATTTCAATTCTTTTAAATAAAGAATTTTATCAAAATCAAGTTTATTTAAAACTGGAATCCATCCTCTGCCTCGAGACGAACCCAGACTGCTCGAGTCTCTTCATCCTTTACTTCGAGTATCTCACGAGAAAACAATCCCACGCAAACCATTTACAGTCGACCTGTAGCATACGAGCACTCCCCACTACGCTACCCCGAGATTCCTCGTCTCCGCTTCGAGTCACACACTCGAACGACTCGAGTTTTTTTTCCCAGTTCAAAACTCTGCACCCAACGAAACAAACCCAACATTTCAACGGCACGGTGCACGTGCACATCGCCTCCGATCAACTTCAGGCGGCTCCCTATCGTCGAACAAGTCGATAACCACCTCCTGACCCATTCCCAACCACCAGCACGTCGTCACTTACTCGAGATCAAAATCGAGCTCGCCAAACCCACCTGGAACACTCGAACCCATCGCGACCCCATCCTGTCAACGCTTCGTTCTCTGACCTTCGACCACTGGCCAGCCTACAACTCCGGCCATCGATGCGTCAACTCGACCCCTTCCATCACGCAAAATCCCTTAACACTCGATCACCTCACGTCGCCGTACGAACTCGAAAATCATCACTGTCAAAGCGAGGTTCTTAAACCCTAAATTCGAGTCAACCCATCGCCACGGTGGATAGTAAATTCATTCAACATTTTTCCAGTGATGCCTGAGTCTTCCTCCTCCTCCAAGAACAACCCCGACCATTCCCATTGCATTGATCACAAGAAATTTGACCAAACACCTTTTTCGTTCAACCCTTAATTAGTCTTACACCCCAGGTTTAAAAATCTTGAGAACTATATTAAAAATCATGATTTTTGATTATGAAACCGATTATATAAATGAATCAATAAATTATCCGAATCGAATTTGGTCATATTTTTGAATCTTACTGTGTTTTACCTTTCCCAGTAAACCCATCCATCAAATTTTTTCTTGAACTATTTTTAAGTGTGAATTTATATCTAAACAACCACCTTTGCTGTTGGAAACAAAGCCTAATGACAGTCGAATATTTAGATATTTAGTTTTGATCTAAGGTGGGTGTTCTGAAACAAGAAGACAGAGGAGTATTTCATATTCACACAGACATTTTATAAATGCATATCTATATCAGACTCATATCCATACTTCAAAGCAAACTTCCATCATCACAGACATAAGAAAATAAAGAGGGTCTAATTTAAAAGTGAAGTTTACTCACAGGTAAACAAGAAGAGTTGCTCACCTGGAAAAGAAAGAACAGAGGCTCATGTTTTGAACATGCTTTGAATTTTGAAACTGAAGTTTGTTTTTACTTCTGCTTGGATCTTGAACTTGATCTGCTTCCAGGTTGAAAACTTTTGCATTCTTTAAATTCTAAACTGCTATTATTATTTTTTCTTTAAAAACTGAAATGCCTTGCTCAGGTTTTTGAAAATGGTTTACAGGGTTGTTGTTTTGCTTTGTATTGTTTAAATGAATCGAAATGAAAAGGGAAACTTGATAATAAAGAAGACAAGTGTGCAGAGGCTAGAAAATGCTGGTACAAGATTATTATATTTAGATCAGAGATCTTTTCTTGTATGGAGGCTGAAATGGAAACATTTGGGTACAAGCATTAATGAAGTAGTCATACATATCCTCTTTAGTTCAATTCGTATGTACTTAGGATAGTTTTATATATTTTCTTTGCCTTGCATATATTTTATAATACTTGACTGCAAATATATGTCTTCTACCTTAAGCTTCTACAAAGTTATATTCTAGAGTTTACCTTATGTTCATAAATACTTATATATATATATTACTTTATTTTGTTTGCCTGCATTTGTAAGTCTCGGCTGAGATAATATGTTTGTTCATACTTAGTTTTTATTTGCTTGTACTTCTTGGTTTCTTATACAAGTTAATTCATATTTATCTGCTTGTATTTGTATTTGGTTTGGTTTCATACTTGATATTTGTATTTATCACTTTGGGGCTGCAGCTTACATGCTTGTCCTTTATTTTAAATTGAAGTTGAAATTCTTTTCTTTTCTTTTGTTTGCTTTATACATAGATTTGTTTACTTGTCTCCTTTTACAATCCAATACATTTATCTCTCTGCTTTGCCTTTGTTATTTATATAAATGAAGTTATGTTATGTTCATATTATCTATGTGTTTATTTTTTTTTTCTGTTTTACAAATCTATATAATTCAACTTATATATCAATGTTTTTTTTTCCTTATTCATAGCTTAAATATTAATTGTTATTACTTTATAAAATAAGCGAACTGGTATTTTTATTTCACTTTTGTAGTCTACTCTATTTGTTTAAGCTGAGATGAAAGTTGTAGAAGTGATATTTTTATTTTACTGATATATTCATTTTTATTTTTAAACCATTTATTTACATTTTAAATTCAAATCAAATACATATTATATTATTTCAAATTTAGTCAGATATGTTCAAATACAGATATATATTCTCATATAGACAAGATGGTAATTTAAATTTTTAAACGATTTATACAAATATACTTGGATATCGGGGAAACTCGTATCACTTAAATCGATTAATTTCACAACTTTAATTCAGAAATCGAACTAATTATCGTTTTAAATATTTATAAAATTCGGGGTCGTTACAGACTTCCCCCCTTAAAAGAATTTCGTCCTCGAAATTCACAGGCACGAAAACAAAGACAGATGAAAAATATTTCATCAACTCAAACTGAATATCTATTCTGCATTTGGCTTACCAAATCAGAATATCAGAAATAGATACAAGATCGAATCTGTTTAACACTTCACAAGATACTCGGGTTATCCAGATCTACGAAATATGGAGTGGCATCGGTTAGTTCGAAAGGATAACTAACCATTCATAGAATATATTGGGACCCCAAAGAATAGATAGATATATGGATACAGTTTCAAAACTTTTAGTTTAAAAACTAAGTATACCTATCAACCATAGCAAACAAAGCAAACAAGGCAGCCAATACATCCAAACAAACAAATTTGGCTCAGCTGGAGTTTATGTCCCATTTTTATATATCGAATCTTCTTTCTGGATCTACCAGAAACTATCGAAGAATTGAGAAAAGATGACGAACAAAAGAGATCGATAGAGAAAAGATTGCTTCCTTGTTGTTACAGGATATTGACCATTTATAGTCGTATTCTCCTGTCCCTATCTCATCCTCTTCTTGCACTCATACTCACTATCAGTGGATAGCAAGAGAATTTACTGAGACATTCGAACGGATATCTTAGAGATTACTCATTCTAGAGTTTACTTCACTCTATCTCTAATGATCTACTTAACGTGTTACACTCCTGAGCTAAAGTACAACCTTAGCTCTGATACCAAATGTAAGAGTCCAAAAACTCGGCCTTCGAAAATCGGCACCCGTACTTCACTTGTACTCAAAATGCCGTAGATTCAAACGCCGAATCTGGCTTCCCGGAGCTATAACACAATTTAGTAAATAACACAGCGGAAGAAAAGAATAATACATTGATATACAATATCTGATACGACAGAGTGATACAATGAATATCAATATACATCAGAGATATGATACAAGAACTAGCAGCGGAAAAGAAAATGATAACAACAGCAGCGGAACAATATCAATAGAAATGATAACTCCAAAATGATCTTCAGACAAGAATGAATCCACAACTCCAAGATAAGCAACTCCAATGAATGAACTAGCTCCAGATAATCTACTAAACCTGAATATCTGAAAAACCCAACTCTAGACTGCCCGTGTGGAAAATGATGGGCACCCAGAGTTTAGGAAGGGAACAATAAACTCCGGATCAGTCATGGGACTGGTGTGAGCAACAAAAACAGTTTTATCTTTAAACAAACACAAAGGGTTTTAAACATTGAAATCCGCAATGCTTTTAGAAAATGAAACTACCATAAGACCTCCCGCCACACACACAATGCAAACGCAGAATTGGAGGAGATTTCTTCTTATGATAGTCAAACATGCTTACTACGCAAATCATTGGATATTATCATTAGTGCATAGTGCAGAAACATTTCGAAAGTATAATATTAATCTTAGCCAACATACGACCAGTATCGTATGCCTACTATAGCTACTATGTTCAATAGCAGGTTACCGCCACATTCCATAGCAGGTTATACAACTAAAACCGTACAAGGTTCGTATTGTTTTTTTTGGATTTTCCAACAAATGGTCAGGCTAAGGAACTTCCTTCCGCCGCATGGGAACGCCTCTGGCGGGACGCCCCGAGAGACAAACTGCTCTCTGCCAAACAAGGCCGGGTTACCCCTGTAACAGGTAACTCACGAATATGCCACCTCCCGGTCCTTTGGGACCTTTATCCGAGCGCTCGTAACCATCATCACACATCATAAAGAAGGTGTATCCACATGAGTAAGTATCTAGGCTCCATACCATGATACCACCCTTTTCCAGAAGGAAATGACATACCCTAAAGGGCGCGACCCTCATAACCTTGCCGCAACGATCCTGTTTCGACCATTTCCGGGTTGTGAGGCCCTGACGAAGTCTCGTCCACAAAGCTACGCTTTTTCAAAAAGCCACGCTTTGGGTCAACAGATGATCAACCTATGATCACAAAGATAAATGATCAAACAAAAGATCATATCACAAATGATCAAACATTGATCATCACACAGCAACACTCAGCATGCCACATTACCAAATTGGGATATATCGCTGATAACTTCAACTACATAACCTCTGAGCTCGTACGTCTCAGAGAAGGGTGTTAAGCTAAGAGAATAAATTCTCCGCCACCAAACAGAAATGTATTTGAAAGAAATCGGCTTTATATCTCAAAGTGTAATGTCAGACATGTATCCATATAAGTCTGTTCCGGGTTCGAACAGAACCGAAGGCACTTCTCACGAAGCCCTTGCAAATCCGGATAACTTTCAATCACGTCCGGACTTCCCGTCACAAAAGAGTGATATAAATCTCTATACCGGGAGCTACCCAGTGCAGAGGCATTCGACAGGTTGTCCTTTCATTTTCGAAAAATATCCGGTCTTCAACACCGGTCTTCAAATGCTATCCATATACGACGTATCACTATTCGGAATGGGTTATATGACACTAAGGTCCTCTCCCGGCTAAACCGAATAATGTGCGCAATATTTTAAAAACATATGGATATTGGGATTTCAATTAAGTCACAACTTAAACCCAAACTTTCTTTTCAAATGGTTTAACAAATTACCATTTCAGATCTTTTAAACAAAAAGATTCATTTTAACAACCTTAAATGGTTTAAACAATTTTCCACATTTTAATCTTTTAAACAAAAGATTCATTCACAGATTTTCCAAATCAATTTCCATTTCAATTTGATTAACTCGTTAAATCTTTAAGTCAAGATTTAACTGATAGCTTTCAAAACAATTTCATTTCAAATGGTTCAAACAAATCATCACTTTAAATCTGTTAAAAATAAATAGATTCAATTCATAGCTTTCTAAAAGAATTCATTCATAGTTTGGAAAATCTATTTTTCAATTCAATCTTGAAATTCCTTTAATTAAACTGAAATTTCATTTCTTATCTGAAAGCTTTTAATTCTTTTAAAACGAACAGTTTTCATTTTTGAAAATCTGATTCATTCATACGAGTTAAGGTTCTTCTTGGGTTAAAATCAAATTCTCAAAAATTTACATTTAAAATGGTTTAAATTCATATAAACACATTAATACGTTGAACAGCCTTTTTAAACCCTAGTTCCCAAATCATAGAATTCAATTTCAAATATTGAATTCAAATTTAAATCAAATTATTTAAATTTTCAAAACTCGATTAAGTTATTCAAAATAACTTTTATTTTTGAAATTCTATTTCGAAAGCTTTTCACTTTTAAAACCCAAATTTCTAATTTCAAAATCAATTGAAATTAAAATTTCAATTTCAAAAACATCAAATTTAAATTATCTGTGACTTAACCGATTTCCACGTGAAATCCATATTTGTGTGTGTAAAGGTGTAGTCCAGGGGTTTAACACAATAGTGCAACACGATGAATCATCACAGATCAGAATACAGAAATATAGTTGATAATTGATATAAACTATATCGCTTATCGTTTAGGCATAGATCACAGATATATAAATATCACAGGTGATAAAATACATCACAGATTAAAACACAAATCAGGGTATATCACAAAGCATCAAATATCAGGGATATCAAACAATTCAATTATTCAGTCAAGTCCAAACATTCACAATTAAATTTATTAATCCTTTGATTTATTATTTTTTTTAGGAAATTAAATCTTTAATTACTTACCATTAAGCAATCCTCTTATAACCATAAGTCATAAATTTCCAATTAATCTTTATTATTGAATTAATCAAGATATCCAAATTTAATTACAACTAGTAATTAACCCCTTAATTACTTTCATTAAGTAGTTAACAATTATAATTGATTATCTTAATAAATAAATCTAATAATTTATCAAAATTAACCACATTAATTTAATTACTTAATATCCCTATTTAATCATCCTCATTAACTACTAATATTTTCTTAATTACTTTCTTAAGAAAATATCTTAGATCAAAATCATCATTAATCATTTCTATTTATAAATTAATCAAATTATTTGTTTATAATTTAAATAAATCATTCTTTTCTTTCCTTACAAAGTAAATCAGTTTAAGTATAATCTAAACATTTTATTTAAATTAAAATTCCATTTCAATTCTTTTAAATAAAGAATTTTATCAAAATCAAGTTTATTTAAAACTGGAATCCATCCTCTGCCTCGAGACGAACCCAGACTGCTCGAGTCTCTTCATCCTTTACTTCGAGTATCTCACGAGAAAACAATCCCACGCAAACCATTTACAGTCGACCTGCAGCATACGAGCACTCCCCACTACGCTACCCCGAGATTCCTCGTCTCCGCTTCGAGTCACACACTCGAACGACTCGAGTTTTTTTTCCCAGTTCAAAACTCTGCACCCAACGAAACAAACCCAACATTTCAACGGCACGGTGCACGTGCACATCGCCTCCGATCAACTTCAGGCGGCTCCCTATCGTCGAACAAGTCGATAACCACCTCCTGACCCATTCCCAACCACCAGCACGTCGTCACTTACTCGAGATCAAAATCGAGCTCGCCAAACCCACCTGGAACACTCGAACCCATCGCGACCCCATCCTGTCAACGCTTCGTTCTCTGACCTTCGACCACTGGCCAGCCTACAACTCCGGCCATCGATGCGTCAACTCGACCCCTTCCATCACGCAAAATCCCTTAACACTCGATCACCTCACGTCGCCGTACGAACTCGAAAATCATCACTGTCAAAGCGAGGTTCTTAAACCCTAAATTCGAGTCAACCCATCGCCACGGTCGATAGTAAATTCATTCAACATTTTTCCAGTGATGCCTGAGTCTTCCTCCTCCTCCAAGAACAACCCCGACCATTCCCATTGCATTGATCACAAGAAATTTGACCAAACACCTTTTTCGTTCAACCCTTAATTAGTCTTACACCCCAGGTTTAAAAATCTTGAGAACTATATTAAAAATCATGATTTTTGATTATGAAACCGATTATATAAATGAATCAATAAATTATCCGAATCGAATTTGGTCATATTTTTGAATCTTACTGTGTTTTACCTTTCCCAGTAAACCCATCCATCAAATTTTTTCTTGAACTATTTTTAAGTGTGAATTTATATCTAAACAACCACCTTTGCTGTTGGAAACAAAGCCTAATGACAGTCGAATATTTAGATATTTAGTTTTGATCTAAGGTGGGTGTTCTGAAACAAGAAGACAGAGGAGTATTTCATATTCACACAGACATTTTATAAATGCATATCTATATCAGACTCATATCCATACTTCAAAGCAAACTTCCATCATCACAGACATAAGAAAATAAAGAGGGTCTAATTTAAAAGTGAAGTTTACTCACAGGTAAACAAGAAGAGTTGCTCACCTGGAAAAGAAAGAACAGAGGCTCATGTTTTGAACATGCTTTGAATTTTGAAACTGAAGTTTGTTTTTACTTCTGCTTGGATCTTGAACTTGATCTGCTTCCAGGTTGAAAACTTTTGCATTCTTTAAATTCTAAACTGCTATTATTATTTTTTCTTTAAAAACTGAAATGCCTTGCTCAGGTTTTTGAAAATGGTTTACAGGGTTGTTGTTTTGCTTTGTATTGTTTAAATGAATCGAAATGAAAAGGGAAACTTGATAATAAAGAAGACAAGTGTGCAGAGGCTAGAAAATGCTGGTACAAGATTATTATATTTAGATCAGAGATCTTTTCTTGTATGGAGGCTGAAATGGAAACATTTGGGTACAAGCATTAATGAAGTTGTCATACATATCCTCTTTAGTTCAATTCGTATGTACTTAGGATAGTTTTATATATTTTCTTTGCCTTGCATATATTTTATAATACTTGACTGCAAATATATGTCTTCTACCTTAAGCTTCTACAAAGTTATATTCTAGAGTTTACCTTATGTTCATAAATACTTATATATATATATTACTTTATTTTGTTTGCCTGCATTTGTAAGTCTCGGCTGAGATAATATGTTTGTTCATACTTAGTTTTTATTTGCTTGTACTTCTTGGTTTCTTATACAAGTTAATTCATATTTATCTGCTTGTATTTGTATTTGGTTTGGTTTCATACTTGATATTTGTATTTATCACTTTGGGGCTGCAGCTTACATGCTTGTCCTTTATTTTAAATTGAAGTTGAAATTCTTTTCTTTTCTTTTGTTTGCTTTATACATAGATTTGTTTACTTGTCTCCTTTTACAATCCAATACATTTATCTCTCTGCTTTGCCTTTGTTATTTATATAAATGAAGTTATGTTATGTTCATATTATCTATGTGTTTATTTTTTTTTTCTGTTTTACAAATCTATATAATTCATCTTATATATCAATGTTTTTTTTTCTTTATTCATAGCTTAAATATTAATTGTTATTACTTTATAAAATAAGCGAACTGGTATTTTTATTTCACTTTTGTAGTCTACTCTATTTGTTTAAGCTGAGATGAAAGTTGTAGAAGTGATATTTTTATTTTACTGATATATTCATTTTTATTTTTAAACCATTTATTTACATTTTAAATTCAAATCAAATACATATTATATTATTTCAAATTTAGTCAGATATGTTCAAATACAGATATATATTCTCATATAGACAAGATGGTAATTTAAATTTTTAAACGATTTATACAAATATACTTGGATATCGGGGAAACTCGTATCACTTAAATCGATTAATTTCACAACTTTAATTTAGAAATCGAATTAATTATCGTTTTAAATATTTATAAAATTCGGGGTCGTTACATGAGGTGACTAAATATTTTAAAATTTAAATTTAAATTGAATTCGTTTTAAAATTTCAATGCATTTACTCACCGTGTGCTCATATATCAACTCTGAAAAATACGAAATTTGAAACCCGGTAAAAATTCAATATTCCGGATCCAATGGAACTGGTTTCGTCGAATTCCGAGACTGTGCCTCGGACGGCTATTTTAAATATCGATTCAAACGATATAATTTCAAAACTGAACAAATCAATTTCAAATTCGATTCTGAAGTTTCAATTATCTTTAGTATTGTCAATACGAATTTTAAAAGCTTTTGAAATATTTTTCTCCAGCTTAAACCTGAAGATTCAAATTTTTATTCAACTTACAATAGATTAAATTTTATAATTTAATCGCCAAATTTATTCTGATAATTTGAAATTCAAATCAAACTATCATTCAAATATTTAAAATTAATTAAATATTTTCAATTTAAATTGTTCAAAATTCTGGGTCGTTACAATCTTCCCCCCTTAAAAGAATTTCGTCCCGAAATTACAAGTTAGGAAAAATGGTCCTTAACTCGTCTACTATTTTTCACAATCCAATAGTTTTATCAATTCTTCAAAACAAATCTTTCTACTAAAGATTCGTTATTAATTCAACTAACTTTCCAACTTCAATTATAAGTTCAAACAACATTGTTTACTTCAAAATTCAAATTTAAATTTAAATCGAATTTTAAACTTTCAAAATTTTCTCAAAAATTTTCTAACACTCGAAATTTTTGAAAAATTTCGCCAGCGTCTCCTTTGCACGGCTAACCCGGTACGACTACAAAACGTCCCTACGGACTCTCAAATTTCAAAAAGAAAAAGAAAAAGCCAAGCGGCTAGACAAGAAAATCATCAAATCTCATATTGAAATTCAAATACTTACCTTTTGTCGAGCAATTCAAATTTATCTTTGAAATCAAAATTTCCAATTCCTTTATACACCTGTATATCCTACTAGCCATAATATCTAGTTACAACATTCTAACCATTTTGCACATTTTATTACAAAATTTTTAATATATGCTTCTTATACATTTTTACTTCACTATTGAAGTTATATTCATTATCATTCAATCTTACATTTCAAATTTCATTTGAATTTAATTCGCAATTTCAATCTAATTTGGATTCAGTTTAACTTCTGAATATTGAATTTCATCAACTATCTTTCATTCAACTGCACTATTTAAATTAGTTCCAGTTACTAATTCATTACAAATTCTAGTTCACTTTATTCGAATTTGTTTTCAACATTCAGTTTCAATTCCAGTTTTATTCTTTTGCTCATTTCCAAAATTTATTTACAATTCACTATTTCGGTTTATAACCACTTATATTAAACTGGATTTCAAATTCGAATTCAATTTACCTTTCTTTTATAATTATTGAATTTAATTCGTTTCAAACATTATTCATTTGGTCAATATTCAATTAGCTTCACCTACTAATTTTAGTTTAATACTTCACTTTGTTTTCCACAAATCAAATTCAATTCTAGTTCTATTTACTTTCAAATTCAAAATGAATTTTAACATTCAATTTCATTTTCTTGCACTTGCAATTGCAAATTTATTTATTCATTCACAATTTCATTCATTTTCATTTGAATTTTATTCCAAACAGATTTCAAATATTTTATAAGTCTTCGACTTATTTACATTTCGATTTATAAAATCATTTATACATTCACATTACTAATTTCATTCCATTAATGAATTTTAATTTCAATTATCTTCTCGGAATTCCATTCCGAATTATAAATCACATTTACAATTTATATTTACAATTTCTATTTGTATATGAATTCATTTCCTTATCTTTCAATTTACATTTATAAATTTCATTTGTTAAATGAATTTATCTCCAAATCTTTGGTTATTATTCTATTTCTTATTCAATTTCAATATAACAATGATAATATTTCAATGTTATTACTTCCTAACAACCAAACATCCATTTACTATAATAATTCATAGAAAAAACATTTCTTTTCTATACAAAAATAGTTTTGGGTAAAATTATTTCATTTACCCCATTTTAAAACCATACTGTGCCGAATTGTTCTATATAAGTGTTTAGAGATCCCTATCGATAAAGTTGTCCAGACCATACCGACCAGAATCCATATACCACTCCACAAATCAATCATCACAATATAAAACAATTTTATATTCACTAACAAATACGCGCTCGTATCTATTATTACACTCACACTCATTCTAGAGTACTACTGACTCTATCTCTAATGAGTAACACCCAATAGAGCAGGGTTGTCGCTTAACCATATGCTCTGATACCACTTTGTAAGGACCCGATTCTTCGACTTTCGAAAAATCGACATCAATACGTCCACTGTATCAACTACCGAGCAACCGAATGCCGGAAAACCGAATTCTTAGGGTTTAAAAGAAGAGGTAGAAGAAAAGATAGAAGAAAAAGAAAAGAAGAACAATAGAACAACATCAGAAACAGAAACAATATCAGAATCTCACATATCGCAGCGGAACAATATATAATAGATAATTACTATTCTTTTAAAACAAAGAACTATATCAGTTTATACATACATCAATCAGAGTCAATATACAACACAACACATCAATGGACAGTTATATAAATTTGTCCTCATACAGAATATACAGCGGAATAATAGAAAGTATAGGTGATACGTTTCACCATCCAGCTTGCTTCCAAAGCTCCAGAATATCCTGATAACATAACTCTAGGCTGCCCGTGTGGAAAATGATGGGCACCCAGAGTTTAGAAGGGAAACAATAAACTCCAAGTCAGTCATGGTGACTGGTGTGAGATCGTAAAACAGTTATTTATCTTTAAAATAAAAACGGGATAATTTTTAAAGTCAATTCGAAATGCTTTTGGAAAATGAAACTAACATAAGACCTCCCACCACACACACAATGCAAACGCAGACTTGGAGGAGATTTCTTCTTATGTTAGTCAAAGATGCTTACTACGCAAAACAAATAATTTGATTTGATATTATTATTAGTGCATAGTGTAGAAAACATTTCGAAAGTAGAATATAAATCTTAGCCAGCATAGGTACCATTATATTATGCCTGCTATAGCTGCCTCCTGAGGAGACAGGTTATACAATTGAAATTGTAAAGGCTCGTATTGTTTCTTTGGATTTCCCACAAATGGTCAGGCTAAGGAAATCCTATGCCATGAAGGAACGCCTCTTGAAAGACGTCCCGAGAAATAACCTAACATTACGGTTAGATCTCTGCCAACACAAAGGCCGGGTTACCTCTGCAAAAGTAGGTAACTACCGACACGCGTATGTCATCCCCCGATCGTAACCGATCTTCCCGAGGATCCTCGATTTCCAACAACCACATAATAAATTTGCAGTATCAACATAGGTTAAATATCTGGGCTCCATACCATGATACCACCTCTATCCAGAAGGAATGACATACACTAAGGGGCGCTACTCCCTAGAACCTTGCTGCATCCTTCCTGTTTTGACCATTTCCGGGGTGTGAGGTCCGACGAAGTCTCGTCCACAAAGCAACGCTTTGTCACAAAGCCATGCTTCGGGTCAAACAAATGATCAAAGAAATGATCACAAAGATAAATGATCAAACAAATGATCCTATCACAAATGATCAAACAATGATCATTTCACAGCTACACTCAGCATGTCACGTTACCAAATTGGGAGTATATTGCTGATAAATTTCAACTACATAACCTCTTAGCTCGTATGTCTCAGAGAAGAGTGTTAAGCTAAGAGAATAAATTCTTCGCCACCAACTGAAATGTATTTGAAAGAAATCAACTTTATATCTCAATTTGTAACGTCAGACACACAACCATACAAGTATGTTCGAGGATCGAACAGAACCGAAGGCACTTCTCACGAAGCCCTTGCAAATCCGGATAATTTTCTAATCACGTCTGGACTTCCCGTCACTAAGGGTGATAAAACCTCTAAATCGGAGATCAGCCGTTGTAGAGTAACTCGACGGTAATCCTTCTATTTTCAAAAATATCCGGTCTTCAACACCGGTCATCAAATGCAATCCATAACGACGTATCACATATTCGGAATGGGTTATACGACCCCAAAGTCCTTACCCAGCTAACCCGAATAGTGAGGGTTATTCAAAAATAAGTGTGGCATTCAAATTCATCCAATTCACAACAAATACCCGTTCAAGGTAATTATTGATAGTCGGTTATTTAACTATCAATAAAGATGCGCAACATCATCAGATTCCAAATAATTTTCCCAAATTATTTATTTTCCAAAATATCTTCACTAGATATAAAATTTCCACACTTTAAAAATAAATCAACGTTTATTTTTCTAAACAATTTCCCTTTCCTTTTATAAATTCCATATTGAATTTATATTTCAAATATCTACTGATATACGATTTTCAATCGATTTCAATATTCACTTTCGATTTATCTTTAAGAAGATAAAATCTCAAACCCTTCGTTTCATATTGGAAAAGCATTTCCATACTTATCTAATAATAAGTAATTCACAAATCTATTTATTTTCAACATTTGAAAATATTCGATATACTTAAATCAATATTAAGTATAAATTTCATTCTTTAAGGAAATCATTTACTATAACAACATCTATTAGAGTCAAAACGAATGTTACGTAAAACATCGTTACGACGACTCAAAATCACTAGTATAGGGATTCGAAATTAAAATAGATATATAAATCCCAATACTATATAAAAACATTTCCTTTTGGAAATCATTTACTATAACAACTGTGTTATAGTCCACCATTTCCTTCCTCGAAAACGTCTATTTCAACAATGAATGTTGAAATCTATGGTTTCGATAGTTAATACATTTTAAAACATCTTTAAATCGTTTTCATTCTATTCCAATATCACTTTCCCAAAACAGATCCATTTTATTTAATAAAATATTCACTGTCCAAAATCGTGAATATATCTCACTAACCAAATTTCACTATTTTCTACACATTTTATTTCAAGAATTATCCACTATCCAAAATCGTGGATAAAATTCCCAACCAACTCTTATTATTTACAACATTTAACTTAAAGGATAATTCGCTGTCCAAAATCACGAATATATCTCCTTTAATAACTTCTACGTTTAAATTACCAAATTCAATTGGTTTCGGATTTATAAAACAACGTTTATAAATTCACCTTTATATTTCATAACAACTTTGATCTATAAATCACCTTTATTAACAAATTCAATTTATAACTCAATACATATACACAAGTCCATATTATAAGTTAATAACTTATAATTCATTTATTTTAAAAGAAATCGTTCTTTTAAACTTCACAAAATTTAAAACTTTCAGATTTCATTAACTTATGAAATCCCATTTATACTTCATTTTAACACTTATAAAAACTTGTCTTATAATCCCAATATTTTTAAATTTATAAATATCCATTTTTGTACATCTTCTATATACATCGTTTTTAATAATTCAAAAATCCCAATCCAAACCATTTTATAAATTACTTAACCATTTATTTCAAAAAATTACCTTTTGGTTATATTTCACAAAAATCATAATTTTTATAACTTTAAAATTGGATCCGATGATGCCACAGCACCAAAAAATCAAACACGACATCCAAACATCATATATCAATATGACAACAGAATATATAACAATATCTGTAAATAAATCAATACAGTTGAGGAATCTAGTTGGATCCCTCCAACCTATTTCCCTGCATCCACTGATGTTAGCACAATACCAATTCCACTTCGAGGTGGAATATCGCGGTATATGGGATTTATAAATATATCATCCGCTTACTAACGGCGCAATAGGGTCTCATCCGCTATACAGTGCGGGAAATCAATCAATCCAATATATACATATGCCAATATGTATATATTGATATATATATATATATATATATAGATATATCCTACTATATCTAATATCACATCCAAATAGCAATCAATCAAATCAATAACTGTAAAATCCAATTTTCATTTGAGTGAGAAAATCTCACCTTAGCTTTTTATTTGCAATCCAAATTCCATTTCTGCTTTGATTTCTCTATTTAAGACCTTGAATAAATATTATAAAATTTTATTAATATTCGAACAAATCGAATAATCCATTTTCCATTTCATAATTCAATTAACTAGTAATTTATTTTAAACTAAAAATTTTCCCTTTAGAAAAAGTATTTTAGTAACTAAAATAATTAGACAAGTTAATTTAACGAGTTAATCACCCTAATTCATTATTTTAAAATGAACTGGTAACATTTTAATATATAGATATGTATTTGAATTTTTTTTCCTTTGAACTGCCTACACTTATAAAAAAATATTCTATATAGATTTCATAAAATCTATTTTATATAAATTCTTATATTTTTTTCCAAAATCTATAAAAATTTCTGTTTTTCATATATATTTTTAAGATTAAATCAATTTTCACTTTTAAACTTTTAAATTAAATAACAAATTATAAAATTAAATTCTGTTACAACAAATATACCTCGCTGCCAAAAATCTCGTACTCGAGAACGAGCCTCCCACCATCGATCGCTGATGCCATCAAGAACACGTCGTCCCCACCATCCTGACCTTCGTACGCAAACAAGCTCCAGCCACAGTCGGCCCCAATATCGAGCGCGCTGCCACCTGAACGCCCTCGCGTACGCAACCATCGCGGTTGCAAAGAGAGCGCGATGCCATCGGCCTCCCCCCTTGCTCGACTTCCACAGCGCCGTGATGCCCTAAATCGCCGCCCTCCTGCCCTAGGCTCACGAGCTCACGCGAAATCGAGGATGCCTGGCCTGCAATTGAAATCGCGACATCCTCCTTTTTCTTTTTCTTTTTTTTTGATGAAGAACGAAACGGTTTTGATTTCCTTTGTTTTGAATTCGTTCGCAGCCATTATTTATTTTCGTTTGAGATTTGTTTTCTCATTATAATATGCTGAGAGGCGGGTTGGGATTGATTGGAGAAGAAGGGGGGTTTTAATTACATTTGATTTTCGAACGAGAGGGATTATTTAAAATTGCTCGGGTATGGGTTGCACGATCTCGCGTCGTGATAGTAGGCGCGAGTTTAGGGAAGAACGTGCTGCGGTGACTAAATATTTTAAAATTTAAATTTAAATTGAATTCGTTTTAAAACTTCAATGCATTTACTCACCGTGTGCTCATATATCAACTCCGAAAAATACGAAATTTGAAACCCGGTAATAATTCTATATTCCGGATCCAATGGAACTGGTTTCGTCAAATTCCGAGACTGTGCCTCGGACGGCTATTTTAAATATCGATTCAAATGATATAATTTCAAAACTGAACAAATCAATTTCAAATTCGATTCTGAAGTTTCAATTATCTTCAGTATTGTCAATACGAATTTTAAAAGCTTTTGAAATATTTTTCTCCAGCTTAAAACTGAAGATTCAAATTTTTATTCAACTTACAATAGATTAAATTTTATAATTTAATCGCCAAATTTATTCTGATAATTTGAAATTCAAGTCAAACTATCATTCAAATATTTAAAATTAATTAAATATTTTCAATTTAAATTGTTCAAAATTCTGGGTCGTTACATGTTGGCTTGGGTTTCACTTTGACCTCTGCAGTTTTGATTGCTGTTAGTATTCACTGTTGTGATGATTTCACGTACTTTAGTGGTGAGGCAGTGCATGCATGCGTGTACTGCAGCCACACAGAGTTTGGTTTGATTTAACCACTTTGAGATTTTCTAATTATTTATTTAATAATTGGATTTGGTTGTTAATTGCTGTTTAAGCAATTCTGTTGTTTTCTAAAATTATCTTCATTGATAATCTTTTTATCTATCTTTGTTGATGATTTGGATTTGCTGATATGTTGTTTAACACTGTTTAGTGTTATATCTGTCGTTATCCAATTCTCTTATCGAGGAGTCGGCTATACGAGTTTTCTATGACTATCGTCTATTTGTTATTTGATTATTATTGCTTCTGTGTATTAATAACTTAGTTTGAATTAGACTGATCCGTGTATTATTTTCTTTTGAATTTAATACTCGGGTCAGACCCAAGTTATTTCAGGTTGTAGATATCTTGCTTTGGGTTGCTGTTTGAGCTACGAAGACTTTTCATATCTTTTGAAGTGGTCTGCGTCTTTTTGTAGTAGTCAGTGTACTGATTTAGGTTGATATGTATTCATGTATATTAGTCGATAATGTACTTGTATATATAACTTCCAGAGTCGACTGTTGTAGTTGTATCATATGTATTGTGTCAATTGTATTGTAACTGACATCAATTATATATATATGAGACTTTTGTTATCTATGTTCCGCATTTTATTATCTGTGTTATTATTATATATATTGTCCTAAACTATTATGAACCATCGTAGTTCGTTTTATACTGGAATTGGGTATGTCGATGGGAGTAAATAAACAAGAGATGAAAAATGAAAAATATATACCACTCCTATCGAGGTAACCAATACTAGTGTAAGGCCAACTACGGATGGCCTCTCCTATCTAGCCTTATTCTTCGTAATAACAGACAGTATTTCTTTTAATACTCTTTGTTATTGTGAGCATAGAGGTGGGGCATCACAGTTGGTATCAGAGCTTGGGGTTTATGGACATAATATAAAACATAACTTAGATGGAACATGTGTTACAACTATTGGTCGATGTTTTATTTGTGCTTTGAGTCAAAACTAAAGTTTTGAAATTATGATGAAATTTTTAATTATCTTTATTTAAAAATAAAATAGAGACTGTGTTTTGTTGATTGATTAATTTGTGTTCTATTATCAGAGTGCGCAGCGGAAACAGTGAGACTGTCTTCGCTGAATACAGCTGATAATCTTTTTGATTTAAAAAAATCAAAATATGAAGTTGAAATAGATTTCATTTGTTATTTACATAGCTGTGTTTAATTTGTTTCTTTGATAATTTCGAATCCGAATTGAGGATTCGAAGCGATTGCAGTTATGTGATTTTTATTGAGATTTTTGATGGTTTTCTTTTATGCTAATCATATATTGATTAGATTTTCGCTGTTTTGAATTATCTTCATTGAAGATACATTCGAATGATTTCTTTGTTCATTTTGTAGTACGTGCAAATTTGAGTTGCATGTTACTGCATTAATTTAACGTTGAACCGATGTTTGGTTAAAAGTATTTTGTTTACGTTATTTTTATAACGGGATTTTTACACCGATGTTAAGTTTTTGAAGCACAGCGTTTTGTTGGCATTTTGATGAATGAAAATTCACTGATATTACATTTTTATGTAAATTATTTTGATGAGATTTTGACGTTTAAAAATTACTGTCGCTTTGGCTTCAGTAACCGTCAAATTTTAAAAGTGGATTTTCAAGCGGTTATTCCACAATGCTGATTTTGAGATTCGTTTTTCGATGTTTTGGGAAGTGCAATTTTCTTTTCGAAATTGCTACTGATGTTGTTGCTTTAATCACGTGATTGGAAAATCTTTTTAAAATGAAAATTGTTTTATAAAAATTTTAACAGTTTGCGCTTTCAAAAGAATGAGGAAGCGACTTAAACGATTCAGCAAAATCGAGGACTATGACCCCTTTCTTTTACTGATTCGCTTAACTCCGGACTTGTCCAGTTAAGAATGTGAATTGTTATTTTTATAAAATAAATAAAATTGTTTTCAGGAATTTTACAGTTTGCGCTTTCGAAAGAATGAGGAAACGATTTAGATGTTTTAGCAAAATCAAGGACTATGGCCCCTTTCTTTTACTGATTCGCTTAATTCCGGACTTGTCCGTTTGAGAATGTAAAATGTATTTTTACAAAATACACAATTTTGCACTTTCAAGGAAACGATGAAGAGAATCAAATGATTTAGTAAAACACGTGGTATGGGACATGTGCGTTTGCTATTTCGGTTAATTCATGACTCGTTAATTGAAATATTTGATGTTTTGATGATTCTGATGATTTGTGTGCTTTCGAGCCACTATGTTGGACCTTCGGGTCATTTGTTGGACCTTCGGGTCATTTGTTGGGCTTTCGGGCCACTCTGAGGACCTTCGGGTCAAATACCAGTACTAGACCTTCGGGTCACTCTACGGACCTTTGGGTCATCTGATGGGCGCCAAAATTATGTTGAGTACTTGGTAGGATTTGGCCATTTGTTGATGCACGTGCGGCGAACTAAAAACTCGCCATCTGATGGGATCGATCCAACCTTTTATGTTGATTTTCTAGAGTATCTTAATTGATTTCTAGATATTTGTTGTTTCCAATTATCTGTAGGTAATTGGATATTTGTCGTTTCTGATTATCGCTTGTGATAATTAGATATTTGAGATTTGATTATCGTTTTTGATAATTAAATATTTGTTGTTTCTGATTATCGCTTGTGATAATTAGATATTTGAGATTTGATTATCATTTTTGATAATTTAATAGTTGTTGTTTCTGATTATCGCTTATGATAATTAGATATTTGAGATTTGATTATCGTTTTTGATAATTGAATATTTGTTGATTTGAGATTTGATTATCGTTTTTGATAATTAAATATTTGTTGTTTCTGATTATCGCTTGTGATAATTAGATATTTGAGATTTGATTATCGTTTTTGATAATTAAATATTTGTTGTTTCTGATTATCGCTTGTGATAATTAGATATTTGAGATTTGATTATCGTTTTTGATAATTGAATATTTGTTGATTTGAAATTTGATTATCGTTTTTGATAATTAAATATTTGTTGTTTCTGATTATCGGTTGTGATAATTAGATATTTGAGATTTGATTATCGTTTTTGATAATTAAATATTTGTTGTTTCTGATTGACGCTTGTGATAATTAGATATTTGAGATTTGATTATCGTTTTTGATAATTGAATATTTGTTGATTTGAAATTTGATTATCGTTTTTGATAATTAAATATTTGTTGTTTCTGATTATCGCTTGTGATAATTAGATATTTGAGATTTGATTATCGTTTTTGATAGTTAAATATTTGTTGTTTCTGATTATCGCTTGTGATAATTAGATATTTGAGATTTGATTATCGTTTTTGATAATTAAATATTTGTCGTTTCTGATTTTCGCTTGTGATAATTAGATATTTGAGATTTGATTATCGTTTTTGATAATTAGATATTTGTTGATTTGAGATTTCTGATTATCGTTTTGATAATTAGATATTTATTGATTTGAGATTTCTGGTTATCATTTTGATAATTAGATATTTGTGTTTTCTGATTATTGTTTTGATAATTGGATAATTGCTAATTTTAATGATTATGAGATTTTCTAGTCTCGGATTGAGTCTAGATTATGTTGATTTTATTGAATTGCTATTTTCTATCTATCTCTGTTGATAGTTAGAGTTTGCTGATTATGAAATTCGTGTTTTCTAGTAATTGGTTGGATAACTAGATATTTGCAGTTTTGCAATTTGTGATTTGTGTTTTCTAATTATCTTTGTCGATAATTAGATTTTGCTGTTTTCTAATTATCGTATCGATAACTAGATATTGCTGTTTTGTGATTTCTGTATTTCTGATTATCTAATTGGTAATTGAATATTGCTGATGATTGCATTTATTCAGTTTTGTTGTTTTCTGATTATCTATTTGATAGTTAGATTTTGTTGAGAATTTGTGAAATTCTTTTATGGAATTAAAAGATTTCTTTGGCGTTTGTATTCCCGACTTCTACTTTTCTAGCTTAACCAGTTTATGTTAGAAAAATAATTGTTATTGACGACTTTAATTATGAAAATTGCGGGGACGCAATTTTTATAAGGAGGGGAGTCTGTAACAACCCGGGATTTAGCTTCAATTTATAATCGTCATTTAACGGTTAAAGTGATGATAAATTGCTATTGGAATTTAAATCTAGTTGAAATTCTTTTATAAAAATGTTAAGTGTTGGGCGGGCTAAAATTAATCGTGGCCCATGGTTCTTTGTTTAGCCGAGATAATATCAGAGGCAAACCGATCCCCTCTTTCATTTTCAGTTCGTAACCCTAAATCAAAAAAACGAAAGAAAAAGAAAAATGGCGGCTCAATGTTTTTCGTTCGTCTCCAATTAGGGCTTAATGAAATCGAGAGGCCGACTTCAATGGCTAGGATCGATCATTTCCTCGTCACGCTCTTCGGCAGTGGGTTGCGCGTGTTGAACTGAGGTGACTGAATTTCACATTCACTCACATCTAATTCAAAATGCTGTTTGTTTATGATTCGAGCTCTTGATTTCGTTTTTATCAGTTCGCTCTCCTTTATTGAGTTCGTTATGTATGCTTGAATTTGTCAATTGATTTGTTCGGCCGTTCGAGGTTGTGGATATTAGTGATTTCTCTGATCTTATGAATTTCGTATAATCTGATGTTTAATATTCACAGAATTGATTTTTATCTTGGTTCAATTCTTGGCTTACACGGCCTTGTTATTGCTCTGACAATTTTTGTTACTGACTCGTTTCAATCTACTGTTTTGTAAAAAGATTCGAATTTCAAACTCGTGTTCGACTGAGAGTTGCTTGACTTCGTCTCGGCCATTTGAGTAGATTTTGATGATTGATGATTTATCTTGGTCACTCGATTTTGTTTTAATACTAGGATTAATCTCCGACTTGTTCCAATTCCTTGATTTATTGAAAATCACGGTGTTGATTTGAGTTGATATCGGCCTCTTTGATTTTGTTGACATTCGAACTTGTTCGATCCTTTTATTTGAAACTGCTGCTTCATGAATTTGATTGCATTGGGCTATATGAAGCTAATTGGATTTCTGGACTTTGTATGCTATGCATATACTTTTTGATATATGCATATTTGTTGAACTGCACACCTGGTTTTCAAATTGTATGTTTGTTGACGTGGATGCTTTTGATAATTATGTTTCCAGGCTGTCATGTTGTAGTCGTCTTGTAATCTAGTTATGCAGATTGCCTTAAGTATACGTGTTTGTTGTTTTGGTTGACTTTGACCTGCGGTTGTCTTCGACTGCAAACTTGATTTTGTGATGTTGATCTTGTTCGACTTTTGCCATACAATTCACTACCTCTGGTAGCACTTTCGACCTTGTTCGATTTTACTTGTTTTTCGGCCATTATGTCGTTACTGCTGTGTGTATACATACATCTATGTATGTATATATGTGTTATATTTGTAATGTTCACTGTGATTCACTCGAGTTGTTTCAATGTGATGTTTACACTGCTGCATATCACTGCATCTTCATCACTGCTGTATCTGGTTTTAACTTGAATTTCTGTCATTTCTGACTTCGGTCATATTGAACTCTGTAGTCTGATTTTGTTGAGTTTGATTATCCATTATAGCTTGTCTGCATTGTGTCATAGATGCATGTCTTGTTTGCATATCTGTGCATTTTTGCTATACTTGACTGCACAATTCACTGTATATATAGGTTGTAGCTGTTGAGCTTTGTTGTATGGTCAGTGGTGCACTTGGTTATTCGACTCTGCTCTACTAGTTGTTGTGCATTGCATAGTAGATACATCTGTTGCACCCATTTGTTCATTTTGCATATAATACTTACCTGATCCTTGCATATGCTCTTGATACATTTCGAGTCATGTTGACATTTACTGGTTTTAGTTGCAGTTTGTACTTTGAACACTAGTGTGTACTTTGTCTTGTTCCTGGTTGGGTTCATTGCTGAATTGTTTCACGGGTGCATTCACTCTTATGTGTACTTGTATTTTTACTACTCTTGCCTGGGGTAGTGCAACAGTTTGCTATTACACTGTGCTTTGCTTTGTGACATGTTGAACTTGTTTCACTTGTTGCCTCTGATCTTGTTTGGTATTGATTTGGGTTGTTCACTGGTATTCGAGGGTGGTTGCATTCATGTGTACATCACTTGTTGATGTGCATACATTTGTTTCCTGACCTGTTGCAGTGTAATCTTCAGGTGTTTCACTTGCATTATTGTAGTGGCGAAGCAGTACATGCGTGCGTGTACTGCAGCCCTGGCAGAATTGACAGATTTAATTGATATTTCGATTGTTGAATTGTTTCGTTGGTTCAATTCAATATTTTGATTTGTATTCTGATTTGGTTTAAGCTGATGATTTTGTTGATATCTAATTATCTTTTAGATAATTAGATTATATGTTTTCTAATTATCGTATCGATAATTAGATTTTTGTTGCTTACGTTGTTTTGTGGGCTTAGGTTTCACTTTGACCTCTGCAGTTTTGATTGCTGTTAGTATTCACTGTTGTGATGATTTCACGTACTGTAGTGGCGAGGCAGTGCACGCGTGCGTGTACTACAGCCACACAGAGTTTGGTTTGATTTAACCACTTTGAGATTTTCTAATTATTTATTTAATAATTGGATTTGGTTGTTAATTGCTGTTTAAGCAATTCTGTTGTTTTCTAAAATTATCTTCATTGATAATCTTTTTATCTATCTTTGTTGATGATTTGGATTTGCTGATATGTTGTTTAACACTGTTTAGTGTTATATCTGCCGTTATCCAATTCTCTTATCGAGGAGTTGGCTATACGAGTTTTCTGTGACTGTCGTCTATTTGTTATTTGATTATTATTGCTTCTGTGCATTAATAACTGAGTTTGAATTAGACTGACCCGTGTATTATTTTCTTTTGAATTTAATACTCGGGTCAGACCCGAGTTATTTCAGGTTGTAGATATCTTGCTTTGGGTTGCTGTTTGAGCTACGAAGACTTTTCATATCTTTTGAAGTGGTCTGCGTCTTTTTGTAGTAGTCAGTGTACTGATTTAGGTTGATATGTATTCATGTATATTAGTCGATAATGTACTTGTATATATAACTTCCAGAGTCGACAGTTGTAGTTGTATCATATGTATTGTGTCAACTGTATTGTAACTGACATCAGTTATATATATATATATATATATATATATATGAGACTTTTGTTATCTGTGTTCCGCATTTTATTATCTGTGTTATTATTATATATATTGTCCTAAACTATTATGAACCATCGTAGTTCGTTTTATACTGGAATTGGGTATGTCGATGGGAGTAAATAAACAAGAGATGAAAAATGAAAAATATATACCACTCCTGTCGAGGTAACCAATACTAGTGTAAGGCCAACTACGGATGGCCGCTCCTATCTAGCCTTATTCTTCGTAATAACAAACAGTATTTCTTTTAATACTCTTTGTTATTGTGAGCATAGAGGTGGGGCATCACAAGTGGCTTAGGATCTGGTTTTGGATTGGTAAGGGTCGGCCAAACATGGATCAAATGATGGTAGAGAGATATGCATGAACACACAACTATACAAGGCAATACAACAATGGTTTCTATGCACATATAGGCTCGGCCAAAGCAAGGGCAGGCACGGCCATGGCTTCAGGTGGGGTAAGGATGACATGGCAGGGGATCTCAGGTCATCTATGGCAGGTGGTGGTGGTGCAAGTGGCGACCAAGGAGGAGTTTGAGGTGGTGGACATTGGTGATGCTTGGCTAGGTGCATTTAGGTGATGTTTGTTCATTTTTAGGTGGATTTTCTTCAAGGAAGGCCACGGCTATGGCATGGGAATGGGCTGGAGGAGGTGTTGACCAGATGTGGTGGTGGTGGAGATGGCCATGATGATGGAGGAGGGCAGGCCGATCCAAAGAAGTTGAAGAAAGCAAGTGCAAAACTATATAAACAAAAGGAAAAACGTGAAAAAGAAAAGAGAAATTTTTACCCCTTCTTGCTCAGATTTGGCCGTGATTTTTTTTGTGATGAGAAGCTTTGATTGTACATGAAAAATGAAGAAAAAGATGCAGCTGAAGAATGAGAGGAAGTCAGCCAAAAATTGAATGAAAAAGGCTGGAAAACGAAGAGGTGGAAAACAAAGAGTCTCAAGCAACTAAAGAGTCACAAAACTCTTCGAATTTCCATTATTTATTTTGTAATTCATAAATACATATAAAAACTGATAAATAAAGATAACAACTCAGAAATGAAAGTAAATATATAAATAAATAATTAAATTTTAATTAAATAGAATTTAAATTAAGAAAATAGCTTAAAAATGCAAACTAGGCTTTAAAAATTAGAAATAAATTCAATACACTCTAGAAAAATCTTATTATCACTTTAAAAATATTTAAAGGTCAAAACATATATAGTATAACCTAAATATACAAATTTAAGTAAGATATATCAAATAAAAATGTCAGTTATATAAATTAAAAATAAAGAAAATTGTTAAATAACTCAATATACACACAATATTGAAAACAGTATAACTTTCACAATTTAAATCCAATTTCAACGAAACGAAAAGAAGTATTCATGATATTAAGTCTATTTTCATAATAAAAGATAAAATTCAAGAATTCAAATATTTAAATTTAAAAGTCAAAGTTTGACCAAATTGACCAAAATCCACTTTTTTGGAAATATTCAATTTATTCAGGTTTGAAATTATAATTCTCATAAAAATAAACATTTATATTTAAAATAACATAATTTATTCATTTTAATAAATAAAATAAAGCTTTTAAATTAAAATTCAAATAAAATAATCAAAATAAACAATTAAAATAAATCACAAAATTTAGGGTTGTTACAGTATGGTTTTGGAAATAAAATATTTCTTAAGGTTTGTGAATGTACTTATCCCATTGAGGTAAGTATATGTATACATTTCCTAAGTATTGGAAATGTAGTGTTTTGGAAATATACTTATACTGATGACATGTATATGGAAGAGTTTCTATGTTTTGGAAGTGAAATGTTTTATCAGTATACTTATACAGTTGAAATAAGTATATCAATATTTTTCAAGTATTGAAAAGAGTTGAGGGGTTTTGTGAATATATATTTGTAAAAGTATTTTGATACAAGTATTTACAAAGTGGTTTTAATTAACGAGATAATTAATTAATGAGGCTTAGTGGTTGCTGTGTGCTTAACTGTGCTTGGTTAAATTTCTAGTTGAATTATTTGTTAATTGATAGTTAAATAACCGACTATCAAACGTTGACTAGTTTTTAAAATTATAATTGTCGGTTTGAATTGATCGAGATCGAATATATTATCAAAAAACCACTTCGAATCGGCATAAGCATTCGAATTAAAGACGTCTTGAAGATGATGGAATCGAAGATGGAGATCTTTGAAGTGCAAGAGCTACTTACTAGTAATCCTGAGGGTGATTCCAAAATGGATATAGTAGAAGTACTGCCTTTGGTTTGTTCTTATCCTGAACAACTTGTATGGATGAATGTTGGCATTGCATTGTTGGCTGAAGGGCGGTTTTAGCATTCCAAGTGGGATTTGCTAAAAAGGTAAAACGTAGCCTCAAGCCTCAATAATCACAAATGACTAAAACATGGGATATGCGATAGGGCTACGTGCATTGCACCCTTTAGGGTTTTGTCATCACCCTTTTACATATATATAGTTATGGATTTGGTTGTGCATGAGAGCTCTCAGGAAAAGGTTGCAAAGAAACCGGGGTGATGAAATATTCGGTACTATCCGTTAAGGGGTAGGCCGGTCCTGTGTTGGTAAGAGGTCCATGTGAGGCCCTCGGTACATTTTTCTAAAGGTGTACTATGGCAGGCGGCACCCCACTGCCTTTTATAAAACTCTTTTGGCTATGATGCAATATTTATTTTAAACCCTAGACATTATAATATCAAAAGATTCCCTATGAAATGGTTTGGTTATCGTAAGGTAAAAACCCATCCGTGTTTATGGGCGGCGTGATCTTACGAGATACCTTTATTTTGAAAGATTTTATAACATTAAAGTCCATTTGAGGTATGTTTTCTCAAGTTGGTTTACTAGACTGATCCGGGAGTTATTTTCTTATAATGCTAGGATTAGACCGAGCATATTTTTAGATCTAGATATGGACACTTTAGAGCATCAGGAAATGAGCTAGATGCCTCCAAGACGTACACGCGTATATTTAATTTTCCGCTGCATTGGTTGTTTATATTTTTCTGCATTTGTGAGGATGGGTTGTTATAAATATCTAGGTTGATGAAAGATTAGTGTACTTTGATTTGATGTATATATACTACAATATTCTTTGTAAAGATCTGTTGTATATTATATATTACTCGTCACGAAGTGAGGTTCTATTCTGCCTTTTCTTTCTTTTTCCCCTAACAATCCGTTTTTTCGGCACTTGGATGCTCGGCATGTGAATACCGTGAATGTACTAGTCTCGACTTTAAAGGGTCGAAAAGGTGGGTCCTTACAAGTGGTATCAGAGCTTAGGTTTAGCGAACACTTAAGCTTTGGTGGGGTAGAGTCATTTGAGATAGGGTAAGTGAGACCGTGGAATGAGTTTGAGTATGTGTGTGTAAATATGAGCACGTATTTGTTCATATTATAAACATGTTTTATATTGTGTTGATTTATCGGTTGGGTGGTTTATAAATTGGGTACTTTTGGCACAGGTCCTTATTAAGTTTCAAAATTCACGAAAAGTCCTTCACTAAATTTCAGTGTAAATTAGGTCCCTGTTTTTTATTCACGATTATTGCAGAGCATGATGCAACATTTCATAAAAGTTGCTGACATTTCCGCAATATTTCTGTACACTGTGAACATAGTGTATGAAAGTTGTTGAAATATCAACACTTATTTATAAAAGTTGCTGATATTTCAGCAACATTTATGTACACTGTGAACACAGTTTAGGAAAGTTGCTGAAATATCAGCACTTATTTATAAAAGTTGCTGACATTTCAGCAATAATTTTTCTTTGTTTTTACAATAAAACTTTGACACAGATAGTTGCTGAAATATCAGCACTTATTTATAAAAGTTGCTGACATTTCAGCAATAATTTTTCTTCGTTTCCAGAAAACAGGGACCCGCTTTGCAATAAAACTTTGACAGGGACCCGCTTTACAATATGAAAGTATGATAGGGATGCCTTCCTAATTTCCACTTATAAATTTTGGTCGATATAGAAGGAACAACTATATCGATAGGGGTTTCTAAATACTTGAACAAGGCAAACCAATACAGCATTGTTTCAAAATGGGTAAATGAAATAATTTTACCTAGATTATATTTTGTGAATATTAGGCTCGGATCCTTAAAATCAAACTTAATATACGAAAACTCAACCCAAAAAAAATTATAAATTAGGTCCCTAGAATTAAGTTACTCAATAATTGCATATATTTAAGCAATTATTCAGTGAGTAATTGCAGACATTTTTGCAGTTATATCCAAAAATTACATAAATATCTGCAATTATTCGGTGAATAATTGCGGAAATTTCCACAATTTTTTTGGTGAATAATTGAGGAAATTTCCATTACTTTTTCAGTCCGCAATTTTTTGGTGAATAATTGCGGAATTTCCGCAATGTTTTCAAAAAATTACGGAAATTTCTGCAATAATTCAGTGAATAATTGCATAAATGTCTGTAATTATTCAGTAACTAAATTCTAGGCACCTAATTTACATACTTTTTTTGGCAAGGATGTTTGGTGTATTTTGAAACATAATAGGGACTGTAGCCAAACTGTCCCTTATATTTTATTTATAAAAGAATAATTTTTAGAAATTAATATAGTTATCTATGATGTGATTGTTAAAAAATAACAATATTTAGTTATTATAATTTATTGTTTGATTAGTCATGCTTATCTAGTTTATGAGCATAGACTTTTGTCTGTTGATTGGTTAGTTATGTCCAGGTAGTTTATGAGCATTTATTGCTTGGGTGAATAAAATATGAACAACGTGTGAATTCCGGTTTCACAGTTTGACTATAAGGCGTTCGGTGATAACGTTGGGTTAAATTTTAAAATTTAACTTCAATAAAAGTTTCTTATTATAATCTAAACAAAGCTTCGTTTGTGAAATGATTTTAAATAAGAAGGTGAAATTATATAATATGTTTTATAAATGTGATTTATAAATAAAAAGGATTTCAATTGTGAATTTGAGAATTTAAGTCTCGGTGTTTTGAAAATTGTTTTCAAAATCTTTAAGAAAAAGAATATAGTATTATTTGAAAGTGTATATGGATAGAAATAATTTAAAAAAGGATTTTAAAGGAGATAGAAAGTATTGAACTTACTTTTGTCGTTGGAAAATAATTCTTGTGATGACTGCAGCATCATCGACGTTCATTTTCGAGTTTCTAAGTGAGGGATTGCTACCATAACAATCTGCCATAGAGTTGTTTGGTAAAACAAATTTTGTTTTAGATTCAAAAAGGTATGATTGGATATACAAGAAAGAGATATGTATATTTTATTATTATTATTTCAAAATGATTTGAAATAAAACTCGGGTGTTTAATTATGAAGTTTTCTTTATTAAAAAAATTGGCTCATGTATCATATTAATTAGGATAGTTTGGTTTATATATCTTATTATGATTTGTTGTTTGGAAATTTTCATTTGTTGAAATGAAATGGAATTTTCGACGATTTTGGACAGTCGAAAACTTTCGAGTTGATATAGAAATTGAAGCTAAGTATTTCATGTAAACATAAGAGATTAAGTTTTATAACTTAAATATTTATGGAGATAGGTCAAAACAAGTTTAAAATTTGTTGAACATCCTGGGTAAGTAAAACAAATCTGAAATTTGTATATATACTCTTAATATGTAGAAGAGTGTTATGCGAATATGAACTTAAGTTTTAAAAAGTGTTGATAAACATAAGTTGTGTTGTATAAGATATTTATAAACTTAAGGAAGGTTTTATGAAATGATTCCCGAATGATTTTAGTATTAAAGGAAATATACTATAAATAAAAATGAATGTGATTTAAAATGGAAAAAGTAATTGCTATAATTAAGAAATAATTGGGATAAATACGTAAGTTGTAAGTATATCATTTTATTCGCATAACTATTCTTAATCCAGATTCGAGTACATGGTTTCAAGATGATTTACACCGATCCGGGCAAGGATTTTTCACTCAATTCTTGACAATGACCAGTTGATATTGATTTTTGATTTGATTCTGAACTTTTCTATCATAGTATATGGCTATGCAAGGAGAACTTAGGTTTTTAGTCAAGGAACTAGATCGGAGTCCGCACTAGAGAAGTCGAGTGAGTGATACTAGTTCGAATGTGAAATGGTGTAATTGAGCGAGTGATCGAATTTGATATTGTATACGGATGACATATATACATCGTACGAGCTTTAATATAATTATATTTTTTTAATTATAAATGAAAGTTATATGATTATATATAATTTGTCAGTGAGATACAGGTTCATGGAAGCAAATTCTAGCTTATTGTTTTTGGTTTCATTAGTAGAGTGTGATTGCTCGACTAATAGGTATACGTTTATATTATTATTGATGATTTTATGCCCCATATATAGGAGGCCACTTTTGGGCTTTTGTTTTCTTTTGTTGGTTTGGGTCCGTATGGCGAGTTGTAGTTTTTCCGGATCGAGCCGCGTAAAGGAGGTGCTTCCGGAATTTTTCGTAACTTTAGAGACTTTAAGGTTTAAATAATCCATTTTTTATTAATTGATTTTGTAAACCTAAGAGTGAGAAGTTTTAAAAGCTAATGGTTCGAATAGATTTTTCTTCCTTTGGGAATTTCGAGGATGAAATTTTTTTTAAGGAGGGGAGAACATAACTACCCGAAATTTTTAACGTTTTGGATATGAATATTTAATTTATTTAAATATTCATATTTAATTAGAATTTATTATATAATAAGAAAATTAATTTTAATATAATGACTCGATTTTTAATGACATGTTTTTAGTTTAATTCATAGTATTTTTTCCATAATTTTTAATTTAGAAAATATTTGAATTTTCGTTTAATAATTTTTCGACAAACGACGGTATTTTGTGATTTTACAAAATCGGATAACCAGTGTATTTTAATATTTTTGTGATCATGTCACATTTTTTGTGCGCAACCATATTTTTGTTTTGTCATTCGTGGGTCATACGCGAACGGAATTCTATATGACGAGATACTAGAAATTTCAATATAAACCAAACTAAATACTTTGCTTATTCAACATCTTTTCTTTGCTTCAATTACTGTTCTATTCACGCTTCCTAGAAAACCAAAAACAACTCCTTCAAAAAATTAAAATCTAAAAATCTACTCAACCAAAAATCCTAAAACAAGAATCTTTGAACTTATTGAGCCTAGATCTACAAACCTAGGTGCTTATTGGAGGTTGCAGTCAAGTTTGAGGTGTTGAGCATGAGGGATGGAGCACTAGGGTTTTGGTTCATGATTGATTTGAATGGTATTAGGGCAAGGCGACTTTAGATTTGTGTTTGTAGGAGGAAATGGCACCTCATGGCCGAAATTTGATGAGATGCGATGCTTATGGGTGGAATGCATCATTTGTGGTTGAGGGATGCCATGCTGAGGTCGGAAATCAGGGTGGTGGTTCTGGTAGGGAGTAAGGGGGTGGGTCAGATGGAGATCGCAATGTGAAGTCGAATGCATTTGTTAGATCGTCGAATAGTTGCCTGTGGAGGGAGAGATTTAGAAAATTGCACACGACCTGGTGGGTATCCATGTTTCATTTGTGCACAGCTATTTAAGGAAGAAGGTGTTTGGGAGGGGAGAGGTTTAATTGGGTAATTATTTGAAAATATAAGTAATTTGTTAATATAAGTGTACTTAGTTTAATCTCATACTTATAAAATCAATAACTTCTCTTACAAGGTCCAATCCCGACGTGGTCTTTCGTGTTGTGCTCATAACGATGATAGCTATGCGATGGAACTGGTTTCGTCGAATTTGGAGTATTTGAAATTTTGGGCTAAAATCGATTTTTGTTCAAACTGGAATGCCAAAGCGTTCGTTGGAATTTTGGTGAGTTAAACTCACATTTTTTGATAATTAGTATGATATATAGTTAATAGAATTTATTGTTTGTGTTCGGATGAATTATTGGTTGGTTTGGTTAAATATCTGCTTTGAAAAGCGAATGTTATTCTAATGGAAATGCAGAGAATTTTATAGAGAAATCCTGATTTCTCGTCGTTGTGATTTTTAATTCCAGTTATATAGCTGTTGGTATTATTTCAGTCATATATCTGTTATATAGATTGTTAAATGTTGAAATTTGGTAGTTTGGCCGTATTAGATGTAACACTGACATTTTTTAAAAGTTGAACCTTTTTAGTGATAAAAGGTAGTAATAGCATCGGTTAAGTGCTATAGTAGCTATTGGCCACGTTATAGTATTTTGAAATACTATTAATCATTGTTTTTGGCTTGGAAATGTTTTTTTGGTTTAGAGTATGATTTTGAAATATGATTTTTGGTAATTTCCATGATATTTTATTTAAGATTAGTTTTTGAACTTCTCTATTTCACTACAACCTTTTTATTTGTCTTTTCTAATTATATGGAAATGTTTTATATTATTTTAGAAAGCATTATTTTTATTGAAAAGTTATTATAGTAACGAATATTTTCTTTAAAGAAAAATAAAAGGGTTTATCTTTATTTTAAAGAGATTTTATGTTTAAAAGAATAGAAATATTTTGGAATAAATATAAGTCAAATATTTCACATAAAATGTTGTGATAAAGAACAGATTTATAAATAGTATTTAGAAATTAAAAGAGAGAGTATAAGAGGTATTCTTTAAAATAAAAGGGTAGGTTTATAAATAATATTTTATAAAAGGGAAACATACTATCGTTTGATAAATTGGAAAATTAAATCACAATTGTGAATTTATTGTAATACATCGAATGATCGTGTTATGGTAAGTATATGAGATCTATAATTATATTTGGAGTTTTGTTTTATATTTGGAGTTTGGTTTAATTTTGGAGTTTGTTTTATAAAAGGTGTTTTGAAATTATATTTAGGAATTTATAAAAGGAGTTTTATTTAATGAATTTGGCAAAAGAGTTGCAAATAAATTTGGGGTTTATAAAATGAGTTTTATAAATGATATTTTATAAAAGAGTTTTAGAAATAGTATAAGGGATTTTTATAAAGGAGTTTATTAAATAAATCTGGGGATTTATAAAAGGGGGTTTATAATTATCTTTGGATATTTATAAAAGGAATTTTATAATTTATATAATATTTTATAAAGGGGTTTGTAAATATAAGGAGTTTTATAAAGGTATTTTATAAAGAGGAATTTATAAAAAGACTGAGACTCGATTTCCATAAATGATCATTTTAAATTATGATGGTATGGAAAATGTTCTTTCCATACTTAACACCAAAAATCCGAGGTATGGAAACTTGTCTCTATCGTGATAATTAAGAATGTGTGTCGAGGCAATATTAGGTTTCTAACTTGTTTAATCTCATTGTTAATCGAGGGATAGTACTGTTTGAAATCGGGAAGTGGTGGTAAATATATTTGTCCTAATTTCTATACGATCTATTTACATTTCACCAAAAGGAAGGTGTTTGGGTTTATTGTTATTAATGTTAATAAATGATATTGTTTTAACCTAATTGAGTATGGTTTTGGAAATAAAATCTCCCTTAAGATTTGTGAATATACTTATACCATTGAGATAAGTATATGTGTACATTTCCTAAGTATTGGAAATGTAGTGTTTTGGAAATATACTTATACTGATGATGTATATGGAAGAGTTTCTATGTTTTGGAAGTGAAATGTTTTATGAGTATACTTATACAGTTGAAATAAGTATATCAATATTTTTCAAATATTGAAAAGACTTGAGGGGTTTTGTGAATATATCTTTGTAAAAGTATTTTGATAAAAGTATTTACAAAGTGGTTTTAATTAACGAGATGATTAATTAAAGAGGCTTAGTGGTTTGCTCTGTGTTTAACCGTGCTTGGTTAAATCTCTAGTTGAATTGTTTGTTACTTGATAGTTAAATAATCGACTATCAAACATTGTCCAGTTTTTAAAATTATTATTGTCGGATTGGAGAGACCGGGATAGGATATATTATCCGAAAACCACTTTGAACTGGCATAAGCGTTCGAATCGAAGGCATCTTGAAGATGATGTAATCGAAGATGGAGACTTTGAAGTGCAAGGGTTACTTGCTACTAATCCTGAGGGTGATTCCAAAACGGATGTAGTAGAAGTAGTGCCTTCGGTTTGTTCTTATGTTGAACAACTTGTATGGATGAATGATGGCACTGCATTATTGCTTGGAGGGCAGTGTTAACATTCCAAGTGGGATTTACTAAAAATGTAAAACGTAGCCTCAAGTCTCAACAACCGGGAATGAATAAAACTAGGGATATACGGCAAAGGCTATGTGGGTCACACCCATTAGGGTTTGTCATCACCCTTCTAGATATATATTTATTTATTTATTTATGGATTTGATTGTGCATGAGAGCTCTTGGGAAAAGGTTGCAAAGCAATCAGGATGATGAAATATTCGGTACTACCTAGTAAGAAGTAGGCCGGCCTTGTGTTGGCAGGGGGCCCATATAAGGCCCTTGGTACATTTTTCTAAAGGTGTACTGTGGCAGGCGGTAACCCGATGCGTTGTCATTGTATGGAATCAATTCTCCAATAAGTGCCCTTCAGACTTGTTTATACCTATTATGCTGGAATTTAATTAATGTAACAATTTCGGCTATGATTCAATATTTATTTTATACCCTAGACATTATTTTAATAGTACAGGATTTCCTATGAAATAGTTTGGTTATCGTAAGGTAAAATCCCGTTCGTGTTTGTGTGGCGTGGTCTTATGAGATATCTTTATTTTAAAAGGTTTATAACATTAAAATCCATTTGAGGTGTCTTTTCACATGGTGGTTTACAAGACTGATCCAGAAGTTATTTTCTTATAATGCTCGGGTCAGACCGAGAATATTTTCAGACCTAGATATGGATGCTTTGGAGCTTTAGGAGACAAGCTGGATGCCTCCAAGACGTACTCGGATATATTTTATTTTCCGCTGCATTAGTCGTTTATATTTATCAACATTTATTAGGATAGGTTGTTATAACCGTCCAAGATGATGATACATTAGTATACTTTTACGTGATGTATGTATATTACAGTTTTCTCTGTAAAGATTTGTTGTATATTATATATTACTTGTCATGAAGTGAGATTGTGTTCTGTCTTTTCTTTCTTTTCCTCTGACAATCTGTATTTTTGACACTTGGATGCTCGGCACATGAATACTGTGGATGTATTAGTGCTGACTTTTGAGGGTCGAAAATGCGGATCATTACAGTAGTCAAAAATGGGTAGGTTTAGCCCTAACACCCACATAGGCTACTGGGATCTAGTACTATTGAAGAAACCGAGCCGGTTGGCGGCGAATTAAATGGGTGAATTTCAAAAAAAAAATTGGATCTTTGTTGGTTCTACGAAATCTAATTAATTTTAGATCCAATCTAAAATTTATTGTAAATAAAATCTTATTTTATTTTATTTGTTTAAAAGGAGTTTAAATTTAAATTAAATAAATATATCATAATAATTGTATCAAATACACTCATATATGTGTGTGGTGCAGGTGCAACATATAAACAGTGTACATGATTAATATGTACATTTATAGATGCTGGGATTTACACCGTAATGGACACATTCATCATTTATACATGTCTTTGTTGTCCATAGTTTTTTTTAAATTATATATACAATAACAATTTTTTTTGTATGCACATATTAAAACTAATTTTGACTATTTTACATGTTCTGCAATCTGAAATGAACAATTTGATATCTAATTTTGACTTAAGAAGTTCAACATTAGATTTTTAATTTTACACAAGAGTCCTTTATAAATTTTGTATTGAAATAATACACACATAGAGACACACAGGTACACACACAATTTTATGAGTGTGTAACAAACTATATTTAAATTCAAAATGACATGTGTGTGTGTATATATATAACTTATAATTTTAGATATTGTACAATTTAAAATTAACAATATGAAATCTAGTTTTGACTTTGGAAGGAATTCAACATTAGATCCATAATTTTACACAAAAGCCTTTTATAAATTATGAATTAAAATAATATAGCATATGTACATAACAACTAAAAGTATTCGACATTCAAAATAATGTAGACACACACATACATACATGAAACTTTACATTCAATTTCATAAAATAATTTCAAGTAGTTAATGCATGTATTTCACTTATATTTGTATATAAAATATGTTACAAAATTATTTTAGCTAATTAAATTAGTTTTAAATATGAATTTTTTATTACTAAACATTAGTTTCTAAAATAATAGCTAGCAATAGACTAGATAACATAATCATATATAAATTGTTGTATAAGATATGAGATCAAAACTACATTAACGATATGTACCATACAATCATAATGAGAAGTATAAATAGGGATCTAAACTATTCTAACATGATGTAACATATTTTAAAAATGGATTGGATAATTACCTTATGATGTAGCCAAAAATCACACATTAAATGAAAAATAACTCCTAGATTTGATAGAATCAGTCATTGGAATTTGCAATGATTCATATACAAACATCACCTTTTATTAATTAGATTTTATTTGAATTTGTTTTAGGAATTTTTATAGCTTGGAGCCATGGATTGTCGGCAGCAAAAGGATAAACAGAGGGGAAGAAAAACCACATAATAAATGTGTTTTAAGTAGGTAACAAAGAAGATTAAATGATGAAGATTTGTTGCCTTCCTTTAATTATACCTTTTCTTTTCAAACCACATTTGAAACATTTCCACCCCTTCCCCTTTGGCCAACCATGATAGAGGTGATATGGGCTTTCAAAAATTCCAAACTCATTTAGTAATTAATCTATTTAAATCAAATATATATATTTTATCGATAACTTATATCGATACATGCATATATAACTTTCATATACGCATTTCATTAAATACCAATGGCATTAAAAAATCAAATAAATAATAATGATTAATATTTCATAAATATTAATTAATTTACAATGATTATAAATTAATTAAATCATGTTGGTTATTAGGATTATTCATCACAATGATTGTGTGAGTCAATGAGTATTGTAACATCCCGAAATTTTCGACTTTCGAAAATTCGACATCGATACTTACTTTATCGACTGCCGAGCAATCGAATGCCGGAAACCCGAAAAGTTAGGGTTTTAAAAAGAAGAGGTAGAAGAAAAGATAGAAGAAAAAGAAAGAAGAAAAGAGAACAACATCAGAACAGAAACAATATCAGAATCTCACATATCGCAGCGGAACAATATATAATAAATAATCACTAGTCTATTATAAGCAAAGAACTATATCAGTTTTTTTCTACATACATCAATCAGAGTCAATATACAACTCAATACAACAATGGACAGTTATATAAACTTGTCCTCATACAGAATACACAGCGGAATAAATAAACAAGTACGTATGTACGTTTCGCCATCCATCTTGCTTCCAAAGCTCCAGAATATCCTGATAACATAACTCTAGGCTGCTCGTGTGGAAATTGGTGGGCACCCAGAGTTTAGAAGGGAAACAATAAACTCCGAGTCAGTCATGGTGACTGGTGTGAGATCGTAAAACAGTTTATCTTTAAAATAAACAACAGGAAAACTTTAATGTCAATTCGCAATGCTTTTGGAAAATGAAACTACCATAAGACCTCCCACCACACACACAATGCAAACGCAGACTTGGAGGAGATTTCTTCTTATGTTAGTCAAAGATGCTTACTACGCAAAATCAAATCATTTTGGATATTATTATTAGTGCATAGTGGAAAACATTTCGAAAGTAGAATATAAATCTTAGCCAGCATAGGTACCATTATATTATGCCTGCTATAGCTGCCTCCTGAGGAGACAGGTTATACAATTGAAATCGTAAAGGCTCGTATTGTTTCTTTGGATTTCCAACAAATGGTCAGGCTAAGGAACTTCCTATTCCACGAAGGAACGCCCCTGGAATGACGTCCCGAGAACCTAACCGGATCTCTGCCAACACAAGGCCGGGTTACCTCTGCAAAAATAGGTAACTACTGACACGCGTATGCCATCCCCCAATCGTAACCGATCTTCCCGAGGATCCCCAATTCGCAACAAACCACATAATAAGCAGTATCAACATAGGTTAAGTATCTGGGCTCCATACCATGATACCACCTCTATCCAGAAGGAATGACGTACACTAAGGGGCACTACTCCCTAGAACCTTGCCGCATCCTTCCTGTTTTGACCATTTCCGGGGTGTGAGGCTCGACGAAGTCTCGTCCACAAAGCTACGCTTTGTCACAAAGCCATGCTTCGGGTCAAACAAATGATCATAGAAATGATCACAAAGATAAATGATCAAACAAACGATCATATCATAAATGATCAAACAACGATCATTTCACAGCAACACTCAGTATGCCACGTTACCAAATTGGGAATATATCGCTGATAAATTTCAACTACATAACCTCTGAGCTCGTACGTCTCAGAGAAGGGTGTTAAGCTAAGAGAATAAATTCTCCGCCACCAACAGAAATGTATTTGAAAGAAATTAGCTTTATATCTCAATTTGTAACGTCAGACACACAATCCATACAAGTCTGTTCCGGGATCGAACAGAACCGAAGGCACTTCTCACGAAGCCCTTGCAAATCCGGATAATTTTCTAATCACGTCCGGACTTCCCGTCACTAAGGGTGATAAAAACCTCTAAATCGGAGATCAGCCGATGTAGAGTAACTCGACGGTAATCCTTCCGTTTTCAAAAATATCCGGTCTTCAACACCGGTCATCAAATGCGATCCATAACGACGTATCACATATTCGGAATGGGTTATACGACCCCATGGTCCTTTCCCGGCTAACCCGAATAGTGAGCGATTATTCAAAAATAAGTGTGGCGTTCAAATTCATCCAATTCACAACAAATACCCATTCAAGGTAATTATTGATAGTCGGTTGTTTAACTATCAATAAAGATGTGCAACATCATCAGATTCCAAATAATTTTCCAAATTATTTATTTTCCAAAATATCTTTACTAGATATATAATTTCCACACTTAACCGTTTGAAAACAAATTTCAAATATTCACTTTTCAATTTATCTTCAAAAGATAAAATTTCAAACCCTTCGTTTCATATTGGAAAAGCATTTCCATACTTATTTAATAATAAGTAATTCACAAATCTATTTATTTTCAACTTTTGAAAATATTCGATATACTTCAATCAATATTAAGTATATATTTCATTCTTTAAGGAAATCATTTGAGTCAAAACGAATGTTATGTAAAACATCGTTACGACGACTCAAAATCACTAGTATAGGGATTCGAAATTAAGATAGATATGTAAATCCCAATACTACATAAAACATTTCCTTTCGGAAATCATTTACTATAACAACAGTGTTATAGTCCACCATTTCCTTATTTCTCGAAAACGTCTATTTCAACAATGAATGTTGAAATCTATGATTTCGATATTTAACACATTTTAAAACATTGTTAAAACAATTAACTTCGCTTTTAATGTCACTTTTCCAAAACTATCCATTTTACTTAACAATATATTCACTATCCAAAATCATGAATATACTTCACTAACCAAATCTCAATAGTTTCTACACATTTTATTTCAAGAATTATCCACTATCCAAAATCGTGGATAAAATTCCCTTAATCACTTTCTATATTAAATTTATCAAATTTGATTTATTTTCGAATTTATAAAACAACGTTTATAAATTCATCTTCATAATTCATAACAACTTTGATTTAATAAATCTCCTTTATTAACAAATTCGATCAATATTCCATTTAAAGGCAAAAATCCAATTTATAAGTTAATTTCTTATAAATCTCCTATTTGACAGTTTCATCCATTTTATAACTTCACAATTTATAAATTTCATTTACTTACGAATTCCATAAATATTTCATTTTTAACACTTATAAAAACTCGTTTTTATAATTCCAATATTTTGATTTATAAATATCAATTTTTATAAATCTTTTTATACAAATCGTTTATAGTTATTCAAAAATCCCAACTTAAACCATTTTATAAATAAATCGACTTTTAGTTCAAAAACGACACTTTGGTTATATTCCACAAAAATCTTAACTTTTATAACTTTAAAATTTGAAAGTTTATTTATTTAAAATAAATCACTTCAAAAATTAAGTAAACGTATACTTTCAAAGATCACTTTAAAAATCCTTTTTATAGTAAAAGTCGTTATTTTTAAACTTCAAAAATTGAATCTGATGATGCAACAGCACCAATTAGTCAATCACAACAACAAACATCATATATCAATATGATAACAGAATATACATCAATATCTGTAAATAAATAAATACTGGTGAGGAATCCAGTTGGATCCCTCCAACCTTTTTCCCTGCATCCACAGATGTTAGCACAATACCAATTCCACTTCGAGGTGGAATATCGTGGTATATGGGTTTTATAAAAATCATCCGCTTACTAACGGCGCAATAGGGTCTCATCCGCTATACGAGGCGGGAAATCAATCGATCTAATATATACATATGCCAATATGTATATATTGCTATATATATAGATATATCCTACTATATCTAATACAAACAGCAATCAATCAGTCAAACAAACAATAACTGCAAAATCCAATTATATTTTTGAGTGAGAAGATCTCACCTTAGCTTTTATTTTGCCATCCAGATATTCATCCTGACTCGATTTCTTGATCTATACCTTGTATAAATATTTTTATACAATTTGTTAATATCTGAATCAACTGAACAATAAATTTTCGTTTTCAATTGTTTTAGATTAACAAATTTCTCCTTTAATAATTTTATTTAACTATCAATAAATTTTAAAAACTAAATTTTCTTCTTTCCGCTTCTGTATATATATATTTTTTCAGTTTGCAACAAAAATAGTTTAATTCACTGATAGTTTCGTTTAATCAAATTTTGTCTTTAATAATTGATTTAACTAAAAATTAAATTTTAACTAATAAATTTATAAATCAAATTAATCACTTAAATACATTATTTCAAATAACTGGTAGATTTTTATTTCATCTCAAAACTACATATAAACAACAGTAATTTTTTTCTTTACTGTCAAAATTATATTCTTCAATCTGTATACATATATATACATTTATAAACATAAACTATAACAAAGTCTAATCTAAATTTAAATTTAACAAAATGAAATAAAACTTAAGATTCGAACCTCAACCACCTCGAATGATCTGCAGCCATTCTTCGATCGCGAACTAACTCACGACCACCCTTCTGCTTGACGTCGCGATTCCCATCACCGAAGTCGCTTCCAGCCTATCGAACAACTCTCCAAGTCGCGAATTCGTTCGACGATCGTTGTCGTATGTCGATCGCCCTCCAACCTAGTTGCAGTTGCCCATGCAAACTCGAACACGATTCAATCGCGACCTTCCATCGCGAAACCCCACCAGAAGCCCTAAATCGCCGCCATCGCGACCTCGTCGCTCTCCCCCGTGCACCCAGTCGCATCGCGACATCGCACGCCCATCTGACCTCGCGCTCGCGATTTGAATTCAAAACGAAAGAGGATTACGTTCTTTTTTTTTCTTGAAATGGGGAAGAGGGAAAGGGATTCCTTGTTTTGATTTCGATCTGAAGAGAGTATAGGGAAACTAGATTTCTCGGCAATTCCTTTTGAACGAGAACATTTCGTTTTATCTGCCATTCCTTTTTCGTTTTATTTTTCTTTCGTTTGGTTTTGAACTGAGGAAGGAAGAGGACGTATTTGAAAATGAAAGGGGATGGTTGCGTGATGGGTTGCATGATTCTATCGCGTGATATCAGGCTGAAAAGGAGGAGAAGAACGTGCTGATATTTGACTTAGTTAAAAATTTAAATTTAAAATTGAATTCAATTTAAATTTTCAACGCGTTAATGTATCGTGTGCTCACATATCAACACCGAAAAATACGAAATTTGAAATCCGACAATAATTCAATATTACGGACCCAATGGAACTGGTTTCGTCGAAATCCGAGACTGTCTCCCGGACGGCTATTTTTAAATTCGATTTAAACGATATAAATTCAAAACCGAACAAATCACTGAACAATTCAATTCTGAAACTTTTATTATTTCCGGTATTGTCAATACGAATTTTAAAAGCTTTCGAAATATTTTTCTTCAACTAAAAATTGAAGATTCGAATTTTTATTCAACTCTATATAGATTAAATTTCAAAATTTAATCACCAAATTCAAGGTTATATCGGGGATTCAAATTAAATCATCGTTCAAATATTTAAAATTAATTAAATATTTCCAATTTAATTTGTTCAAAATTCTGGGTCGTTACAAACTTCCCTCCTTAAAAGAATTTCATCCCGAAATTACAAGTTAGGAAAAAAGGTCCTTAACTCGTCTACTATTTTTCACAATCTAATAGTTTTATCAAATTCTCAAAACAAACCTTTCTACTAAAGATTCGTTATTACTTCAACTAAATTTCCAAACATTTTCATAATTTTCAAACAACATTGTTTTCTTAACAATTCAATTTTAAGTTTAAATTCAAATTTAAACTTCCAAATTTTCTCAAAAATTTTCTAATACTCGAAATTTTCGAAAAATTTCGCCAGCGTCTCCTTTGCGCGGCTAACACGGCACGACTACAAAACGTCCCTACGGACTCTCAGATTTCAAAAAGAAAAAGAAAAAGCCAAACGGCTAGACAAGAAAATCAACAAATCTCATATTGAAAATCAAATACGTACCTTTTGTCGAGCAATTCAATTTTATCTTTAAAAATCAAATCCAATTCCTTTATACACCTGTACATCCTACTAGCCATAATATCTAGTTACAATATTCATATCATTTTGCACATTGTATTACAAAATTTTCAATATATACTTCTTACACATTTTTAGTTCACTATTGAAGTTACATATCTATTATCATTCAATTTTACATTTCAAATTTCATTTGAATTCAATTCACAATTTCAATTCAATTTGAATTCTATTTAACTTCTGAATATTGAATTTATCAATTATCTTTCAATCATAACTGCACTATTTCAAATTAGTTTCAATTACTAATTCATCACAAATTCTAATTCACTTTATTCAAATTTGTTTTCAACATTCAGTTTCAATTCCAGTTTTATTCTTTTGTTCATTCCCAAAATTTATTTACAATCCACTATTTTGGTTTATAACCACTTATATTAAACTGGATTTCAAATTTCATACGAATTTTAATTTCTCTTTCATTTATAATTATTCAATTCAATTCTATTGCTTACAATTTCGAAATGAATCTCAACTTTCAATTTCCCTTTCATTTATTCAAATTTATTCACTTATACTTTCTTTAATTTAACTCCATCTTTTAAGTTAAATTTTTTCTATCAAAATTCAACTTGTATAAGTTATCAACTTAATAATATTTCATAAGTATTTTTATATAGTATTCCAGAGTCTTTCAACCTTTTCAAAACCATTTTGAAAACAATTCAAATTATCCTTTGAACTTTCTAAAACAAAATCCAAATTTTCCAAACAACTTTCATTTAAAACAATCGGCAGCAATTCCTCTTCTGGAAACCCGAAAATGAACACCGATGATGCCGCGGTCATCATCGAAGTTATTTTCCAACGACCGAAAAGAGTTTAGAGCTTTCATCCCTTCAGAACATTTTTCAAAACCTTTGAAATCCATTTTCAAATCAAAAAGATTTAAACTTTCCAAATCTCCAAAATTTTCAAATTATTTTCAAAACATTTCCAAATACTTCTCTGGAATTTCGTTTCAAATTACAAATCACTTTTAAAATTTATATTCTTAAATTTCGTTTGTATATGAATTCATTTCCTTATGCTTCAATTCACATTTGTTAAATGGATTTATCTCCAAATCTTTGGTTATTATTTTAATTTCTTATTCAATTTCAAAATTAAACGATAATAATTTAATATTATCGCTTCTAACAATCATGCAATCATATACTGTAATAATTTACAGAAAATCATTTCTTTTATGTACAAAATAGTTTTGGGCAAAATTATTTCATTTACCCTATTTAAAACAATATTGTGCCGAATTGTTCTATATAAGTGTTTAGAGATCCCTATCGATAGAGTTGTACGGACAATACCGACCAGAATCTATATACCACTCAACAAACCAATCATCACAATATAAAACAATTTTATATTAACTAACAAATACGCACTCGTATCTATTATTACACTAAACTCATTCTAGAATACTACTGACTCTATCTCCAATGAGTAACACCCAACAGAGCAGGGTTGTCGCTTAACCATATGCTCTGATACCATGTTGTAACATCCCGAAATTTTCGACTTTCGAAAATTCAACATCGATACTTACTTTATCGACTGCCGAGCAATCGAATGCCGGAAACCCGAAAAGTTAGGGTTTTAAAAAGAAGAGGTAGAAGAAACGATAGAAGAAAAAGAAAGAAGAAAAGAGAACAACATCAGAACAGAAGCAATATCAGAATCTCACATATCGTAGCGGAACAATATATAATAAATAATCACTAGTCTTTTATAAGCAAAGAACTATATCAGTTTTTTTTTACATACATCAATCAGAGTCAATATACAACTCAATACAATAATGGACAGTTATATAAACTTGTCCTCATACAGAATACACAGCGGAATAAATTAACAAGTACGTATGTACGTTTCGCCATCCATCTTGCTTCCAAAGCTCCAGAATATCCAGAATATCCTGATAACATAACTCTAGGCTGCCCGTGTGGAAATTGGTGGGCACCCAGAGTTTAGAAGGGAAACAATAAACTCCGAGTCAGTCATGGTGACTGGTGTGAGATCGTAAAACAGTTTATCTTTAAAATAAACAACAGGAAAACTTTAATGTCAATTCGCAATGCTTTTGGAAAATGAAACTACCATAAGACCTCCCACCATACACACAATGCAAACGCAGACTTGGAGGAGATTTCTTCTTATTTTAGTCAAAGATGCTTACTACGCAAAATCAAATCATTTTGGATATTATTATTAGTGCATAGTGGAAAACATTTCGAAAGTAGAATATAAATCTTAGCCAGCATAGGTACCATTATATTATGCCTGCTATAGCTGCCTCCTGAGGAGACAGGTTATACAATTGAAATCGTAAAGGCTCGTATTGTTTCTTTGGATTTCCAACAAATGGTCAGGCTAAGGAACTTCCTATTCCATGAAGGAACGCCCCTGGAATGACGTCCCGAGAACCTAACCGGATCTCTGCCAACACAAGGCCGGGTTACCTCTACAAAAATAGGTAACTACTGACACGCGTATGCCATCCCCCGATCGTAACCGATCTTCCCGAGGATCCCCGATTCGCAACAAACCACATAATAAGCAGTATCAACATAGGTTAAGTATTTGGGCTCCATACCATGATACCACCTCTATCCAGAAGGAATGACATACACTAAGGGGCGCTACTCCCTAGAACCTTGCCGCATCCTTCCTGTTTTGACCATTTCCGGGGTGTGAGGCTCGACGAAGTCTCGTCCACAAAGCTACGCTTTGTCACAAAGCCATGCTTCGGGTCAAACAAATGATCAAAGAAATGATCACAAAGATAAATGATCAAACAAACGATCATATCATAAATGATCAAACAACGATCATTTCACAGCAACACTCAGTATGCCACGTTACCAAATTGGGAATATATCGCTGATAAATTTCAACTACATAACCTCTGAGCTCGTACGTCTCAGAGAAGGGTGTTAAGCTAAGAGAATAAATTCTCCGCCACCAACAGAAATGTATTTGAAAGAAATTAGCTTTATATCTCAATTTGTAACGTCAGACACACAATCCATACAAGTCTGTTCCGGGATCGAACAGAACCGAAGGCACTTCTCACGAAGCCCTTGCAAATCCGGATAATTTTCTAATCACGTCCGGACTTCCCGTCACTAAGGGTGATAAAAACCTCTAAATCGGAGATCAGCCGATGTAGAGTAACTCGACGGTAATCCTTCCTTTTCAAAAATATCCGGTCTTCAACACCGGTCATCAAATGCGATCCATAACGACGTATCACATATTCGGAATGGGTTATACGACCCCATGGTCCTTTCCCGGCTAACCCGAATAGTGAGCGATTATTCAAAAATAAGTGTGGCGTTCAAATTCATCCAATTCACAACAAATACCCATTCAAGGTAATTATTGATAGTCGGTTGTTTAACTATCAATAAAGATGTGCAACATCATCAGATTCCAAATAATTTTCCAAATTATTTATTTTCCAAAATATCTTTACTAGATATATAATTTCCACACTTAACCGTTTGAAAACAAATTTCAAATATTCACTTTTCAATTTATCTTCAAAAGATAAAATTTCAAACCCTTCGTTTCATATTGGAAAAGCATTTCCATACTTATTTAATAATAAGTAATTCACAAATCTATTTATTTTCAACTTTTGAAAATATTCGATATACTTCAATCAATATTAAGTATATATTTCATTCTTTAAGGAAATCATTTGAGTCAAAACGAATGTTATGTAAAACATCGTTACGACGACTCAAAATCACTAGTATAGGGATTCGAAATTAAGATAGATATGTAAATCCCAATACTACATAAAACATTTCCTTTCGGAAATCATTTACTATAACAACAGTGTTATAGTCCACCATTTCCTTATTTCTCAAAAACGTCTATTTCAACAATGAATGTTGAAATCTATGATTTCGATATTTAACACATTTTAAAACATTGTTAAAACAATTAACTTCGCTTTTAATGTCACTTTTCCAAAACTATCCATTTTACTTAACAATATATTCACTATCCAAAATCGTGAATATACTTCACTAACCAAATCTCAATAGTTTCTACACATTTTATTTCAAGAATTATCCACTATCCAAAATCGTGGATAAAATTCCCTTAATCAATTTCTATATTAAATTTATCAAATTTGATTTATTTTCGAATTTATAAAACAACGTTTATAAATTCATCTTCATAATTCATAACAACTTTGATTTAATAAATCTCCTTTATTAACAAATTCGATCAATATTCCATTTAAAGGCAAAAATCCAATTTATAAGTTAATTTCTTATAAATCTCCTATTTGACAGTTTCATCCATTTTATAACTTCACAATTTATAAATTTCATTTACTTACGAATTCCATAAATATTTCATTTTTAACACTTATAAAAACTCGTTTTTATAATTCCAATATTTTGATTTATAAATATCAATTTTTATAAATCTTTTTATACAAATCGTTTATAGTTATTCAAAAATCCCAACTTAAACCATTTTATAAATAAATCGACTTTTAGTTCAAAAACGACACTTTGGTTATATTCCACAAAAATCTTAACTTTTATAACTTTAAAATTTGAAAGTTTATTTATTTAAAATAAATCACTTCAAAAATTAAGTAAACGTATACTTTCAAAGATCACTTTAAAAATCCTTTTTATAGTAAAAGTCGTTATTTTTAAACTTCAAAAATTGAATCCGATGATGCAACAGCACCAATTAGTCAATCACAACAACAAACATCATATATCAATATGATAACAGAATATACATCAATATCTGTAAATAAATAAATACTGGTGAGGAATCCAGTTGGATCCCTCCAACCTGTTTCCCTGCATCCACAGATGTTAGCACAATACCAATTCCACTTCGAGGTGGAATATCGTGGTATATGGGTTTTATAAAAATCATCCGCTTACTAACGGCGCAATAGGGTCTCATCCGCTATACGAGGCGGGAAATCAACCGATCCAATATATACATATGCCAATATGTATATATTGCTATATATATATATATAGATATATCCTACTATATCTAATACAAACAGCAATCAATCTGTCAAACAAACAATAACTGCAAAATCCAATTATATTTTTGAGTGAGAAGATCTCACCTTAGCTTTTATTTTGCCATCCAGATATTCATCCTGACTCGATTTCTTGATCTATACCTTGTATAAATATTTTTCTACAATTTGTTAATATCTGAATCAACTGAACAATAAATTTTCATTTTCAATTTTTTTAGATTAACAAATTTCTCCTTTAATAATTTTATTTAACTATCAATAAATTTTAAAAACTAAATTTTCTTCTTTCCGCTTCTGTATATATTTTTTTTTTTTCAGTTTGCAACAAAAATAGTTTAATTCACTGATAGTTTCGTTTAATCAAATTTTGTCTTTAATAATTGATTTAACTAAAAATTAAATTTTAACTAATAAATTTATAAATCAAATTAATCACTTAAATACATTATTTCAAATAACTGGTAGATTTTTATTTCATCTCAAAACTACATATAAACAACAGTAATTTTTTTCTTTACTGTCAAAATTATATTCTTCAATCTGTATACATATATATACATTTATAAACATAAACTATAACAAAGTCTAATCTAAATTTAAATTTAACAAAATGAAATAAAACTTAAGATTAGAACCTCAACCACCTCGAACGATCTGCAGCCATTCTTCGATCGCGAACTAACTCACGACCACCCTTCTGCTTGACGTCGCGATTCCCATCACCGAAGTCGCTTCCAGCCTATCGAACAACTCTCCAAGTCGCGAATTCGTTCGACGATCGTTGTCGTACGTCGATCACCCTCCAACCTAGTTGCAGCTGCCCACGCAAACTCGAACACGATTCAATCGCGACCTTCCATCGCGAAACCCCAACAGAAGCCCTAAATCGCCGCCATCGCGACCTCGTCGCTCTCCCCCGTGCACCCAGTCGCATCGCGACATCGCACGCCCATCTGACCTCGCGCTCGCGATTTGAATTCAAAACGAAAGAGGATTACGTTCTTTTTTTTCTTCTTGAAATGGGGAAGAGGGAAAGGGATTCCCTGTTTTGATTTCGATCTGTAGAGAGTATAGGGAAACTAGATTTCTCGGCAATTCCTTTTGAACGAGAACATTTCGTTTTATCTGCCATTCCTTTTTCGTTTTATTTTTCTTTCGTTTGGTGTAACAACCCTGAGATTGCAATTACCGAATAATAAAATTAAAATTATGATTTTAAGTGGAAAAGGGAGCTAAACAAAAATTTTGGGAATTTAAATTTGCAATTGGTTTGCAAATTACAGTATTTTGGGTTTAAAAAATGGGGAAATTAATATTTTTGGAATTTAATATTTAAAAGGGGAATTTTAAAGTGATTATGGGTTAATGGGCTAAATAAGACAATTATAAGGTTTTAATTAAAAATAGAATGCTTCTTAGGATTTTGGTTCACATGATAACATTAGAAAATAAACTAAGTCCTAATGGGTTTCTAAAACCCCTTACCATTACCCATTAGCCTAACCCACTCCTTTATAATATCTCAAACCCATCCAAACCCTAACCCTCCTCTTCATAACTTCAAAACCTAGATCTAAACAAAATTAATGGCCTCCATTTAGAAGCTCCATCTCCTTCTCTTCATAAATTAGTTCAATCCTAGAAAAAAAAAAGAAAGGTAATGCAATCTCTCATATTATCTAATCCTCCTTCTTAACTCATATTTATCTCAACCTTCATGTTGTAATCATTGTTTTATTTTTTGTTGATTTTGGGTCTTTGAAGTCTCTTGATCTTTGCTTGGAGGTTGAGGCTTTTGGCTTGCTTAATTGTGCACAAATACTATTTGTTCTTTTGCCTCATTAAGGTAATTACTATTGATTAGTAATATATGCTAGCTGAAATTATAATTAGTTTATTGCTGTTAGTAAATTAGACATATCTCATTCATCTTAAATCGGAATTAAGATTTTCTTGAAGTTCTGGAAACCTTATTCTGTAGCCTATAACTTTCATGTTTTGAGCATTGCCTAATTTTGTGGTTTCAATGGTCGAAATCACGTTTGTTTGTCGCTGACCTGACAACAAACTACAGGGTTGATAAAATAAAACCCTGAAATTGATTTGGCCATAAGTTACTCGTTTTTGATCCGAATTAGATAATTTTGGATGTTCCGGAAAGCATAAAACATATGCTACAATTTTTGTTTAGTGAGTTTTCTATAATATTGCCATTTAGATGACCTGAAATGCGTTCAAAGACAGAGGACCAATTCTGTCTTTAACAAGTTATCTTGAGTTTCAATCTGATATTGTTTTGCATGTATCTCTCTCGTTTCTTATCCAAATCTAATAATTTTGGATGTTTTGGAAAGCTTAGATTTAGAGCTAAAACTTTCATGTTTTGAGTTTCATGAAATTTCGAAGTTAATTTGGTCAAAATTGTACATTCTTACCACTGTCCCGAGAAAAAAAAGAAAAAAAAATAATAAATAATTTTTTTTAAACCCTGTTCCAGATTTTTTATCTCCACTTCGCGATGCCGCCACGATCGCATCCGAAGTCGGAATTCGACGTTTTTGGTCTCGTTGGAAAAGTGGAGTTTCGAACTCCATCTCTGTAAAATTTAGACATCATCGGCATTCTTTTGGTACTTCGAATTTCGTGTCGAAGTTGAACTCTTGTCGCTGTTTGTAAACAGTGTGAATCTTGTTCTGGGTCCAACTTTGAGACGTCGCTGCTACTTCGTCTCAACTCGGATTCCAGAAATTCTTTTTGCATCTTATAGTAGGGATGTTGGACTATATTCCTACTAGTTTCCATGTCATTTGGATTCAGTTTGCTGGTCCAAATAAATTGCCGAACTTGGGTTCGCAGCAGTTTTTGAATGGTCAAACACTTAGAATGAAAATCAAATATCCCTTCTGTTTCCAGCTTTTGAGCGCCACTCCGCGATGCCTCCACGTTCGCATCGAAAGTTGGAATTCAACGTTTTTGGTCTCGTTAGAAAGGTGGAGTTCCGAACTCCATCTCAGGAAAATTTGGACAACATTGGAGTTCGTTTGTTACTTCGAATTTCGTGTCGAAGTTGAACTCTAGTCGCTGTTTGTAAACAGTGTAAATCTTGTTCTGGGTCCAACTTTGAGACGTCGCTGCCACTTCGTCTCAACTCGGAATCCAGAAATTCTTTTTGCATATTAAAGTAGGGATGTTGGACTACATTCCTGCAAATTTTCATGACATTTGGACACAGTTTGCTGGTCCAAATAAATTATCGAACTTGAGTTCACAGCTGTTTTTGAATGTTTACAAACACTTAGAATATTTTTGATGATTTTCTGGTTTTCATTGATTTCTTTGAGATTTGTCTCTAGATTTCGTACACGGGTTTTATGAATCATTTTCAAAAGATTTTTCACTCCTAAATGGCTTTTGAAAATTATTATATAATATTATTTTAATTATTAAATTAATTACTCCATAATAGGAGACCTTTCAAAAGACCGTTTTAAAAGTGATTCCGAAAATCAATTATAAATCCGTTTTACACCATTATTTTCTATAATAAAAATCTCACACTCACTTTTAGCACGTCGAGCGAAGTGGAAAGGTGCTTAAACGGTTAGGAAATCTCCGGCCTATGGAAACCGTGTGTATTTTCTTTCCGGTTAATCCCCGACCTATTCGATTGATCGTTTTGATCTTTGGGTCTAGTTTACCGATGATATGAGGTAGACTTTTTATTGTTTGGAGTGTGAGCTTGCTATTGGTTAGGAAACCGTTTAGTGCGAACGTGGGGTATGGGACTCATTGTTAACACTTTGCGGGTTCCTCTCCAAGAAGTTAGTGACACATTAGCCTCTGGGCGGCCAGTACTGGACCTCTGGGTCACCACGCCTCTGGGCAACCGTCTCTGGACACCTGCTCTATGGAGCAGTTTATTTTTCGGCGTGTGCCTCTGGGCCTTTATCCTTCTGGGAAGGATCTCGCCGTCTCGCGCGTTTCGCATCGGTGCGAGTGATCGATCACAACTCTACAGTACTTGGCAACAACGACTCTGGTCGGTGCACGTGCAAAACTTGTATTATCTGATTATTTTTATATCCATTCGAGTACCGCCATTCGGTGTTGGTTCTATGGAACCATACGATGTAAGTGCGATTACCTTATGGATCCACAGTGTCTCTGGACACTGCTTTTCAGTGTTTGATTTCATTGACTTTTCAGTATATCCCCATGGCTCTTTGGAGCATCGATCTTTGCTTGGGCATTGATCACAGACTCTGGTCACTATTGGGATTATTGCCTATGGGCATCATTTTATAGCTTTGGCTACGCCGATGATATGAGGCGATTTTATTTATTCTACACTTTGGTGTTGATTTCTCTTTGGAGATTTTTATTGTTTATTGATGATTAGGGATCGTCATTATATTCATGTGGTTCATAATATACTTCTCTTTGGACAAGTACTATTTTACTTATGTACCGCATTATTCTATATCTCATTTATTACTGATTGTTTAGCTAGCCTGACCCGAGTGTTTTCGCTCGGGTCAGACCGAGTTGTTTCAGGTTAGATCTCTGGACTTAGCTTCTGTGCTTCCGCTTTGGACTTATCTGCTATGCTTTTGAGATAGCTTATCTTAGTGTCCGCTTATGTTATTATTCAGACTCTGATATGTACATATTTTTGACTCACATGTGTGAGCAGTGGCTTTGTACCCACTTATGATATTTGGATCTGTATTGATGATGTATTGTTCTGGGATTTTATATCTGTTATGTGATTCTGTTCTGTGATGTTTTTATCATTTATTATTATGCTTTGTCCTGATAGATCTTTAGCCATTTGTAATTTCGTTATAAGTATTTACCGAATATGTCGGACCACCTGATTGAGAAAAATTTAAATAGATTCCACCTTTCGACGTATTCGGTAGATAGTTATAGCTTGATTATAGATGGTCGCTTCCACTATACTCTATTCTCCGCTTTAACAGACAGTATTACTCCCGTAATACTCTTTGTTACAGTGGGTCTCAGAGTGGGGCGTTACATTTGGTTTTGAACTGAGGAAGGAAGAGGACGTATTTGAAAATGAAAGGGGATGGTTGTGTGATGGGTTGCACGATTCTATCGCGTGATATCAGGCTGAAAGGGAGGAGAAGAACGTGCTGATATTTGACTTAGTTAAAAATTTAAATTTAAAATTGAATTCAATTTAAATTTTCAACGTGTTAATGTGTCGTGTGCTCACGTATCAACACCGAAAAATACGAAATTTGAAATCCGACAATAATTCAATATTACGGACCCAATGAAACTGGTTTCGTCGAAATCCGAGACTGTCTCCCGGACGGCTATTTTTAAATTCGATTTAAACGATATAAATTCAAAACCGAACAAATCACTGAACAATTCAATTCTGAAACTTTTATTATTTCCGGTATTGTCAATACGAATTTTAAAAGCTTTCGAAATATTTTTCTTCAACTAAAAATTGAAGATTCGAACTTTTATTCAACTCTATATAGATTAAATTTCAAAATTTAATCACCAAATTCAAGGTTATATCGGGGATTCAAATTAAATCATCGTTCAAATATTTAAAATTAATTAAATATTTCCAATTTAATTTGTTCAAAATTCTGGGTCATTACAAGTATATTCAGTCAGCAATTAATATCGAACGATTCGAATATTAATGTTTATACGTCACCATAGCTGGTGGTATGACAATTCGGCCAAATTTATTGCTTACACGTCTTTTCAATAAAATCCAACTTTATTATTTAAAGCAGTACATGGAAGTAAAGATTATTTACATCAATTCTCTTCATTAAAACTATATCACTTTACGATTTTTGGAATTTGGTTTAGTTAAAAATTCCAATGTCATCCATATTCAACCTTATTTGTCCAAATACGAAGCCATTGGTTCAATAATAAAGATTATATTAACTGTATTGCTCTGGCCAAAGGCTTTGACTTTGAGTATATTATATTTTATCGTGATACTAACAACATATAACCGAGGAGACGAATTCTCTATTGAATAGTATTTTGCTTCCAATGCTTCAATTCAGACCCAACTATAGTCGTTCGATGGACATCATGCCACAATTTAACTATAATCAACGTGGAGTATCCATTTTGAAGTTCAATAGCATTCTCAAGTTTAGAAACCGTGTGTTATCGTCACTTTGAGATTTTGTGTTTGATCTTAGTTATATTAACCAATAGAAAACTCACGAATGAGTCATTCCATAACTATCTAATAACTATCATTACCTAACCCTTTGGTGCCTGTAACGACCCTGGAATTTAAATTTATTTAAATTAATAATTGAATGAATTTTTGAATTTAATTGAGTAATTAAATAAATTTTTGGATAAAAGTTTGTTAATTTAATTAGAAAATTGGAGCGAGTTTCCCAGATTCAAATATGAGTGAATTTGTGAATAATAAATATATAGATATATTTGACTTGAGTTTAAATTGTAAAATAAATAATTGAGTTTATAAAATAATAAAAGACAATAACTATTAAGATAAGATAACAACAAAGATTTAAACTAGGAATAGAAAAATAATATGAGATAAATTTTTATAAAAATAGGAAGTAGAACAATTGTTAAATTCTAACGGAATAATTAAATAGAAATATAAAGTCATAAGACAAAGGAATTCATTTGAATAAAGAGAAAATTACGTATAAGATAAATTTTATAAATTATACAAAACAAAGTTTTAAATATAACTACCTATATACAAAAAATGCAAACAAACACATAAATATCAAATAGAAAAAAACAAAGTAAACAAATAAAACCAACATAAGTTATGTAAACAAAAGATATACTACAAAAAGAATACAAACAAGTGTAAACCTGGAAACAAGCAAGAACAAAAGCATAGAAACAAAGAAGACATCAAAACAAAATATAAAACAATATGAACAAGTCAAAGCATCATAAATGCCAGCACCCATTACATCCTCAGCCGAGTAAATATATTCAAGTATAGGCAAATGAAATACAAACTGTTAACAAGACAAGTATTATTAAACAAGCCACCACAAGATTTTCAGCCGAGATGCAAGGCAAGTAGGAAGCAATTAATGCAAGCATGGCCGAACAAAGAAAAATATATCACTATATTGTACAAAATAATAACATACCATATCACCCATACCTATGTATAAACAAATAATATCACCTATACCTTCTTTCCTATACAACACTTTCTCACATCAGTTCGTTCAAATTTTAAACTGTGAAAAGAAAAATGCTACAAACAACCTCTGTCCTTTGTTCATCATCTAAAAGAAAAAAAAAACATCATTCAATCCAAAGCAAAACAGGGAAGAGCACAGGCAGTTTTCAACTGCAGATTCAAGGAAACAGGGTGTTCTTGGTTCATAGAAATCTTGCAAGTGAGCAACTCCTACTTTTTTTTCGAAGCTTAACTGTTTTGATATCTTGATGATTGTGAGTAAAAATTTACTTTTAAATTTAAAATGTTTAAATCCTTGCAAGTTCATCTAAGATATGTGTGTTTGAGCATATATAGTTATCTGTAGATATGTGGAAGCAAGAAGTATAATATGCAGGCTGTTTGAATTATCTCTGTTCTTAGTTCATAGATACAAAACTGGGTTTTCAAAAATCATGTTCTCCCTACCTGATTGATGATTTAATTTCAGATTCAAACGAAAATTGATGGTATCATCGTAAGCTTTAGTTTGAAAATTTGTTTAAGTAAACAAATGTGTGTGGTCACTAGAAAGGCTCAAACTACAGGACCATCCTCATATATGTAAATTTTCGAGTTTATTAATTTACAAATTCGAGAATATAAATGAAATATTTATACAAAAATATGATTTTTAAAACGAGATTCGTGATTTTTAGTTTGATGGATCACGAGATTTTGGGGTTTATTAGAAATTGGGTTTTAGTGAATTGCCAAAGATCCCGATAATAGTTGAAGCTAGATTTTTGATCGTAGCTTGCTTATGTGTGGTTGATATTGGGAAAAATACAATTGGATTTTTCAATAGAGTGAATTGATGGGAATTGAAGAAACTAGGGTTTTATTGTGTTTTTGGCTGGGTTGAACTGACGAGGCATGTGTGGAATGAAGGTGGCAGCGGAGTCGATCACGATGTTGGGATGTCGAGCTGGGGGTCGTGGCGAGTGGACGTGAGTGTCGGCGAAGTTAAACGGCGCTGGAAGTGGGGGTGGTGAATGGGTTTGTGGTCGATGGTTTCTGCAGTGTTCATGTGTCTGGTCGAATTTTGATTCGAAACGCTTCGTTTCGATCTGGGTTGTGGAACAGGTTGTCGACGTCGGTTGTGATTGGTCGGCGATTAGCTGGGTGGTCGGAGGGAAGAGCTTTGGTTGGAGACGTGCACGGTGCACGTTGTGTGCACTGGGAAGGGAGGAAGGAAGGCTGTTTTATTTTGGGTTCGAATTTTTGTAAGGGGGAAACTCGAAGAGGTTATGATTTTACTCGAAGTGAAATATAGGGTTGCTCGAGTATTTCTCTTTGTTTCAGGCTATTAGCAAACAGAGACCTGTTTCTGTTTTTAAAATTTAAAGTAAAGTTTTAAATAGAAACTGGGATTTAATTTAGGATTTAAACCTGAAATTTGAATTCACATCCAAATAGTTTAAATCTTGGTTTGAAATAATTTGAATTTTTAAAAATTTAAGTTGGTTTTAAATGAAACAAAATCCTATTTCTGTTTTGGAAACTTAAAGGGAAAAATTCAAATGTAGACTAATATTTAAAGGTTTGTTGAACTTGAGTTTAAAATCGGATTTCAGATAGGTTTAAATCTGAGTTTGAATAATTTAAATTTGAAAATAAGTTAAATTTAAATTGTTTAAATTACTTTAAAATGATTAAATGATTTGAATTTAAATGGAGCTTAAATTGTAAGTAAGCTTTTAAAGTTTTAAGTTTAAATCTAAAATAAAAGATTCAAGGTGTACTTCAGATTTGAAATTAAATGAAATATAAAATGAAATATAAAATGAAATATGAAAATGAAATATAGGTGAAATTTAAAGTAGGATTGAAACAGAGTGTTTTAAATACTTTAAATAAGTGAGAAATATTTTCTTAAAATTAAGTTAGAATTTAAGAATTTGGATTCATTTAAATTATTTAGTTAATATAAATGGGTAATTAATTATTTAATTAATTAAGGGTGTATTTAAATAAAACTTAATTAAGAAATTAAGAAGTTGATTAAATGTTTTAATGTGTTACCTTAAAAGTTAAGTTAATTTTATATTGATTAATGATTTAAGATTAACTAAAGATCAATTAATTATTAATTTAAAGCTAATTGATTTATAATTAAGGATAATTAACTAAATAGTAATTAATTAAGGTTTAATTTATTAATGGAAGACAATCAATTAAATGGTGAAATTTATAACCAAAGATTTATTTTTATTTAATAATTAAAGGTTGATGAATTATAATTAAAGGTTAATTAATTTATTGTTAACGGTCAATTAATAAATGATTAAAGAATAATTAATCAAAAGGATCTGTAATTTATTAATTAACCAGGATTTGGTATTTATTCATAAGTAATAAATCTGATTTAAATTAATCAGATAAATTCATTGATCTTACTTATAAATGTTTGAATTCTGTTGAATGATATGAATTGTTTGATATCCCTGATTGTGATGTTTTGTGATACGTCCTGATTTATGTTGTGATCTGAAATTTCTATTTCGGTGATATATTACTATATGAATATGCAAACCTTTGACCCATAGAACGACACTTGAATTTCGATGCGACAGGGAGTCGGATTCCAGTTGGTTATCCGAAACCCACATCGAATTGTAATAGTGAATCTTTGTGACTGATAAATTTATTTTATCTATGAATCTGTGAATGAAGATAAGCGTTATCGATTATACCGCTTATCGATATATCTGTGATGATTGATGTTGCACTATTGTGTGTAAAACCCCTGGACTACACCTTTACACACACAAATATGGATTTCACGTGGAAATCGGTTAAGTCACAGATAATTTAAATTTGATGTTTTTTTTTGAAATTGAAATTTTAATTTCAATTTGATTTTGAATTTGAAATTTCGGTTTAAAATGAAAAGCTTTTGAAATGGGATTTCAAAGATAAAAGTTATTTTGAATAACTTAATCGAGTTTTGAAAATTTAAATAATTTGATTTAAATTTGAATTTAAGTTGAAATTGAATCCTATGATTTGAAATTACGGTTAAAGATGATATAAATGTGTTTGTATGAATTTAAACCATTTTAAAAGTATTGTTTGAGAATTTGGATTTAACCCAAGAACTTTAACTCGTATAAATGAACCAGATTTCCAAAATGAAAACTGTTTGTTTTAAAGGAATAAAAGCTTTTAGATAGAAAATGAAATTCCAGTTTAGTTAAAGGAATTTCAAGTTTGAATTGAAAAGGGTTTTCCAAGTTATGAATGAATTCTTTTTGAAAGTTATGAATTGAATCTGTTATCTTTAACAGATTTAAAATGACGATTTATTTAAACCCTTCGAAATGAAATTGTTTTGAAAGCTATAAGTTAAATCTTTGATTTAAAGATTTAACGAGTTAATCAAATTGAAATGAGAATTAATTTGGAAAATCTGTGAATGAATCTTTTATTTAAAAGATTAAAATGTGGAAAGTGTTTAAACCGTTGAAGGTTGTTTAAAATGAATCTTTTTGTTTAAAGATTTGAAAAGGTAATTGGTTAAACCATTTGAAGAGAGATTTTGGGTAATAAGTTGTGACTTAATTGAAATCTCATATCCATATGTTTTAAATATTTCGCTCACTATTTGGGTTAGCCGGGAAAAGACAATTGTGTCATATAACCCATTCCGAATAGTGATACGTCGTATATGGATGGCATTTGAAGACCGGTGATGAAGACCGGATATTTTCGAAAACGAAAGGACAACTCATCGAATGTCTCTGCATCGACTGGTCCCCGGTATAGAGATTTATATCACTCTTTTTGTGATGGGAAGTCCAGACGTGATTGGAAATTATCCGGATTTGCAAGGGCTTCGTGAGAAGTGCCTTCGGTTCTGTTCGAACCCGGAACAGACTTGTATGGTTACATGTCTGACATTACACTTTGAGATATAAAGCCGATTTCTTTCAAATACATATCTGTTTGGTGGCGGAGAATTTATTCTCTTAGCTTAACACCCTTCTCTGAGACATACGAGCTCAGAGGTTATGTAGTTGAAATTTATCAGCGATATATCCCAATTTGGTAATGTGACATGCTGAGTGTTGCTGTGTGATGATCAGTGTTTGATCATTTGTGATATGATCATTTGTTTGATCATTTATCTTTGTGATCATAGGTTGATCATCTATTGACCCAAAGCGTGGCTTTTTGAAAAAGCGTAGCTTTGTGGACGAGACTTCGTCGAGCCTCACAACCCGGTAATGGTCGAAACAGGAATCGTGCGGCAAGGTTTTCAGGGGTAGCTCCCCTAGGGTATGACCATTCCTTCTGGAAAAGGGTAGTATCATGGTATGGAGCCCAGATACTTACTCATGTGGACACACTTTATTTATGACGTGTGATGTTGGTTTCGAGGTACCTCGGTTAAAGGTCCCAAAGGACCGGGGGTGGCATATCTGAGGTTTCTTTTATCCCTTGGGAAAAGGGGTTGCCGGCCTTGTTTGGCAGAGAACAGTTTGTGACGACCCGGCTTTCATCGACCAGAAAGTCGCATTGTCAATAAGAAAGAAAGGGATAGAAAAGAGAAAAGAAGAGAAAAGAAAAGAAACAACATCAGAATCTCACACAGCGGAACGAATAAATTATATTAATAACAAAAGTATTACATAATATACAACACTTATCAGAGTTACACACATATACAACACATACTAGACAGTTATAAACACCTGTCTAGTTTCTACAATATAAGATACAACACAGATAACAATGACTCAGAGATCAACACAGCGGAACTACTATATCTCTACAGCGCTGAAGCCTCCTGCTCCATTGCTCCTCCAGATAACTCGTCAAAGCAAACCTGACTCTCTTGGCTACTCGTAAAAATTTGAGTACCCAAGAGTTTATATAAAACAGAAATAAACACTTGGGTCAGACATGGGTCTGGTGTGAGTAAACGGTTTAAATTTGCTTAACTTCAAAACCTTTTGAAAAGAAAAGTATCTCGTAAGACTTCCCGCACATAAACACGGAAAAGTTTTTACCTTACGATAACCAAAACATTTGATAGGAAATCCAGTTATATTATAATAGGGTCTAGGATTTTCAAGTAAAATACAGAAATAGCTGGAATGCTTACATCTCACGTTCCAACATAGTTGGGCACAACTAACACGTACGGTACTTATTGGAAGTTGGATTTCCATACAATGGCAGGGCTACTGGGGTACCGCCCGTCACAGTACGTGGCCTAGATCACCGTACCGAGGAGTACGCCCGCTCCCCTGCAACACAAAGCCGGAACCATCCCTTACTGGATAATTCCGAATAAAATCACCCCACGGTTGTGTACTGCAACCGTACCACTAAGTCGAAATAGAAAGGGACATCTAGACAGGGATGACCTTACTCTCAGTGGGCGCTACCCACGAAGCCTTGCTGCACCTCCCCTGTTTTAGCCATTCCCGGTTGATGAGGCTTGAGGTCACGATTACCTTTAATCAGAACACATCACTTAGAATGCTCATCGTCCACCTGACGATGTGCTGAAAGCATTCAATCCATACAAGTTCGTTCCGGGTTCGAACGAAACCGAAGGCATTATCTCGTTACACTCGTTTTGGAATCACCCTCAGAGTTAACGACAATAACCCTTGCACTCTGAATCTTTATCTTCACTTGAGATTCACGACCTATCGTTAATTTGGATCGATGTGGTATTCGGGTCTCCAGACCTGGAAATCCGGTATACGGAAACCCGATCCCGGTCTCATCGAAATCCAAAACGTATCTTTTAAGGCCAAGTTGTTTAAAGGTTTAAACAATTCAATTCAATACTTGAATTCACACAGGATAAATATCACACATTTATCACAGATATATCCAATGTCATATCACAGAATATCATAGTATATCATCCAATAGATATCAACCAAATCAGACATTCTACTCAACCATCATTCATAAGCAACCATTTATTAATCTCTATTATAATTAATTTAATCAACTTAAATTAAATTAATTACTTAAGAATTAATTCCTATTCTTGCTTAATCAACATTAATTAATTACAATCCATTTAATTAATTAATCATTAAATATTAATCACTCTTGATTAATTATTTATTACATAAAGTAATTATCCTTAATTAATTTCACAAATTAATTATCCTTAATCATTTATAGTAATTAACCTTTAATTACTCTCCTTAATTATAATAATTAATGATCCTTAATTAATTACTTCCATTAATTAATTAACTATAATTAATTACATTATTCTTTAATTAATTACATTAATTAATTATGCATTAATTAATTACTTTCATTTATCAACCTTAAATAATTACTCCAATTACATACAGTAATTTATTTATTAATTACTTACATTAAGTAATTATACTTAATCAATCTTATTAAGTAACTATACTTAATCAATTACCAAGTGACTATCCTTAATTAATTAACAAATTAATTAACTTAAATAAATCACATTCATTTCGTAAATCATAACTGAGTAACTCATCCTTAATTACCCTTTAAACAAATTAATTAATCCTTGATTAATTATTCTTTAACTATTAATTAATAAACCTTAATTATTAATCAATATCCTTTAATACAAAGTAATCAATCCTTAATTACTTTTATAATTAATTAATTAAACTTAATTAACTAATTAATTACTTCTAAATTATTAATTAATAAAAATTAATTATTAATTAACAACCTTAATTACCAATTTAATTAATCCATAATTATCTATTAATTAATCTTTAATGACAATTAATTAACCCTTAACAATAGTTAATTAATCCTTAATTAACTTTAATCAGAGATAAATAATCTCTTAATTATTAATTAAGAAAAACTTAATTATTATTTAATAAAACTTTATTAAGTACTTCTTAATTACCATTTTAATTTACTCTTAATCATTTAATTGATCCTTATCAAAAATTAATTAAATAAATTAATTAAACTTAAATTTCTTAATTAACTTTATTAATTTCAACTCTTTAAAAATCTTAATTAATCTTAAGATAAAAACATTATCATTAAAAACATTTGATCTTAGAAATTAACTTACTAAATGAAGTTATTAATTAAGTTTTAAAATAATCATTAATTACTTATCTATAATTATTAATTAACAATTCTTAATTTACAAGTTAATAAAACACTTGAAATCCTTAACTGAGAATTAATAAATCCTTAATTAATAACTAATTTAATTTAATAAATCATTCTTTATTTATCTCATAAACTATCAAATTTTAATTAAGTTTTTAAGATAAAAACATATCCTTATTAATAAATCTTTATTTTAAGTTTGAAAATAACTTAAGATTTTACTTAATATATCTAAGTTAAATAAATCATACAACTTAATTTATTTAACTATTTATTACAAAGTAATAAATTTCAAGAGAATTGATTTAACTTAATTATTTAAATTTACAACTTACTTTTACTTAAATTTAAAAACTAGTTTAACATTTACTTTGGGTTTAACCCATATGTATTTAAATCTAAGCCAATACATCTGCATCTTTATTAAAACAGAGATTTAATTTTAGATTTTAAACTGTTTTGAATTTAAAGAAAATTTAAACTGCTAACAGTTTTCACTCAGCTCACAAACGACCCGAAGGCAAACCCGAGCCAGCTCCTAATCTACCCGAGACCTCCCCGAGAATTTTTAAAACAGTTCGCTATAAATTTCCATCTGTTAAAAACTTTAACAGCTATCACTTCCTCTCTCGCGTATCACTCTGGAACGACTTCGAGCAAAAAGAAAACTTCCTCGAGTCCTTCCCGAGTACGAATACGAGTATCTTCATCTTCCCCAAACTAAAAACCCACTGACACACACCCTTTGCTCGTGCACGTGCACACACGTTGCCACCATCTTCGATCACCGCTCCGGCCATCGACGAGTCGCCCATCTTCTTCTCAACCATCACGACAACTCTGATCCTCAAATTCAACTCGAAAACGTAATCGAGCACTCGAGCTCAAAAACTGGAACAATGTTGAAACTGTAATCGCCACAAACTCCAGATTCTGGTCATCAGAAAATCTATGCCTCCGGCCACTATTTCCTCCACACCCCATCTACCATCTACTCAAATCTGGAAGGACTCGATCGCTTATAGAGGTTGCGGTGATCAATTTACTGATCAATGGTGAAACTAGGGTTAAAATATTTGATTCAAAATTCCTAATGCCATACTGCTTTGATTTACTTCTCATCATTTTTCTAAGATTCTACCATCACCATTCTATCACCAGAAACAATCTCGACTACCAAAAACATCCCAGTCACCAGAAATCACTCAAAAACCCAACTCTGGTTAACTACAAACTGCACCCTCAATATAATTTTAAAAATTGTAGTTTTTATTTTAAAAATCTTGTTTTTCAAAGATGATTCCAGACATCAACTTGAATTAGTATAATTCGATATTTGATTTTTGATGTCTTACAGTATTCCTACTGTTATTTTACAAAAACAGGCATATTCCAAAACATATATACTTGCTTATATTTTTAGTACCTAGATTATATTAAAACTAAGCTAATTTGTCTTAAAACCAAGTGCTAATATTGACCAGATAAAGAGATACGAAATTTTTTTGATTAATTTATAAACATTGAACTCTGGAAAACAGAGATACAAGCACATGCATAATTCCATACTTACATACAACTGTGTACGTTCATATAAATAAACATGCAAATATATACATTTCAAACATTCATTCCCAAGTTAATTCCAACATATATTATCTACATCAATCTAAAGGGAATTCCATGTTCATAGTTTTAAAAGCAGAGGATTTGAACTAATATTTTGATGTTTAAAATCAACAGATATTCACATTTTTAAAATTATACAAGAGCATACAGAATTACAGACATGCAAAGCAATTTCAACATATTAATTCACATGCAATAAATATTCGATACTTAGATTTTAATTCAAAGGTTTACTCACCTATTTCAGAGATGAACAGAGCCTTGCTGGAAGCTTTGAAAAAAATTGAAATGCTTGCTTAAAAAACTTGAAAATCATGGCCTCTGGTTGTAAGCTTTGAAAACTTTGCTTTTTGATTTCTTTAAAACTGAAAACTTGTTTTGAAACTGAAACTTGCTTGATTTATTTGCATGCATCCTTGGAATGGTGACAGACTTGAAAGAATATTGCAGATTTGTCTTGAAAGAACAAATGTTAACAGGCTTTTGAACTTGAGAATTTTGGCTTTTGAAATGATTCCAGGTTTAAGAAATAATGGTTTCAGGTCTTTGAAAACAATGGTTACAGATCTTTGATATGATCTGAAATGTGGTTTTAGGCAATTGAACTTTTGAAATGATTTGAGTTTTAAGCTTCTGAAAATGATTTCAGGTTTGAGATGAAATCTCAGTTTTGGTTTGAGGAAAGAATTTCTATTTTGGTTTGAGAAGATGATTTCGGTTTGAACATTGCTGGTTTTGGTTTTTGTCTTTGCAAATGAAAAGATAAGAAAAGAAAAAGAAGAGAGGAGGTGAAAGTTTATATAGGTTAATTTAGATTTTATTTAAATTTAAAGAAAATAAAACAAATGGTTGACACTTGTCTCTACCATTGCTTAATTACCTTACACATGTATTTAACATGTTTAAAAATTTAACACTTGTCATTTTTTAATTCTCATTTGTTTTAAAATTATTTAAAAGCCTTTAAAATGAATTTTCCTAATTAAATAAATGCATACCTTATTTAATAAATGCTTTCCTATATTATAAATAAATGAAACCTTTAAAAGAAAATAAAATAAAAACTAATTATATTCTAATAAAATTATATACAATATATTTAATTCATTTTTAAGTGTAAATATACCTTTTGTATTTATTTATTATTAAATAAACACTTCCTAAATTTATATAAATAAAATTTCTTTTAAAGAAAATATTTTAAAGCAAATCTTATTTTAAATAAAAACTTTATTCATACATTTCATATAGAAATATATTAAAATAATTATCTTTTAAAGATTCAAATTTAAATCCAGATTCAAATTCAAATTTTACTTTTAAAATCTAATTTAAAAATCAACTCTACATTTATTTTAAATAAATATTTTATTAAGTTTGAAATTGATATATTTCATTTAAAAACAACTCAAGACATATATATACATATTTAAACAATACTTATTAATTTTGGAAATGATAAATCTATTTAAAATCAAATTTATAAAATAACACAATTTAAAATAATTATTCTTATTATAATTCAATCTATACCATAATTAAAACATCTTATTATTATATTATTTGGTTATTTATATTAGAAAATAACAATTTTATCAATTTAAATTAAGAGATTATCACATTTTAAATTCCTCGAAATCCCGGGATATTACATTCCTTCCCCCTTAAAAGAATTTCGTCCTCGAAATTTAAAACAAAAGATAATCCAAATTTTTATTTTATTTCAATCCATTTTAAAACAATTTAAGTATACTTATCAGCCATACACTATCAAACAAACAACCATTCATCCAAACAAACAATTTCATCCAAGCAACAATTCATACAAACAACAATTCTAGCTATCCGAACATAGATCCGGATAAACTACCTAAAATTATCCCGAGTTTCCCCGATACAGATACTGGGTTACTCGCTCTACTGGATCCAAACTGGTAATTCAATACCGAAGCCAAAACATATATCCTCACAAAAACTCAGAAAGATCTAATATACTCGGAGCTATCTTCCTAGTCTTACCCAATCTTATTTGCTCCCTTTACCGAAGAAATAACAACGAAGTCTCCAACTTCGAATTCCAAAATTCTCCATCTCTAATCCACAAAACTCTTCTGACGATTCTGGGATGCCTTCATCCTTCCTGATCAGCCCAACCATCGCTGATGCTTCTCGAAACAAACAGGACCAAAAACAATCCAATAAACGGATCCTCTCAAGATCTACGGAAATCCAGAACTCAAACTCTACTCCTCAATCATCAGTAGATTCCAAATACTTCTCCTATCCAGAAAAGACAAAACAAATGCTCTCACCAATCTGTCCTTCAGATCTTGAAAAGCTTCCTGTAGGAATCCTTTAATCCAAACACTGCAACTTCTGGTTGCTTCCATTCTAGAACAACTGCTACCTATCTTTCGCTGCTCAACTCTGATCTAGATGTCGTCTATGAACTCGAACACAAACTAGATCAACACTTCCCATAAAATCTCTGACAACTCTATAACTCCTACATCTTCTAGAGATGCCTCAAACTCAAGCAAAAGATTTTCCAAGAGAACACTCAAACTATCGCAAGTCACTTTTGCGATCCTATCCATCCAATATCCAAAAATACTGTTCTTTCTTAATCCATCAGAACAGTCTAGTGCTTGACCAATCCATTTGAAAAATGAATTTACTCCGCAGCTTCTGAACTCCACTTTACGAACTACTAAGCCAAAAGATCTTCCAGCAGGAACACAGAACACTCGAGCTGCACCGCTAACACGGATGACAAAGACTCCTTATCCAAAGCTTCTAGAGAACCCGGACCTCAGACCAAACACAAACATCCTGCTGAACTCAGCCACAACACCGAAGCAGACACACATCCTCAAACTTGCTCAAAAAGAGAACATCGTCGGTGATATCTATAGTCACTGCATCTCATCACGCAGCTACTACTCCTGAGTTACCCAAGATACCATCACTCGCTTCTGTTCAACCAACAGATCCAAACTCCTGAAAATCCAACTGCACTTCAAAGATCGACTCCGAACCTTAACAGGTTTCCTTCAGAGATCAATGAAATTCTTATACCATATCAAAGTTCACTCGAGACGGTATTAGGTCTACAGTCTCGACAAATACTTCCAATCTCAAACATTCAAACTCTAAACAATGGTAGTCGTGTTTCACACACCACCACCATATCTACCATTATAACTCATATTGGAAAACCCGAACAGGTAATCCAACAAATAGGTAGAAATAAATATATATAGTTATATAAAAATTACAAATACGCTCTCTCAAGATAGACACCACTCCAGAGCCTAGGTATTCACTCAACCTATCGCTCTGATACCAAATGTGACGACCCGGCTTTCATCGACCAGAAAGTCGCATTGTCAATAAGAAAGAAAGGGATAGAAAAGAGAAAAGAAGAGAAAAGAAAAGAAACAACATCAGAATCTCACACAGCGGAACGAATAAATTATATTAATAACAAAAGTATTACATAATATACAACACTTATCAGAGTTACACACATATACAACACATACTAGACAGTTATAAACACCTGTCTAGTTTCTACAATATAAGATACAACACAGATAACAATGACTCAGAGATCAACACAGCGGAACTACTATATCTCTACAGCGCTGAAGCCTCCTGCTCCATTGCTCCTCCAGATAACTCGTCAAAGCAAACCTGACTCTCTTGGCTACTCGTAAAAATTTGAGTACCCAAGAGTTTATATAAAACAGAAATAAACACTTGGGTCAGACATGGGTCTGGTGTGAGTAAACGGTTTAAATTTGCTTAACTTCAAAACCTTTTGAAAAGAAAAGTATCTCGTAAGACTTCCCGCACATAAACACGGAAAAGTTTTTACCTTACGATAACCAAAACATTTGATAGGAAATCCAGTTATATTATAATAGGGTCTAGGATTTTCAAGTAAAATACAGAAATAGCTGGAATGCTTACATCTCACGTTCCAACATAGTTGGGCACAACTAACACGTACGGTACTTATTGGAAGTTGGATTTCCATACAATGGCAGGGCTACTGGGGTACCGCCCGTCACAGTACGTGGCCTAGATCACCGTACCGAGGAGTACGCCCGCTCCCCTGCAACACAAAGCCGGAACCATCCCTTACTGGATAATTCCGAATAAAATCACCCCACGGTTGTGTACTGCAACCGTACCACTAAGTCGAAATAGAAAGGGACATCTAGACAGGGATGACCTTACTCTCAGTGGGCGCTACCCACGAAGCCTTGCTGCACCTCCCCTGTTTTAGCCATTCCCGGTTGATGAGGCTTGAGGTCACGATTACCTTTAATCAGAACACATCACTTAGAATGCTCATCGTCCACCTGACGATGTGCTGAAAGCATTCAATCCATACAAGTTCGTTCCGGGTTCGAACGAAACCGAAGGCATTATCTCGTTACACTCGTTTTGGAATCACCCTCAGAGTTAACGACAATAACCCTTGCACTCTGAATCTTTATCTTCACTTGAGATTCACGACCTATCATTAATTTGGATCGATGTGGTATTCGGGTCTCCAGACCTGGAAATCCGGTATACGGAAACCCGATCCCGGTCTCATCGAAATCCAAAACGTATCTTTTAAGGCCAAGTTGTTTAAAGGTTTAAACAATTCAATTCAATACTTGAATTCACACAGGATAAATATCACACATTTATCACAGATATATCCAATGTCATATCACAGAATATCATAGTATATCATCCAATAGATATCAACCAAATCAGACATTCTACTCAACCATCATTCATAAGCAACCATTTATTAATCTCTATTATAATTAATTTAATCAACTTAAATTAAATTAATTACTTAAGAATTAATTCCTATTCTTGCTTAATCAACATTAATTAATTACAATCCATTTAATTAATTAATCATTAAATATTAATCACTCTTGATTAATTATTTATTACATAAAGTAATTATCCTTAATTAATTTCACAAATTAATTATCCTTAATCATTTATAGTAATTAACCTTTAATTACTCTCCTTAATTATAATAATTAATGATCCTTAATTAATTACTTCCATTAATTAATTAACTATAATTAATTACATTATTCTTTAATTAATTACATTAATTAATTATGCATTAATTAATTACTTTCATTTATCAACCTTAAATAATTACTCCAATTACATACAGTAATTTATTTATTAATTACTTACATTAAGTAATTATACTTAATCAATCTTATTAAGTAACTATACTTAATCAATTACCAAGTGACTATCCTTAATTAATTAACAAATTAATTAACTTAAATAAATCACATTCATTTCTTAAATCATAACTGAGTAACTCATCCTTAATTACCCTTTAAACAAATTAATTAATCCTTGATTAATTATTCTTTAACTATTAATTAATAAACCTTAATTATTAATCAATATCCTTTAATACAAAGTAATCAATCCTTAATTACTTTTATAATTAATTAATTAAACTTAATTAACTAATTAATTACTTCTAAATTATTAATTAATAAAAATTAATTATTAATTAACAACCTTAATTACCAATTTAATTAATCCATAATTATCTATTAATTAATCTTTAATGACAATTAATTAACCCTTAACAATAGTTAATTAATCCTTAATTAACTTTAATCAGAGATAAATAATCTCTTAATTATTAATTAAGAAAAACTTAATTATTATTTAATAAAACTTTATTAAGTACTTCTTAATTACCATTTTAATTTACTCTTAATCATTTAATTGATCCTTATCAAAAATTAATTAAATAAATTAATTAAACTTAAATTTCTTAATTAACTTTATTAATTTCAACTCTTTAAAAATCTTAATTAATCTTAAGATAAAAACATTATCATCAAAAACATTTGATCTTAGAAATTAACTTACTAAATGAAGTTATTAATTAAGTTTTAAAATAATCATTAATTACTTATCTATAATTATTAATTAACAATTCTTAATTTACAAGTTAATAAAACACTTGAAATCCTTAACTGAGAATTAATAAATCCTTAATTAATAACTAATTTAATTTAATAAATCATTCTTTATTTATCTCATAAACTATCAAATTTTAATTAAGTTTTTAAGATAAAAACATATCCTTATTAATAAATCTTTATTTTAAGTTTGAAAATAACTTAAGATTTTACTTAATATATCTAAGTTAAATAAATCATACAACTTAATTTATTTAACTATTTATTACAAAGTAATAAATTTCAAGAGAATTGATTTAACTTAATTATTTAAATTTACAACTTACTTTTACTTAAATTTAAAAACTAGTTTAACATTTACTTTGGGTTTAACCCATATGTATTTAAATCTAAGCCAATACATCTGCATCTTTATTAAAACAGAGATTTAATTTTAGATTTTAAACTGTTTTGAATTTAAAGAAAATTTAAACTGCTAACAGTTTTCACTCAGCTCACAAACGACCCGAAGGCAAACCCGAGCCAGCTCCTAATCTACCCGAGACCTCCCCGAGAATTTTTAAAACAGTTCGCTATAAATTTCCATCTGTTAAAAACTTTAACAGCTATCACTTCCTCTCTCGCGTATCACTCTGGAACGACTTCGAGCAAAAAGAAAACTTCCTCGAGTCCTTCCCGAGTACGAATACGAGTATCTTCATCTTCCCCAAACTAAAAACCCACTGACACACACCCTTTGCTCGTGCACGTGCACACACGTTGCCACCATCTTCGATCACCGCTCCGGCCATCGACGAGTCGCCCATCTTCTTCTCAACCATCACGACAACTCTGATCCTCAAATTCAACTCGAAAACGTAATCGAGCACTCGAGCTCAAAAACTGGAACAATGTCGAAACTGTAATCGCCACAAACTCCAGATTCTGGTCATCAGAAAATCTATGCCTCCGGCCACTATTTCCTCCACACCCCATCTACCATCTACTCAAATCTGGAAGGACTCGATCGCTTATAGAGGTTGCGGTGATCAATTTACTGATCAATGGTGAAACTAGGGTTAAAATATTTGATTCAAAATTCCTAATGCCATACTGCTTTGATTTACTTCTCATCATTTTTCTAAGATTCTACCATCACCATTCTATCACCAGAAACAATCTCGACTACCAAAAACATCCCAGTCACCAGAAATCACTCAAAAACCCAACTCTGGTTAACTACAAACTGCACCCTCAATATAATTTTAAAAATTGTAGTTTTTATTTTAAAAATCTTGTTTTTCAAAGATGATTCCAGACATCAACTTGAATTAGTATAATTCGATATTTGATTTTTGATGTCTTACAGTATTCCTACTGTTATTTTACAAAAACAGGCATATTCCAAAACATATATACTTGCTTATATTTTTAGTACCTAGATTATATTAAAACTAAGCTAATTTGTCTTAAAACCAAGTGCTAATATTGACCAGATAAAGAGATACGAAATTTTTTTGATTAATTTATAAACATTGAACTCTGGAAAACAGAGATACAAGCACATGCATAATTCCATACTTACATACAACTGTGTACGTTCATATAAATAAACATGCAAATATATACATTTCAAACATTCATTCCCAAGTTAATTCCAACATATATTATCTACATCAATCTAAAGGGAATTCCATGTTCATAGTTTTAAAAGCAGAGGATTTGAACTAATATTTTGATGTTTAAAATCAACAGATATTCACATTTTTAAAATTATACAAGAGCATACAGAATTACAGACATGCAAAGCAATTTCAACATATTAATTCACATGCAATAAATATTTGATACTTAGATTTTAATTCAAAGGTTTACTCACCTATTTCAGAGATGAACAGAGCCTTGCTGGAAGCTTTGAAAAAAATTGAAATGCTTGCTTAAAAAACTTGAAAATCATGGCCTCTGGTTGTAAGCTTTGAAAACTTTGCTTTTTGATTTCTTTAAAACTGAAAACTTGTTTTGAAACTGAAACTTGCTTGATTTATTTGCATGCATCCTTGGAATGGTGACAGACTTGAAAGAATATTGCAGATTTGTCTTGAAAGAACAAATGTTAACAGGCTTTTGAACTTGAGAATTTTGGCTTTTGAAATGATTCCAGGTTTAAGAAATAATGGTTTCAGGTCTTTGAAAACAATGGTTACAGATCTTTGATATGATCTGAAATGTGGTTTTAGGCAATTGAACTTTTGAAATGATTTGAGTTTTAAGCTTCTGAAAATGATTTCAGGTTTGAGATGAAATCTCAGTTTTGGTTTGAGGAAAGAATTTCTATTTTGGTTTGAGAAGATGATTTCGGTTTGAACATTGCTGGTTTTGGTTTTTGTCTTTGCAAATGAAAAGATAAGAAAAGAAAAAGAAGAGAGGAGGTGAAAGTTTATATAGGTTAATTTAGATTTTATTTAAATTTAAAGAAAATAAAACAAATGGTTGACACTTGTCTCTACCATTGCTTAATTACCTTACACATGTATTTAACATGTTTAAAAATTTAACACTTGTCATTTTTTAATTCTCATTTGTTTTAAAATTATTTAAAAGCCTTTAAAATGAATTTTCCTAATTAAATAAATGCATACCTTATTTAATAAATGCTTTCCTATATTATAAATAAATGAAACCTTTAAAAGAAAATAAAATAAAAACTAATTATATTCTAATAAAATTATATACAATATATTTAATTCATTTTTAAGTGTAAATATACCTTTTGTATTTATTTATTATTAAATAAACACTTCCTAAATTTATATAAATAAAATTTCTTTTAAAGAAAATATTTTAAAGCAAATCTTATTTTAAATAAAAACTTTATTCATACATTTCATATAGAAATATATTAAAATAATTATCTTTTAAAGATTCAAATTTAAATCCAGATTCAAATTCAAATTTTACTTTTAAAATCCAATTTAAAAATCAACTCTACATTTATTTTAAATAAATATTTTATTAAGTTTGAAATTGATATATTTCATTTAAAAACAACTCAAGACATATATATACATATTTAAACAATACTTATTAATTTTGGAAATGATAAATCTATTTAAAATCAAATTTATAAAATAACACAATTTAAAATAATTATTCTTATTATAATTCAATCTATACCATAATTAAAACATCTTATTATTATATTATTTGGTTATTTATATTAGAAAATAACAATTTTATCAATTTAAATTAAGAGATTATCACATTTTAAATTCCTCGAAATCCCGGGATATTACACAGTTGGTTCTCGGAACGTCCCGCCAGAGGCGTTTCTTTCGTGGAATAGGAAGTTCCTTAGCCTGACCATTTGTTGGAAATCCAAACAAAACAATACGAGCCCTGTACGGTTTTAGTTGTATTACCTGCCATGGAATGTGGTGGTAACCTGCTATTGAACATGGTAGCTATAGTAGGCATAAGTGCAAAATGTCTATGCTGGCTAAGATTTATATTCTACTTTCGAAATTTTTTCTACACTATGCACTAATAATAATATCAAAAATGATTTGATTTTGCGTAGTAAGCATCTTTGACTATCATAAGAAGAAATCTCCTCCAATTCTGCGTTTGCATTGTGTGTGTGGTGGGAGGTCTTATGGTAGTTTCATTTTCCAAAAGCATTGCGAATTGACTTTAAAATTCTCTGCTATTTGTTTTTAAAGATAAAACTGTTTTTGTTGCTCACACCAGTCCCATGACTGATCCGGAGTTTATTGTTTCTTTCCTAAACTCTAGATGCTCAAAATTTTCTACACGAGCAGTCTAGAGTTTGGTTTTTTAGATATTCAGATTTAGTAGATTATCTGGAGCTAGTTCAGTCTTTGGATCGGACTGCACTTGCTTATCTTTGTGCCTCGTTATTGGGAGTTCGAGCTATTTATGGATTGGCGCTTTGAAGATGGAGATTATCCGCTGCTGATGTTATCGTTTTCTTTTCCGCTGCTATTTGTTGTATCATATCTCTGATGTTTATAGATATTCATTGTATCATCATTGTATCTGGATATTGTATCAGATATTGTATATCTATATTCTTTTATTTCCGCTGTGTTGTTTACTTAAATGTTGTTATAAGCTCCGACGACTCGGATTTGAACGGTCGAATCTACGGCATTCGAATACGATGTAAAGTATGGATGTTGATTTTCGAGCGCGAAAATCTGGGACGTTACAAGTGGTATCAGAGCTAAGGTTGAACTTTAGCTCAGGAGTATCACGTTAAGTAGCTCATTAAAGATAGAGTGAAGTAAACTCTAGAATGAGTAATTCTCAGATATCCGTCTGAACGTCTCAGTAAATTCTCTTACTATCCACTGATAGTGAGTATGAGTGCAAGAAGAAGACGAGATAGGGGACAGGAAATACGACTATAAATGGTCAATACCCTGCAACAGTGGAAACAATCTTTCTCTATCAATATTCTTTGATTCGTTTCCAAATTCTTTTCATTTCTTCGTATCAGCTACAAGAAGAAGTTTCGATGTGATGATGGCTTTACGAATCGTTGTAGAAAATTCTTACTTCGTATCTTCATCGGTTTCTTATCAGCTTTTTGATTTAAACCTTATTGAATTTGAAATTGGAAATTTTAAATTGAATTAAATTGATTAATAGAATATGAAGGCTAAATTGAATTGTATCAATAAAACGGTTTCGATTGAAATCGAATTTGTAATTCTATTGTAATTTCTTTTGAATACCAAAGTCCGAAGAGGGACAAATTGGTATGTATTCTGAGGTATTCCGACTTGAGTTTGGAATTCATATCGTAAGTTTGAGGAATTATAGGAGATCGAATCTGTCTATATCTCTGTTGTTTTCATGCCTGCGAATTTCGAGGACGAAATTATTTTAAGGAGGGAAGTTTGTAACGACCCTGGAATTTAAATTTATTTAAATTAATAATTGAATGAATTTTTGAATTTAATTGAGTAATTAAATAAATTTTTTGATAAAAGTTTGTTAATTTAATTAGAAAATTGGAGCGAGTTTCCCAAATTCAAATATGAGTGAATTTGTGAATAATAAATATATAGATATATTTGACTTGAGTTTAAATTGTAAAATAAATAATTGAGTTTATAAAATAATAAAAGACAATAACTATTAAGATAAGATAACAACAAAGATTTAAACTAGGAATAGAAAAATAATATGAGATAAATTTTTATAAAAATAGGAAGTAGAAAAATTGTTAAATTCTAACGGAATAATTAAATAGAAATATAAAGTCATAAGACAAAGGAATTCATTTGAATAAAGAGAAAATTACGTATAAGATAAATTTTATAAATTATACAAAACAAAGTTTTAAATATAACTACCTATATACAAAAAATGCAAACAAACACATAAATATCAAATAGAAAAAAACAAAGTAAACAAATAAAACCAACATAAGTTATGTAAACAAAAGATATACTACAAAAAGAATACAAACAAGTGTAAACCTGGAAACAAGCAAGAACAAAAGCATAGAAACAAAGAAGACATCAAAACAAAATATAAAACAATATGAACAAGTCAAAGCATCATAAATGCCAGCACCCATTACATCCTCAGCCGAGTAAATATATTCAAGTATAGGCAAATGAAATACAAACTGTTAACAAGACAAATATTATTAAACAAGCCACCATAAGATTTTCAGCCGAGATGCAAGGCAAGTAGGAAGCAATTAATGCAAGCATGGCCGAACAAAGAAAAATATATCACTATATTGTACAAAATAATAACATACCATATCACCCATACCTATGTATAAACAAATAATATCACCTATACCTTTTTTCCTATACAACACTTTCTCACATCAGTTCGTTCAAATTTTAAACTGTGAAAAGAAAAATGCTACAAACAACCTCTGTCCTTTGTTCATCATCTAAAAGAAAAAAAAACATCATTCAATCCAAAGCAAAACAGGGAAGAGCACAGGCAGTTTTCAACTGCAGATTCAAGGAAACAGGGTGTTCTTGGTTCATAGAAATCTTGCAAGTGAGAAACTCCTACTTTTTTTTCGAAGCTTAACTGTTTTGATATCTTGATGATTGTGAGTAACAATTTACTTTTAAATTTAAAATGTTTAAATCCTTGCAAGTTCATCTAAGATATGTGTGTTTGAGCATATATAGTTATCTGTAGATATGTGGAAGCAAGAAGTATAATATGCAGGCTGTTTGAATTATCTCTGTTCTTAGTTCATAGATACAAAACTGGGTTTTCAAAAATCATGTTCTCCCTACCTGATTGATGATTTAATTTCAGATTCAAACGAAAATTGATGGTATCATCGTAAGCTTTAGTTTGAAAATTTGTTTAAGTAAACAAATGTGTGTGGTCATTAGAAAGGCTCAAACTACAGGACCATCCTCATATATGTAAATTTTCGAGTTTATTAATTTACAAATTCGAGAATATAAATGAAATATGTTGTAACGACCCAGAATTTTGACCAAATTAAATTGAGAATATTTAATTAATTTTTAATATTTGAACGATGATTTAATTTGAATCCCCGATTTAAATTTGAATTTGACGATTAAATTATAAAATTCAATCTATTGAATGTTGAATAAAAATTTAAATCTTCAGTTTACAGCTGAAGAAAAATATTTCTAAAGCTTTTAAAATTCGTAATGATAATACTGAAGATAATAGAAACTTTAGAATTGTATTTCAAAGTGTTTCGTTCAGTTTTGAAATTTAATCGTTCGAATTGGTATTTAAAAATAGCCGTCCGAGTCACAGTCTCGGAATTCAACGAAACCAGTTCCATTGGGTCCATAATATTGTATTATTATCGGATTTCAAATTTCATAATTTTCGGAGTCTTCGTGTGAGCATACGAGGTAGAAACGTCTAGACGAAAATTAATCGTTTTCAATTTAAAATATGTTACATCATTTCAGGGATACTGTCACCTGTAAAATCGAGACGCCTTTATTTCAAATCGTGTTCCCTCTGCCTCAAAATATCTCGTCTCCTTCTGTACAAATCTAAAACGCAGAAGAAATCATTTCGTTCAACAAAAAGAAAATGGCCGATAGAAGAAAATAAAAATCTTCTTCTCGTTCAGATTTGAAATCAATGACCACCGTTCTCCCCAATTTAAATTCACGAACTTATTCGCGAATCATTAAACAAAAAAAATCAAACGGCCGCGTTTTCCCCAAATTCGAAAAGGAAAATGGCCGTGTTTCTTCTTGATTTCGAAAATCGAAATCGAAGTGGGAGTCGCGGGTTTTCACCTCGCCTTCTTTCCGTCTAATCGAATCGCGCGAGCAGTTCGAAGTGGGAGGAGCGTACATACGCGTTCGCGTGGATGGAAGGGGAAGCTCGGCATTTGCCTGTAGGTCAGGCGTTGATTCCGGTGAAGGTGGAGTGTTTCACGGCGACGTCGCGAGGTGGGGTCTGGGACTGCTCAGGGCTGTTCGATTAGGGTTTAGGCATGGGCTCGTAGTCGAGATGGAAATCGCGATTTCCAGTGTCGCGATGGGTGCAGTGGGTTGGTGATGCTCGACGTGGGGCAGTTAGCTAGCTCGCGAGTGATGAGCGATGGCGAGGACTCGATGGTGGTGTCGATCGACGCGTGGGTTAAGGCGCAAGTTGATTTTGGGCTCTGTCGAGCCAATGAAAGCTGTGAGGTATTTGTTTCGTTCATCGTATTAGCTTGATTTAGTAAAAATATGTATGTGCAGATGGAAGAATATATACAGTTCATCTATTTCAATTTAAAACTTAAATCTGTTCAAAAAAAAAAATAAAAAAAAAATAAAATCAAACTGATAACCCGTATAGATTACGTTTATATAGGTGTAGTTTTAAAGAAATGAATATGCATATTTTCATTGACTAATTAATTTTAGTCATGTATTTAGGGTAATTAATTTATTTAATTAACTTACTCAATTTTTTCTAGTTGCTAGGATATTCTTGTTTAAAAAAAAAGGGAAAATAATGATGAACAAGAAAATTTGTTTAATTTAAAGGTGATAACTTTTAGAAATCAAAGTTGTGATTAATTTGGTAATGAAAAAATAAATCAATGGAAAATTTGTTTGAAATTGATTTAGTGTTTGGAAAATAAATTTGATAAAAGAAATTTGGTTTAAAATAAAATCTCTGGTGAATAAAAGAAAATATAGTTTCGAATTTAAATTCTGGTTGAATCAATTTATCAAAAAGGAGAATTTGTTCAAAATAAAACCACTTGGAAATGTACACTTATCAAATGAAATTTAATTTATTCGATTGATTCGAATATTAATTTATTGTGTAAAATATTTATACAAGGTATAAATCAAGGGAATCGAGTCAAGTTTGGAAATGGATGGCCAATTAAAAAGCTAAGGTGAGATTTTTCTCACTCAAAAATGAAAGTGGAATTTTTAGTTATTTATTGATTGTGTTGATTGCTATTGATTGTGATATTAGATATAGTAGGATATATCTATTATATATATAGCTATATATACATATTGGCATATGTATATATTGGATTGATGATTTCCCGCCTCGTATAGCGGATGAGACCCTATTGCGCCGTTAGTAAGCGGATTTATAAAAACCTATATACCGCGATAATTCCGTACTGGAGCGGAATTGGTATTGTGCTAACATCTTTGGATGCAGGGAAACAGGTTGGAGGGATCCAACTGGACCCCTCACTTTGATTGAATTTATTTATACTGTGATATGAATCTGTGAATGATTATATTGATGTTGTTGATCATATCGATGTCTGGAAAATTGTTGAAAGCTAAAATTTAGCTGAATGGATGTTTGATATCATTGGATTCCAAAGATAAACGAAATTGAATTTTTGGAAATCAAAATAGAAATTTCTAAGTGAATTTGATTTTAGAAATTTAATAAATTCGAAGAAAGGAATTTTAAAGTATAAAAAGTTAATTTTTATAATCTTATCGAATTTATTTCCAGAATAAAGTGAAAATGTTAAATAAATGAATTGCGTATAATAGTGATTTTAAATTGAGGAAATTAATTTAAAATCTGGATTTCTAAATAAATTGAAAGAAACGATTGAAATTTATTTTCTTAAAAAGGAATTTATTTAAAAGAAGATAAGTTGGAAATTCAGTTTGAAATTTAATTGGTAAATTAAAATAAGTTGTGAAATCAATGTAAAATGAATTCAATAAGGAATTTATTTTAGTAGTGATAAATAGAATTTGAAATCAATCTGTAATTGATTTAATATTTAGAAATGAATTTTTGAGAAATCAATGTGGAAATTTTATTCGAACGTTGAAAATAAAATTAGAAATCAACATTGAAATTGATTTGGTATTGAAGCTTTTATAAATGGAATTAAAATTTATAAAAGTTGTTTATGAACCCAAAGTCACTTATTTTGATAAGTTAAGTATAGAAGTTGATAAAAGAAGGTTTATAAGTCGAAGTTGTTATTAAAAAGAGAAATAGAATTTATAAACGTGCTTATAAATTCGAAAATAGATTGAATGTGATAAAAATGTATAGAAATGATTGAAATGGGGTTAAGTAAATTTTATTCACGATTTTGGACAGTGAATATATTGTTAAGTGAAATGGACTCATTTTTGAAGGAGTAATATTTTAAAAATGAAGTTAAACATTTTAAAGGTGTTTTAAAATGTGTTATGAATCGAAACTATAGATCTCAACATTTATTGTTGAAATAGACGTTTTCGAGAAACTTAAGGAAATGGTGGACTATAACACTGTTGTTATAGTAAATGATTTCCGGAAGGAAATGTTTTATATAGTATTGGGATTTATATATCTATCTTAATTTCGAATCCCTATACTAGTGATTTCGAGTCGTCGTAACGATGTTTTACGTAACATTCGTTTTGACTCAAATAAAGGTGTTAAAAGAATATTTTCCTTAAAGAATGAAATTATACTTAATTTGATTTAAGTATATCGAATATTTTCCAAGTGTTGAAAATAAATGGATTGTGAATTGCTGACTTATTTTTAAATAAGTATGGAAATGTTTTCCAAAACGAAATGAAATGTTTGAGAATTTATCTTCTTAAAGATAAATCGAAATTGAATATTGAAAACGATTTGAAAATCGAATATCAGTAGGTATTCGAAAGTATAAATTCAATATGGAATTTATAAAAGAAAGCGAAGTTGTTTTAAAAATAAATATTGATTTGTTTTTGAAGTGTGGAAAATTGATTTGAAATTGTTTTCAAATGGTTAAGTGTGGAAATTTTATATCTAGTAAGGATATTTTGGAAGATAAAATAATTTGGGAAAAATTATTTGGAATCTGATGATGTTGCGCATCTCTATTGATAGTTAAATGACCGACTATCAATAATTACCTTTAGATAGGTATTTGTTGTGAATTGGATGAATTTGAATGCCACACTTATTTTTGAATAATCGCTCACTATTCGGGTTAGCCGGGAAAGGACCATGGGGTCGTATAACCCATTCCGAATATGTGATACGTCGTTATGAATTGCATTCGAAGACCGGTGTTGAAGACCGGATATTTTTGAAAACGGAAGGATTACCGTCGAGTTACTCTACACCGACTGATCTTCGGTTTAGAGGTTTTATCACCCTTAGTGACGGGAAGTCCTGACGTGATTAGAAAATTATCCGGAAATGCAAGGGCTTCATGAGAAGTGCCTTCGGTTCTGTTCGATCCCGGAACAGACTTGTATGGATTGTGTGTCTGACGTTACAATTTGAGATATAAAGCTGATTTCTTTCAAATACATTTCTGTTGGTGGCGGAGAATTTATTCTCTTAGCTTAACACCCTTCTCTGAGACGTACGAGCTCAGAGGTTATGTAGTTGAAATTTATCAGCGATATATCCCAATTTGGTAACGTGGCATACTGAGTGTTGCTGTGAAATGATCAGTGTTTGATCATTTGTGATATGATCATTTGTTTGATCTTATATCTTTGTGATCATAGGTTGATCATTTTGTTTGACCCGAAGCAGGGCTTTTTGAGAAAGCGTAGCTTTGTGGACGAGACTTCGTCGAGCCTCACACCCCGGAAATGGTCGAAACAGGACGAATGCGGCAAGGTTCTAGGGAGTAGCGCCCCTTAGTGTATGTCATTCCTTCTGGATAAAGGTGGTATCATGGTATGGAGCCCAGATACTTAACCTCTGTGGTTACTGCATATTTTTTTTCTATGTGGTTTGTTGGAAATCGGGGATCCTCGGGAAGATCGGTGACGATCGGAGGATGGCATACGCGTGTCAGTAGTTACCTACTTTTGCAGAGGTAACCCGGCCTTGTGTTGGCAGAGATCTAACCGTAATGTTAGGTTATTTCTCGGGTCGTCTATTCCAGGGACGTACCCATCGTGGATAGGAAGTTCCTTAGCCTGACCATTTGTTGGAAATCCAAAGAAACAATACGAGCCTTTACGAATTCAATTGTATAACCTGTCTCCTCAGGAGGCAGCTATAGCAGGCATAATATAATGGTACCTATGCTGGCTAAGATTTATATTCTACTTTCGAAATGTTTTCCACTATGCACTAATAATAATATCAAAAAGAATTTGATTTTTGCGTAGTAAGCATCTTTGACTATCATAAGAAGAAATCTCCTCCAAGTCTGCGTTTGCATTGTGTGTGTGGTGGGAGGTCTTATGGTAGTTTCATTTTCCAAAAGCATTGCGAATTGACTTTAAAATTTTTCTGTTGTTTATTTTAAAGATAAATAACTGTTTTACGATCTCACACCAGTCACCATGACTGACTCGGAGTTTATTGTTTCCCTTCTAAACTCTGGGTGCCCACCAATTTCCACACGGGCAGTCTAGAGTTAGATTATCAGGATATTCTGGATATTCTGGAGCTTTGGAGATAAGCTGGATGACGAGACGTAGTATTTGTATCTGATAGTATTTATTCCGCTGTGTATTCTGTATGAGGACAAGTTTATATAACTGTCCATTGTTGTATATGACTCTGATGATTGATGTATGTATAAACTGATATAGTTCTTTGTTTTAAAAGACTAGTGTTTATTTATTATATATTGTTCCGCTGCGATATGTGAGATTCTGATATTGTTCTCTGTTCTGTATCTGTTGTTGTTTTGTTGTTCTTATTCTCTTTTTCTTCTATCTTCTTCTTCTTCTACTTTTTTTCTTTTTCTTAAAATCCTCACTCTTGGAGTTTCCGGCACTCGATTGCTCGGCAGTCGATAAAGTGAGTATCGATGTCGAATTTTCGAAAGTCGAAAATTTCAGGATGTGACAAAGTGGTATCAGAGCATATGGTTAAGCGACAACCCTGCTCTGTTGGGTGTTACTCATTAGAGATAAAGTCAGCAGTACTCTAGAATGAGTTGAGTGTAATAATAGATATGAGCGCGTATTTGTTATTTGAATATAAAATTATTTTATATTGTGATGATTGATTTGTTGAGTGGTATATGGATTCTGGTCAATACGAGTAATTAACGATCATTGATAGGGATCTCTAAACACTCGAATAGAACAATTCGGCATAGTATTGTTTTAAATAGGGTAAATGAAATAATTTTACCCAAAGCTATTTTTGTATAGAAAAGAAACGATTTCTATGAATTACTATAGTATATGGTTGCATGGTTGCTAGAAATGATAACATTAAACTATTATCATTGAAATTAAATGAGAAATTGGAATTATAACTCCAAAGTTAAGAAATAAATCCATATATAAATGAAATTTGAGAATGTAAATTATAAATGTGATTTGTAATTTAAAATGGAATTCCAGAGAAGTATTTGGAAATGTTTTGAAAAGGATTTGAAAATTTTGGAGATTTGGAAGTTTAAATCATTTTTGATTTGAAAATGGATTTCGAAGGTTTTGGAAAGTATTTTAGAGAGATAAAGCTCTAAACTCTTTTCGGTCGCTGGAAAATAACTTCGGTAATGACTGCAGCATCACTGATGTTCATTTTCGGGTTTCCAAAAGAGAAATTGCTGCCAAATTTGTTTTAAATGGAAGTTGTTTGAAAATTTGGATTTGGTTTTAGAAAATTCAAATGGAATTTGAATTGTTTTCAAAATGATTTTTGAATGTTGCTAAGACTCTGGAATATTATGAAATATTATGAAGTTGATAACTTGTAAAGTTTAAATAAAAATCTAACTTAAAGAGATAAATTTATATATGAATAAAGTTGTGAATATAAATTGTAATGTAAATTTATGATTGGAAATAGAATTCCAAGAAGATAATTGAAAATAAAATTCATTAATAAAATGAAATTGTAAAAGTGATTGTATAAATGATTTGATAAATCGATATGTAAATAAGTCAAAGACTTATAAAATATTTGAAATTTGATGGAATGAGATTCAAATTGAAAATGAATGAATTAGTGGATGAATGAATAATTTGCAATTGTAAATGAAATTGAAGACAAATTTGAATTTGTAAGTAAATGAGACTGAATTGAATTCAAAAGAAATTTGAAATGCAAAATTGAATGAAAATGGATATAACTTCAATAGTGAAGTAATGATGATATAAGCAGTTATATTGAAATTTTTGTAACAGAATTTGCAAAATGGTTTGAATGTGTAACTAGATATTATGGCTAGTAGGATATACAGGTGTAAATGAATTGGATTTGATTTCAAAGATAAATTTGAATTGCTCGAAAAAGGTATGTATTTGAATTATAATATGAGTTTTTGATGATTTCTCTCTAGCCGCTTGGCTTTTTCTTTTTCTTTTTGAAATCTGAGAGTCCGTAGGGACGTTTTGTAGTAGTGCCGTATTAGCCGCGCAAAGGAGACGCTGGCGAAATTTTTCGAAAATTTCGAGTGTTAGAAAATTTTTGAGAAAATTTGGAAGTTTAAATTTGAATTTAAACTCGAATTTGAATTGTTAATTAAACAAAGTTGTTTTGAACTTATAATTGAAGTTGAAAAGGAAAAAAAAAAAGTTAGTTGAATTAATAACGAATCTTTAGTAGAAAGATTTGTTTTGATAAATTTGATAAAACTATTTAGATTGTGAAAGATAGTAGACGAGTTAAGGACCCTTTTTTCCTAACGGGTAATTTCGAGGACGAAATTCTTTTAAGGGGGGAAGTCTGTAACGACCCAGAATTTTGACCAAATTAAATTGAGAATATTTAATTAATTTTTAATATTTGAACGATGATTTAATTTGAATCCCCGATTTAAATTTGAATTTGACGATTAAATTATAAAATTCAATCTATTGAATGTTGAATAAAAATTTAAATCTTCAGTTTACAGCTGAAGAAAAATATTTCTAAAGCTTTTAAAATTCGTAATGATAATACTGAAGATAATAGAAACTTTAGAATTGTATTTCAAAGTGTTTCGTTCAGTTTTGAAATTTAATCGTTCGAATTGGTATTTAAAAATAGCCGTCCGAGTCACAGTCTCGGAATTCAACGAAACCAGTTCCATTGGGTCCGTAATATTGTATTATTATCGGATTTCAAATTTCATAATTTTCGGAGTCTTCGTGTGAGCATACGAGGTAGAAACGTCTAGACGAAAATTAATCGTTTTCAATTTAAAATATGTTACATCATTTCAGGGATACTGTCACCTGTAAAATCGAGACGCCTTTATTTCAAATCGTGTTCCCTCTGCCTCAAAATATCTCGTCTCCTTCTGTACAAATCTAAAACGCAGAAGAAATCATTTCGTTCAACAAAAAGAAAATGGCCGATAGAAGAAAATAAAAATCTTCTTCTCGTTCAGATTTGAAATCAATGACCACCGTTCTCCCCAATTTAAATTCACGAACTTATTCGCGAATCATTAAACAAAAAAAATCAAACGGCCGCGTTTTCCCCAAATTCGAAAAGGAAAATGGCCGTGTTTCTTCTTGATTTCGAAAATCGAAATCGAAGTGGGAGTCGCGGGTTTTCACCTCGCCTTCTTTCCGTCTAATCGAATCGCGCGAGCAGTTCGAAGTGGGAGGAGCGTACATACGCGTTCGCGTGGATGGAAGGGGAAGCTCGGCATTTGCCTGTAGGTCAGGCGTTGATTCCGGTGAAGGTGGAGTGTTTCACGGCGACGTCGCGAGGTGGGGTCTGGGACTGCTCAGGGCTGTTCGATTAGGGTTTAGGCATGGGCTCGTAGTCGAGATGGAAATCGCGATTTCCAGTGTCGCGATGGGTGCAGTGGGTTGGTGATGCTCGACGTGGGGCAGTTAGCTAGCTCGCGAGTGATGAGCGATGGCGAGGACTCGATGGTGGTGTCGATCGACGCGTGGGTTAAGGCGCAAGTTGATTTTGGGCTCTGTCGAGCCAATGAAAGCTGTGAGGTATTTGTTTCGTTCATCGTATTAGCTTGATTTAGTAAAAATATGTATGTGCAGATGGAAGAATATATACAGTTCATCTATTTCAATTTAAAACTTAAATCTGTTCAAAAAAAAAAATAAAAAAAAAAATAAAATCAAACTGATAACCCGTATAGATTACGTTTATATAGGTGTAGTTTTAAAGAAATGAATATGCATATTTTCATTGACTAATTAATTTTAGTCATGTATTTAGGGTAATTAATTTATTTAATTAACTTACTCAATTTTTTCTAGTTGCTAGGATATTCTTGTTTAAAAAAAAAAGGGAAAATAATGATGAACAAGAAAATTTGTTTAATTTAAAGGTGATAACTTTTAGAAATCAAAGTTGTGATTAATTTGGTAATGAAAAAATAAATCAATGGAAAATTTGTTTGAAATTGATTTAGTGTTTGGAAAATAAATTTGATAAAAGAAATTTGGTTTAAAATAAAATCTCTGGTGAATAAAAGAAAATATAGTTTCGAATTTAAATTCTGGTTGAATCAATTTATCAAAAAGGAGAATTTGTTCAAAATAAAACCACTTGGAAATGTACACTTATCAAATGAAATTTAATTTATTCGATTGATTCGAATATTAATTTATTGTGTAAAATATTTATACAAGGTATAAATCAAGGGAATCGAGTCAAGTTTGGAAATGGATGGCCAATTAAAAAGCTAAGGTGAGATTTTTCTCACTCAAAAATGAAAGTGGAATTTTCAGTTATTTATTGATTGTGTTGATTGCTATTGATTGTGATATTAGATATAGTAGGATATATCTATTATATATATAGCTATATATACATATTGGCATATGTATATATTGGATTGATGATTTCCCGCCTCGTATAGCGGATGAGACCCTATTGCGCCGTTAGTAAGCGGATTTATAAAAACCTATATACCGCGATAATTCCGTACTGGAGCGGAATTGGTATTGTGCTAACATCTTTGGATGCAGGGAAACAGGTTGGAGGGATCCAACTGGACCCCTCACTTTGATTGAATTTATTTATACTGTGATATGAATCTGTGAATGATTATATTGATGTTGTTGATCATATCGATGTCTGGAAAATTGTTGAAAGCTAAAATTTAGCTGAATGGATGTTTGATATCATTGGATTCCAAAGATAAACGAAATTGAATTTTTGGAAATCAAAATAGAAATTTCTAAGTGAATTTGATTTTAGAAATTTAATAAATTCGAAGAAAGGAATTTTAAAGTATAAAAAGTTAATTTTTATAATCTTATCGAATTTATTTCCAGAATAAAGTGAAAATGTTAAATAAATGAATTGCGTATAATAGTGATTTTAAATTGAGGAAATTAATTTAAAATCTGGATTTCTAAATAAATTGAAAGAAACGATTGAAATTTATTTTCTTAAAAAGGAATTTATTTAAAAGAAGATAAGTTGGAAATTCAGTTTGAAATTTAATTGGTAAATTAAAATAAGTTGTGAAATCAATGTAAAATGAATTCAATAAGGAATTTATTTTAGTAGTGATAAATAGAATTTGAAATCAATCTGTAATTGATTTAATATTTAGAAATGAATTTTTGAGAAATCAATGTGGAAATTTTATTCGAACGTTGAAAATAAAATTAGAAATCAACATTGAAATTGATTTGGTATTGAAGCTTTTATAAATGGAATTAAAATTTATAAAAGTTGTTTATGAACCCAAAGTCACTTATTTTGATAAGTTAAGTATAGAAGTTGATAAAAGAAGGTTTATAAGTCGAAGTTGTTATTAAAAAGAGAAATAGAATTTATAAACGTGCTTATAAATTCGAAAATAGATTGAATGTGATAAAAATGTATAGAAATGATTGAAATGGGGTTAAGTAAATTTTATTCACGATTTTGGACAGTGAATATATTGTTAAGTGAAATGGACTCATTTTTGAAGGAGTAATATTTTAAAAATGAAGTTAAACATTTTAAAGGTGTTTTAAAATGTGTTATGAATCGAAACTATAGATCTCAACATTTATTGTTGAAATAGACGTTTTCGAGAAACTTAAGGAAATGGTGGACTATAACACTGTTGTTATAGTAAATGATTTCCGGAAGGAAATGTTTTATATAGTATTGGGATTTATATATCTATCTTAATTTCGAATCCCTATACTAGTGATTTCGAGTCGTCGTAACGATGTTTTACGTAACATTCGTTTTGACTCAAATAAAGGTGTTAAAAGAATATTTTCCTTAAAGAATGAAATTATACTTAATTTGATTTAAGTATATCGAATATTTTCCAAGTGTTGAAAATAAATGGATTGTGAATTGCTGACTTATTTTTAAATAAGTATGGAAATGTTTTCCAAAACGAAATGAAATGTTTGAGAATTTATCTTCTTAAAGATAAATCGAAATTGAATATTGAAAACGATTTGAAAATCGAATATCAGTAGGTATTCGAAAGTATAAATTCAATACGGAATTTATAAAAGAAAGCGAAGTTGTTTTAAAAATAAATATTGATTTGTTTTTGAAGTGTGGAAAATTGATTTGAAATTGTTTTCAAATGGTTAAGTGTGGAAATTTTATATCTAGTAAGGATATTTTGGAAGATAAAATAATTTGGGAAAAATTATTTGGAATCTGATGATGTTGCGCATCTCTATTGATAGTTAAATGACCGACTATCAATAATTACCTTTAGATAGGTATTTGTTGTGAATTGGATGAATTTGAATGCCACACTTATTTTTGAATAATCGCTCACTATTCGGGTTAGCCGGGAAAGGACCATGGGGTCGTATAACCCATTCCGAATATGTGATACGTCGTTATGAATTGCATTCGAAGACCGGTGTTGAAGACCGGATATTTTTGAAAACGGAAGGATTACCGTCGAGTTACTCTACACCGACTGATCTTCGGTTTAGAGGTTTTATCACCCTTAGTGACGGGAAGTCCTGACGTGATTAGAAAATTATCCGGAAATGCAAGGGCTTCATGAGAAGTGCCTTCGGTTCTGTTCGATCCCGGAACAGACTTGTATGGATTGTGTGTCTGACGTTACAATTTGAGATATAAAGCTGATTTCTTTCAAATACATTTCTGTTGGTGGCGGAGAATTTATTCTCTTAGCTTAACACCCTTCTCTGAGACGTACGAGCTCAGAGGTTATGTAGTTGAAATTTATCAGCGATATATCCCAATTTGGTAACGTGGCATACTGAGTGTTGCTGTGAAATGATCAGTGTTTGATCATTTGTGATATGATCATTTGTTTGATCTTATATCTTTGTGATCATAGGTTGATCATTTTGTTTGACCCGAAGCAGGGCTTTTTGAGAAAGCGTAGCTTTGTGGACGAGACTTCGTCGAGCCTCACACCCCGGAAATGGTCGAAACAGGACGAATGCGGCAAGGTTCTAGGGAGTAGCGCCCCTTAGTGTATGTCATTCCTTCTGGATAAAGGTGGTATCATGGTATGGAGCCCAGATACTTAACCTCTGTGGTTACTGCATATTTTTTTTCTATGTGGTTTGTTGGAAATCGGGGATCCTCGGGAAGATCGGTGACGATCGGGGGATGGCATACGCGTGTCAGTAGTTACCTACTTTTGCAGAGGTAACCCGGCCTTGTGTTGGCAGAGATCTAACCGTAATGTTAGGTTATTTCTCGGGTCGTCTATTCCAGGGACGTACCCATCGTGGATAGGAAGTTCCTTAGCCTGACCATTTGTTGGAAATCCAAAGAAACAATACGAGCCTTTACGAATTCAATTGTATAACCTGTCTCCTCAGGAGGCAGCTATAGCAGGCATAATATAATGGTACCTATGCTGGCTAAGATTTATATTCTACTTTCGAAATGTTTTCCACTATGCACTAATAATAATATCAAAAAGAATTTGATTTTTGCGTAGTAAGCATCTTTGACTATCATAAGAAGAAATCTCCTCCAAGTCTGCGTTTGCATTGTGTGTGTGGTGGGAGGTCTTATGGTAGTTTCATTTTCCAAAAGCATTGCGAATTGACTTTAAAATTTTTCTGTTGTTTATTTTAAAGATAAATAACTGTTTTACGATCTCACACCAGTCACCATGACTGACTCGGAGTTTATTGTTTCCCTTCTAAACTCTGGGTGCCCACCAATTTCCACACGGGCAGTCTAGAGTTAGATTATCAGGATATTCTGGATATTCTGGAGCTTTGGAGATAAGCTGGATGACGAGACGTAGTATTTGTATCTGATAGTATTTATTCCGCTGTGTATTCTGTATGAGGACAAGTTTATATAACTGTCCATTGTTGTATATGACTCTGATGATTGATGTATGTATAAACTGATATAGTTCTTTGTTTTAAAAGACTAGTGTTTATTTATTATATATTGTTCCGCTGCGATATGTGAGATTCTGATATTGTTCTCTGTTCTGTATCTGTTGTTGTTTTGTTGTTCTTATTCTCTTTTTCTTCTATCTTCTTCTTCTTCTACTTTTTTTCTTTTTCTTAAAATCCTCACTCTTGGAGTTTCCAGCACTCGATTGCTCGGCAGTCGATAAAGTGAGTATCGATGTCGAATTTTCGAAAGTCGAAAATTTCAGGATGTGACATATGTATACAAAAATATGATTTTTAAAACGAGATTCGTGATTTTTAGTTTGATGGATCACGAGATTTTGGGGTTTATTAGAAATTGGGTTTTAGTGAATTGCCAAAGATCCCGATAATAGTTGAAGCTAGATTTTTGATCGTAGCTTGCTTATGTGTGGTTGATATTGGGAAAAATACAATTGGATTTTTCAATAGAGTGAATTGATGGGAATTGAAGAAACTAGGGTTTTATTGTGTTTTTGGCTGGGTTGAACTGACGAGGCATGTGTGGAATGAAGGTGGCAGCAGAGTCGATCGCGATGTTGGGATGTCGAGCTGGAGGTCGTGGCGAGTGGACGTGAGTGTCGGCGAAGTTAAACGGCGCTGGAAGTGGGGGTGGTGAATGGGTTTGTGGTCGATGGTTTCTGCAGTGTTCATGTGTCTGGTCGAATTTTGATTCGAAACGCTTCGTTTCGATCTGGGTTGTGGAACAGGTTGTCGACGTCGGTTGTGATTGGTCGGCGATTAGCTGGGTGGTCGGAGGGAAGAGCTTTGGTTGGAGACGTGCACGGTGCACGTTGTGTGCACTGGGAAGGGAGGAAGGAAGGCTGTTTTCTTTTGGGTTCGAATTTTTGTAAGGGGGAAACTCGAAGAGGTTATGATTTTACTCGAAGTAAAATATAGGGTTGCTCGAGTATTTCTCTTTGTTTCAGGCTATTAGCAAACAGAGACCTGTTTCTGTTTTTAAAATTTAAAGTAAAGTTTTAAATAGAAACTGGGATTTAATTTAGGATTTAAACCTGAAATTTGAATTCACATCCAAATAGTTTAAATCTTGGTTTGAAATAATTTGAATTTTTAAAAATTTAAGTTGGTTTTAAATGAAACAAAATCCTATTTCTGTTTTGGAAACTTAAAGGGAAAAATTCAAATGTAGACTAATATTTAAAGGTTTGTTGAACCTGAGTTTAAAATCGGATTTCAGATAGGTTTAAATCTGAGTTTGAATAATTTAAATTTGAAAATAAGTTAAATTTAAATTGTTTAAATTACTTTAAAATGATTAAATGATTTGAATTTAAATGGAGCTTAAATTGTAAGTAAGCTTTTAAAGTTTTAAGTTTAAATCTAAAATAAAAGATTCAAGGTGTACTTCAGATTTGAAATTAAATGAAATATAAAATGAAATATGAAAATGAAATATAGGTGAAATTTAAAGTAGGATTGAAACAGAGTGTTTTAAATACTTTAAATAAGTGAGAAATATTTTCTTAAAATTAAGTTAGAATTTAAGAATTTGGATTCATTTAAATTATTTAGTTAATATAAATGGGTAATTAATTATTTAATTAATTAAGGGTGTATTTAAATAAAACTTAATTAAGAAATTAAGAAGTTGATTAAATGTTTTAATGTGTTACCTTAAAAGTTAAGTTAATTTTATATTGATTAATGATTTAAGATTAACTAAAGATCAATTAATTATTAATTTAAAGCTAATTGATTTATAATTAAGGATAATTAACTAAATAGTAATTAATTAAGGTTTAATTTATTAATGGAAGACAATCAATTAAATGGTGAAATTTATAACCAAAGATTTATTTTTATTTAATAATTAAAGGTTGATGAATTATAATTAAAGGTTAATTAATTTATTGTTAACGGTCAATTAATAAATGATTAAAGAATAATTAATCAAAAGGATCTGTAATTTATTAATTAACCAGGATTTGGTATTTATTCATAAGTAATAAATCTGATTTAAATTAATCAGATAAATTCATTGATCTTACTTATAAATGTTTGAATTCTGTTGAATGATATGAATTGTTTGATATCCCTGATTGTGATGTTTTGTGATACGTCCTGATTTATGTTGTGATCTGAAATTTCTATTTCGGTGATATATTACTATATGAATATGCAAACCTTTGACCCATAGAACGACACTTGAATTTCGATGCGACAGGGAGTCGGATTCCAGTTGGTTATCCGAAACCCACATCGAATTGTAATAGTGAATCTTTGTGACTGATAAATTTATTTTATCTATGAATCTGTGAATGAAGATAAGCGTTATCGATTATACCGCTTATCGATATATCTATGATGATTGATGTTGCACTATTGTGTGTAAAACCCCTGGACTACACCTTTACACACACAAATATGGATTTCACGTGGAAATCGGTTAAGTCACAGATAATTTAAATTTGATGTTTTTTTTTGAAATTGAAATTTTAATTTCAATTTGATTTTGAATTTGAAATTTCGGTTTAAAATGAAAAGCTTTTGAAATGGGATTTCAAAGATAAAAGTTATTTTGAATAACTTAATCGAGTTTTGAAAATTTAAATAATTTGATTTAAATTTGAATTTAAGTTGAAATTGAATCCTATGATTTGAAATTACGGTTAAAGATGATATAAATGTGTTTGTATGAATTTAAACCATTTTAAAAGTATTGTTTGAGAATTTGGATTTAACCCAAGAACTTTAACTCGTATAAATGAACCAGATTTCCAAAATGAAAACTGTTTGTTTTAAAGGAATAAAAGCTTTTAGATAGAAAATGAAATTCCAGTTTAGTTAAAGGAATTTCAAGTTTGAATTGAAAAGGGTTTTCCAAGTTATGAATGAATTCTTTTTGAAAGTTATGAATTGAATCTGTTATCTTTAACAGATTTAAAATGACGATTTATTTAAACCCTTCGAAATGAAATTGTTTTGAAAGCTATAAGTTAAATCTTTGATTTAAAGATTTAACGAGTTAATCAAATTGAAATGAGAATTAATTTGGAAAATCTGTGAATGAATCTTTTATTTAAAAGATTAAAATGTGGAAAGTGTTTAAACCGTTGAAGGTTGTTTAAAATGAATCTTTTTGTTTAAAGATTTGAAATGGTAATTGGTTAAACCATTTGAAGAGAGATTTTGGGTAATAAGTTGTGACTTAATTGAAATCTCATATCCATATGTTTTAAATATTTCGCTCACTATTTGGGTTAGCCGGGAAAAGACAATTGTGTCATATAACCCATTCCGAATAGTGATACGTCGTATATGGATGGCATTTGAAGACCGGTGATGAAGACCGGATATTTTCGAAAACGAAAGGACAACTCATCGAATGTCTCTGCATCGACTGGTCCCCGGTATAGAGATTTATATCACTCTTTTTGTGATGGGAAGTCCAGACGTGATTGGAAATTATCCGGATTTGCAAGGGCTTCGTGAGAAGTGCCTTCGGTTCTGTTCGAACCCGGAACAGACTTGTATGGTTACATGTCTGACATTACACTTTGAGATATAAAGCCGATTTCTTTCAAATACATATCTGTTTGGTGGCGGAGAATTTATTCTCTTAGCTTAACACCCTTCTCTGAGACATACGAGCTCAGAGGTTATGTAGTTGAAATTTATCAGCGATATATCCCAATTTGGTAATGTGACATGCTGAGTGTTGCTGTGTGATGATCAGTGTTTGATCATTTGTGATATGATCATTTGTTTGATCATTTATCTTTGTGATCATAGGTTGATCATCTATTGACCCAAAGCGTGGCTTTTTGAAAAAGCGTAGCTTTGTGGACGAGACTTCGTCGAGCCTCACAACCCGGTAATGGTCGAAACAGGAATCGTGCGGCAAGGTTTTCAGGGGTAGCTCCCCTAGGGTATGACCATTCCTTCTGGAAAAGGGTAGTATCATGGTATGGAGCCCAGATACTTACTCATGTGGACACACTTTATTTATGACGTGTGATGTTGGTTTCGAGGTACCTCGGTTAAAGGTCCCAAAGGACCGGGGGTGGCATATCTGAGGTTTCTTTTATCCCTTGGGAAAAGGGGTTGCCGGCCTTGTTTGGCAGAGAACAGTTGGTTCTCGGAACGTCCCGCCAGAGGCGTTTCTTTCGTGGAATAGGAAGTTCCTTAGCCTGACCATTTGTTGGAAATCCAAACAAAACAATACGAGCCCTGTACGGTTTTAGTTGTATTACCTGCCATGGAATGTGGTGGTAACCTGCTATTGAACATGGTAGCTATAGTAGGCATAAGTGCAAAATGTCTATGCTGGCTAAGATTTATATTCTACTTTCGAAATTTTTTCTACACTATGCACTAATAATAATATCAAAAATGATTTGATTTTGCGTAGTAAGCATCTTTGACTATCATAAGAAGAAATCTCCTCCAATTCTGCGTTTGCATTGTGTGTGTGGTGGGAGGTCTTATGGTAGTTTCATTTTCCAAAAGCATTGCGAATTGACTTTAAAATTCTCTGCTATTTGTTTTTAAAGATAAAACTGTTTTTGTTGCTCACACCAGTCCCATGACTGATCCGGAGTTTATTGTTTCTTTCCTAAACTCTGGATGCTCAAAATTTTCTACACGAGCAGTCTAGAGTTTGGTTTTTCAGATATTCAGATTTAGTAGATTATCTGGAGCTAGTTCAGTCTTTGGATCGGACTGCACTTGCTTATCTTTGTGCCTCGTTATTGGGAGTTCGAGCTATTTATGGATTGGCGCTTTGAAGATGGAGATTATCCGCTGCTGATGTTATCGTTTTCTTTTCCGCTGCTATTTGTTGTATCATATCTCTGATGTTTATAGATATTCATTGTATCATCATTGTATCTGGATATTGTATCAGATATTGTATATCTATATTCTTTTATTTCCGCTGTGTTGTTTACTTAACTGTTGTTATAAGCTCCGACGACTCGGATTTGAACGGTCGAATCTACGGCATTCGAATACGATGTAAAGTATGGATGTTGATTTTCGAGCGCGAAAATCTGGGACGTTACAGTGCCCCAGTAGCCATAATTATCAAATAAATATCACTATCCAATATTCGCATTTAAATCAAAGATTTAGATATAAACAATTCAGCCTTGCACCATTTGAATTTTTGAAAATAGTTTGGATAGTCATGAACGGTTTAAATAGTTTAAAAATAGTTTAATAGTTTAAAATAGTTTTAATAGTTAAAAATAGTTTAAAATAGTTTTAAAATATAATTTAATAGTTTAAAATAATTTTAAAAGTTAAAAATAGTTTTAATAGTTTAAATTAGTTTTTAATAGTTTAATAGTTAAATTAGTTTTTAATAGTTAAATGGTTTTAAAACAATTAAAATAGTTTTTATATAAAAAGGTTTGACAATTGGAAATGGTTTATATAGTAAGTAGTTTGAAATTCTAAATAATCTAAATTTTAAAATAATAGATTTTTAAACAGTTTATATTAAATAATTTATTTTGAAAATAGCATCAAATCAAATTGTTTCTTTCATTTCAACAAATCTGGACCATATCCAAATTTCAAATCAACAAAACTCAATTTTTAATCTTTCAATTCAAATTCCCATAAAAACCATTTCAATTTATATCGATTTCAAATCCAAGTTTGAACTACAATTTAAACCACTTCAAATTCAATAGATTTCAAAGTTTAAATATTCAAACGTTTACAATAATTCAGTTTTGATAAATTTCATTTATATTTCAAAATTCAACTTTAAATTTCCAATTTACTTCTTTAAACAATTCATTTAAACCAATTTCAATTTCAACATTTTAAAGCTTGGATTTTGGAAATAATTCAGTTTATATAAATCTAATTTTTATTTCAAAATATCATTTTACTAGATTCAAAATTAAGGATTTAAAATCATTTAATTTAACCAATCTGGTGTGCGTATATAATTTTCTACCCTATGGTCAAGTGATATGGATATATATCATTTCAATCCGCAATAAATTTAAATTTACGCATATATATCATTTCAACCCGCAATCCCGAGTTAAAAATTCAAAATCCATAAAATCGCTCGAGTTTATCATTTCAACCCATAATGATTTTTCCCTAATCTATAATTCCATTCGGGTATGTATCATAACCCATAGTGATTTCCTAACAATAAACTAAGGGAACTTGTAGTGTGATAACAACATATGAATAAACATACATCCAATCATCCAAATATCAATAATTAAACATCCATCACAATCATCATTCAAATCAACCAATAAATCACAACAAATAACTAGTTATCATTATTAGGTATTTAACTAACAAGTTAAATTTAATATTAATTTATATGGCAATTAAATTCAATATAAATTAAAATAAAATTAAAATGTCAAATTAAACTACCAAACGGCAACCAATAATATTTTTATCACATCATAAATTTAATTCAACTAACATAAGAAGGTTTAGTATTTATGAGTGGGTTAAATCACTCACCTTCGATTTATAGTCAATTTAAATCCAATAAAAGCACAAAATTCCAATAGAAGAAATCGTGCATGGATTGAAGTTTATATGAAAAAGATATCCATGTTATAAGAAATATTATTAAAATAATAATTGGTACACGTTTAAATAAAAAAAATAAACAAAGTTTAATACTTGCGTTTTTCTCAAAATAAGGCTTAGGGCAAAGATGGAAGAACAAATTAAGATGAGGGCAGGGCATGTAGGAAAAATGAAAAAAAAATTGAAACTCATGTTTCATAAAAGAAAACTTTTGAATTTGCAAAAATGAGAGCTTTTGAATTTGCAAGTTCACATTAAAATGATTCAAGGAAAAGATGATTTGAAATGGAGGTTTAAACATAGGAAATGAAGCAGTGACAAGAAAAAAATGAAAGAACAATTTAAAAAACGTGAACAATTTGCTGATAAGATTATAACTTCAGCAAAGAATAATTTGAACTAAATGAATATGAGGTGTCAGAAAAAACAAAACGTAAAAGAAGAAATAAAGTGATAGGTTATTTAATAATAAAGAAATGAAGTTGGATGAACAAAAATGAATGTCACGTTTCTAAAATGAAGGCTTTAGGAAATATAGGCTACCAAAATATAAACAAAAATATGAGGTTGTGGAAGAAGGCTACAGGAAAACAAAATGAAAAGAAATGAAGTGGCTATAGAAATATGAAATGAGATGGAGAAAAGAACGAAATCACAATTTTTTTTACTTTAGAAATTGGAGGTAGGACATGGTGTAAAGAAGTGAAGAATGGTTAAATGAAAAAATAAATATGTATACATATAAAATGAAACTCACATTTGAGAAGATGTAGCTTCAGGAAAAAGAGGAAGGAAACAAACAAAAATTAAGAAACAGCAAAAATGAGGTATGTATTAAATAATGATGAAGGAATGCACAGACTAGATGTACACTACCAACAAACCTTTGGAATTCAAATTTCAAACTTATGTCTCCTCTTTATTACTTTCTTAACTCCCATAAACTCACAGTTACACCTATTTAATTTTACATTAACACAAAAAATATAAAAATAAATTCTTTACACAAATTTGTGTAATTAATTAAAGCAATATACAGCATTAAGAACCTTTCATTTCTCTCTTTGTGGTTAGATTGAGAATTTAAACGAACATGTTAACATTTCGATTAAACATTTTACTAGGAATGCATTAACATACATTAAACAAATATGACAGCATAAATGAGGTAATATAAACAGGTGTATAATATATATATGTACATCTTTATCTCCACTTATAGTTTACATTCATAAATAAAAGGTATGCTACTAATCCACATAAGGAGGCAATGAATGTAAGAGTAAATTAGAAGAGCGAAGATGGAAAGGTAAATTATGTTGCAATTAAAATCTAATTAAATCTAAGTGGAAAGGAAATAGTCAAGTGTAAATCTATTTTACCCCTTTACAATCTCCTATTAAGATTTAATTTAAAACCATATGAGATTTCAAACCTAAATAATCCTTTTTTTATATAATTGGATCTGAAACATATGTTTATATTTAGGTACAAACATATATGCAGTAAAACGACACTAAAATTTGAAACATGAACTGAATTAATTGAAAATAAATCACCCAATTTAAATTTATTTCAATATACGTCTACAATTAACGTCTTCTCTCTTTTTAATTAAAAGGTCTCAATCACATTAATTGCCATTGATTTCTAAGTTAAATTTTAAAAGAGAAATGAGAAAATTCAATTCCTTTTATAGTAATTTAACTATTTATGGAATTATGGTATACAAACCAAAAGCTATTAATTTCTTATTAAATAATTGATTTCTTATTCCTGTAATTAATCTGTAAACTAAAATACATTTCAAACAAATAAACATATGTTTACTCCTTTACTAAGCTTATTCATTTTTATTCTTTTATTTTTGGTTTAAATGTTCTCATATTAAATCAACTATTACCTTATGAATTTAGTCAACAAAAGTTTCATTTTATTTCACGCAACTCTATAGTTAACATCTTTTCTTATATTAACTGCAATATTTAATTACATTTAATTTCATTGATTTCCAAATTGATTTCAACGGCTTAAATAATAAGATGATGAGTAAAACAATATTTACATCTAAGTAATTTAAACACATTTATAAAAACACATTTATAAATCTAGTTTGCAACAAAGGTTACTGAATCTACGTACTAAATAATTGGTTTCCTATTGCATGTTAAAACCAACCAAATCAACTAACATTGATTTCTCTTTTTAATACAATGTTCAATTTTATTCCTTATTAACTTTCATTATTACCATTAATTGAAATTACATTAAAATAGTTGTAAATAACATTCAAAAAACATTATTAAATTATATTGTAATCAAAACATTTCCCATATATAAGTCATAGATTTTGATTTCTTACAATATTAAATTGCAAAATAATAATTAATTTAATATTTTTAATTATTGAAAATTACAGATCGTTACACTCTCCCCCACTCAAAACTTTTCGTCCTCTAAAAGGAACAAAAGGGATTAAGAACTTGATAAAAATTTATTCAAAATAATCAATTTATAAACACTTTAATTTACATAATTATATATTTTAAATAAAACATATCAATTTATAAACAATTAAATCTTCAAATTCAGGTTAAATAAAAGTTTGAAAATATTTCACTTTCACAAAAAATTTCTAAGTCCTGAATTCATGAAAAATTCCAGCAGAGTCTCCTTTGCATGGATAGGTCTGGACAAAACAATAATATCAATATATATATCATGTTTCAATAACAAAAAATTATCCCAAACCACGGGAAAACAATAAAATATCGCTATAATACCATAATCCGAAAACGTACCTATTTATCGGGCAAACAACGCTTTATTTATGGAACCAAAAGCAGTGGCTATTGCTTCCATAAACTTGTATTTCACTTATAAAATCCAAAAGAAGTTAATAATTATATGAAAAGACAAATATTTAGTTGTTTCAATCAATAGCAAATGAACCAACACAACATAACAACAATCACTTGCAAACAAAACCATACAATCATCACATACAATCATCACATACAATCAAAGTAATCAGCCATCCATCCATAACAACCAAAACAAATGGTTTGTTCGGGATCAGAAACTTTTAATCGTATAAAATGATAAATAAACTACTAAGTATACCGTACACTCAACAGTCTTAGATAAAACTTAATATATTATTTATACATCTTTCTAAAGTTAGAAGTATCCTTTCCCAACCATCCCATAAGCTAAAACAAACAATAATTTCAAATATCAGTTAAGTTTATTCTTATAAATCTCCTTTCACATTATTTACTGTTTATCTTTGTTTTTTTCTTTTTTCATTCATACAATGATTATTTTCTTTAATTTACATTCATTACTTACAAAATTCATTTCCCAATCATTTATACAATGCCATTTTCCATTAATTTATATTCATTTGCTTACATATGTTCTTTTCATTCAATTATTTAAAATAATCAATGAATTTATTATTGAAGGATTACTTACATTTTTTCTTAGTCTACTTCACACTTATCATTTACTTTAATTTCCTTTTAACATAATATTTATTTATGAAGCAACTCATTCTTTTTTCTTTTCACTTTTGTCTCTTTATATATAGTATTCCATTTTACTATTTACTTTAATTATAATTGGCTTCAAACATCACTTAAGTTTATAGTCATTTACTCTTTTCTATTACATTTCATTAGTAGCATTTCAATTTATTAACTTATGTTTATAACATGTTTATAACATCTATTCTTATTTATAGGAATAATTCTATTGAACATCTTCATTACTAAAGTTTTACTTGTATAATATTATATCACATATTTCTATTTAAGATTTCAACTTTTAACATTTTGGTAAGTTATATATATGTCTTTTAAGAATGCAATTGAATGTCACACAAGTTTATCTTATTCATTTAGTTAACAAAAGTGTTCAATAGTTACATTGTAACAACCCGCATATTTATCGATTTTATATTTAAATATTTTATTTAAATATAACATCGTTCGTCGGTTATAGTCCGAAAAGCTACTCTTTGCAAACAGTCGAATTAGGACTCGAGACCACTTCCATTGAGTTCAAAATGCCATTTGCGACCTTTTTTAGTATAAACTTCGATATGTTTGGAGATAATTGAATTTTGCTACTTTTTCACTTAGGGCTTTAGTTTGGGTTTCAGCCCTATATCCTAACACAAGCCCCTAGCTCCACCCCCACTTCTCTTCATTCACTTCCATTTCCTAATACAACTCAAGCTTTATCAAAAATGGGGGAAGAGAAAAAGAATTAGGAAATTCAAAGCCCTAATCATCTTTGCAAATCCAAGTTCTATCTCCAAATTCAAGAAGAAGCTATTGGTAAGCCTTCTCTTCATCTTCTCCAACTCTTTCCTTCTTCAATTTCAGAAATTCATAAACCTAACTTTGGGAATGTTCTTCTTTTAAAGCTTAGATTCAAGCTTCTTGAGTTGGGATTGAAGAGTGGTTGATCCTCCTTTGCTTTCAAGCTTCTTCTTTATCGTTTTGAGTTTAAAGGTGAGATTTTTATCTCACATCTTAGTCTATAATTATCTTCGATTGTTAGGTATAAATTCCTAACAGTTATTCATGTGCATTTGATTTTGGTTTGGATCGATTTTGTGTATATTCCAATTTTTAGTGTTTTGGTTTAATTTTTTGTGAAAATCCTATTATGGATATTTAGACATTGATATTCGAGGCGTATCGAAGAGCCATTAAGGCTGGGTTGTCTCTTAGCATAATTCCTTAGTCGTTGTTGCTCGTCCGATCGTTATCGATATCGTTTGGCCATTTTTGGCATAGGTTCAGGGAATGCCCAGAACAACAGTTTCAGACGTCTGAAACGTATGGTTCAGACGTTTAAATATTATACTGGGAAGATTTTTATTCCCAGATTCAGACGTCTGAATTGGTTCGTTTTGAACCAGAAAGGAAATAGGCTAAAAAGTGCCTATTTCAAACGTCTGAATATTTTATTTTCCAGATTTAGACATCTGAATCCTTGATTTCAGACGTCTAAATCTACAGTTTTTTGCCTATTTGCCTATTGAGCTTGAATTTTCAACTTTAATCGATTCGTGTTGATTCCCTTTTTTTTGTTATCATTTATTATCGGCTTTGATGACATTTTCTTCGTGATTTTTGGGAATATCCATTTTGATGGATTTGGTATCGATTTCTTTGGATTTTATTCACGTCTTCGAATGTGAATTTTGTGATTGATTGTTTCTACAATCATTTTGTGATTTGTCACTTCTAATTACAAAGGTTTCAGTACTAGTAGTAAATATCAAAACTCTTACATCAAAATGATTTTGACACTATTTTAAATTACAAAGCTCGTTTCTTAAACCGTTTTCTAATCTATTAGTATATACAAACCTTTACCTCATTCGTATGAGAAAATCTAATTAAACGGCTTAGCAAAACAAGTGGTATGAAATGCTTGTGTTTACTTCATCGGTTAATTTTTGAACTTGTTCGATTGAAACTATTGTGACAATTTTCGAGTGAAAATCTACAATTTGTTCATAAATATTTTAGTTAAGCTAGTGGTTATGGGACATGAAGCTAAACACCTATATTTACTAGCTTAGTGTAATTGACACTTCTTGATGATCGATGATGATCATTTTATGGTTTAAGACTAGCAATGTGCGATGTCTCTTTGTCCACATGGAGGACTGTACTTCATTTTATTGAGCATCGGCTCATCAGGAGGAGCTTCGGCTCATAGTCCGCAATGGGGGACAATACCCAGTCAGGAGGAGCTTCGGCTCATTAGGAGGAGCTTCGGCTCATAGTCCGCAATGGGGGACAATACCCAGTCAGGAGGAGCTTCGGCTCATCAGGAGGAGCTTCGGCTCATCAGGAGGAGCTTCGGCTCATAGTCCGCAATGGGGGACAATACCCAGTTAGGAGGAGCTTCGGCTCATCAGGAGGAGCTTCAGCTCAAAGTCCGCAATGAGGGACTATACCCTGTCAAGAGGAGCTCCGGCTCATTTTTATGGGATTGGCCATCCTCTTTCTTGTGCTTTCTGGATTTCTTGTTGATGATATCTAGGATTTGTGTGTCATTAGCTTTTGTGATTTCTGGATATTGATTTCTGGAATTTATGTTTCACCAGCATTTACGATGGGCATTGATATGTATGTCCTTATTTGTGGCTTGGTGAATTAAATTAAGAGTATGACATCTTTTTGTTATCATACGTTTTATTATCATATCTGATATTCTATCTCATTTTATCTGATAATTATAGCTAGACTGATCCGTTTATTATTTTCTTCTTAAATAATACTCGGGTCAAACTGAGATTTTACAGGTGCTTCCTCTTGACTTCCTATCTGGAACCATCATCTGACTTTTGGCTAACTACTCTAGTTTAGTACTTTTTGTTGTATACATTTGAGATTAGACTCCTTGATGTATACATATTCTTGTGGCTAGCACTTGTATCTATTCTTTTGTGTTTTTGTGGTTCTTATTTGACCACTACTCTGATGTACACTTTCATGTGTTATATTCATATCTATTTCCGCCTTTGTGATATGAACTGTCTGTGACTGATTTATGTTATGTTTATTTCTATATTTGTTTCCGAAGATATTAAATCCAACGTGTGGTAGATTTGAGTTTGTATCGGTATGTCAGATTTCCTCTTGAGATGAAATGAAAAGTTATATTTTATCTGACATATCGGTGCTCTGTAACGACCCGACTTTTTCTCCACAGAAAGTCGTATCATTAATAAGAAAGAAAGGGGTAGAAAATAGAAAAGAAGAGAAGAAAGAAAGAAACAACAACAACGATCTCACAGCGAAACGAATAAATTATATTAATAACATATACTATTACATAGTATACAACACTTTACAGAGTTACACAGCATATACATCACTTACTAGACAGTTATAACATCTGTCTAGACATTACAACTCAATACACTACAGAGATACAGACACAGCGGAACTACTATATATATCTACAACGCTGAAGCCTCCTGCTCCATTGCTCCTCCATAATTCGTCAAAGCTAAACCTGAATCCCTTGGCTACTCGTAAAAATTTGAGTACCCAAGAGTTTATAAAACAGAAATAAACACTTGGGTCAGACATGGGTCTGGTGTGAGTAACAGGTTAAACTTGCTTAACTTCAAAACCTTTAGAAAGAAAAAGTATCACGTAAGACTCCCCACAAATAAACATGGGTAAGTTTTTACCTTACGCTAACCAAAACATTTGATAGGAAATCCAGTTATATTATAATAGGGTCTAGGGTTTTCAAATAAATATGAAATAGCTGAAATTGTTACATTATTAAATTCCAGCATACTAGCCACAAAGTGGGTTATACAATCAAAACCGTAAGGGCACGTAGGAAGAATGGGTTTCCATACAATGGCAGGGCTACTGGGGTACCGCCCGTCACAGTACGTGGCCTAGATCACCGTACCGAGGAGTACGCCCGCTCCCCTGCAACACAAGGCCGGAACCATCCCTTACTGGATAATCCCGAACAAGACAATCCCGTAGTTGGCGCGACCAACCACACACTAAGCCGAATAAAAGAAAAGGGACCTCTAGACAGGGATCTATCTTGCTCTCAGTGGGTGCTACCCACGAAGCCTTGCTACACCTCCCCTGTTTTAGCCATTCCCGGTTGATGAGGCTTGAGGTTACGATTACCTTTAATCAGAACATATCACTTAGAATGCTCATCGTCCGCCTGACGATGTGCTGAAAGCATTCAATCCATACAAGTTCGTTCCGGGTTCGAACGAAACCGAAGGCATTATCTCGTTACACTCGTTTTGGAATCACCCTCAGAGTTAACAACAATAACCCTTGCACTCTGAATCTTCATCTTCACTTGAGATTCACGACCTATCGTAAGTTTGGATCGATGTGGTATTCGGGTCTCCAGACCTGGAATACCGGTATACGGAAACCCGATCCCGGTCTCATCGAAATCCAAAACGTATCTTTTAAGGGCCAAGTTGTTTTAAGGTTAAAACAATCCAATTCTTATCTATATACACAAAGATAGATAATTCAATAGATAATCTACATTATCATCCCAAACAGATAATTCACATTATCATTATAATTCAACCAAACATCCATATCATATATCAATCATATCTCATCAGAGATATCAAACAATGAAATACATTCAATCTCATTCATCCATTCTTAAGCAATGATTTATATCATCTAATTAATTTAAAGTGAATTAAACTAATTACTTCATTCTATAAATCCTGCTTACTTAATTATTAATTAAACCAATTAATTAATCATTACTCTAAGTATCCATCTTAATTAATCATTCCTGATTAATTATCCTTTAATTACTTTAAGTAATTAATTCTTAATTAATTTCACAAATTAATTAACTTAAACCATTACAGTAATTAATCTTTAATTACATCATTAATTAATTAACTATATTTAATTACATTAATCCTTAATTAATTACAATTAATTAATTACTTTAATCACTTATTATTTTTTTAACTAATCTTAATTTATCAATCCTTAATTACATCATTAATTTATTAATGATCCTTAATTATTCTTAATTAATTATCTTATTTAAATTAATAATTAATTAGTCACATTTATTAATCACCTTTGATTAATCTCATTTAGTAATTAACTATCCTTAATTACTCTTCCATAAATTAATTACTCATTAATTAATTATCTTTTAATTAATCCCTTGATTAATTATACAAAAGTAATTAAATTCAAATTACTTCCATTATTTCATCTCCCTTAATTAATTACATCCAGTAATTACCTTTAATTACTTTCCTAAGTAATTACACTTCACTAATTACATTTAAGTAATTATACTTATCAAATCACTAATTGATTATCTTAAATTAATTTAATTAATTAATTTAAACTTATCAAATTTATTTAATTAATTACCTTAAGTAATTAATTTCTTTAAGTAATTTATACTTAACCAATTTATATTAATTAATTAATCTAATTGATTATCAAAAATTAATCACATTAATTAATTATTTAATAATTCCTAATTAATGATCTCTCATTAATTATTAACAATTCTTTAATTACTTTCTTTAAGAAATTTAGCTTTAATCAACTATTTATTAATTACAACTTAATAATTTCTTAATTACCAATTAATTTCTAATTACTAAATTAATTGCTTAATTAATCTTTAAATTAAAGTATTAACCTTTAACTACTTTAATTATTATTAACAAAGACTTTAAAATATTTTACTTTAAAATCTTTCTTTTGATTCATTTTAAATTAAAGATTTAAAATAAATTACAATTTAACTTTAATCAATTTTAAATCAAATTTACAAAATCTTTTTAAATCAAATGTTAAGAACACTTAACATTTAAAAGATTTTAAACCAATTTATTTGAATTCAAAATCCTTTTTAAAATATACTTTTAACAATTTAAATTTGTTAAAACATTATAAATTTTATCAACCTATTTATTTCAAACAAGGATACAATTTTAAATTTGAATCCATACTTCCAAATTTGCTTTAAAACTTTGTTTAAAATTTCAGTTTCCAAAATTTTAAACCAAATTTAAAATTTAAAAACAAACAGGCTTAAGACCTGTACCAACTCAAATTACCCGAGCCCACCACTAAACGCTTCGAGTAAAAACTGGAAACCCCCGAGTTTCCCTTCGAGTTTCCCTTCCCCTGTTATTTAAAACTTTGTCATGTTAAAAATTTAAAAACAGTTTAGCCCAAACGAGTCTCCCCTGTACGAACCCGAGCCATCACCCAGTTTCCACGAGAATGACTTCGAGTCAAATTCCATCCTTCCTCCCAAACTAAATCACTGATACGCCTGATACCCATTCACGTGCACAGGCGAGTCCATCGCCTCCGACCATTGATTCCATCGCTGGCATCTCGTCTACGACCCCCATCCACGATCGCGACCTCCAAAACCACGAACAATCATCGCAGTCGAATTCGAGCATCACTATCCTCACCTGGAACCAGAAGTGCCACCAGAAAAACTCCTCGAACTCGCAACGCCGATCACCAGAGCACCTACGCTTCCAGCCTCACCTTCGCCATCCATCGAGTTGCCAATCACCAGAGTTCTGATGAACTCGATCCACCAGAGATGTTTTTATCGCCAAAATCTCGATCATGCCCAAAATTAGGTTTACAGACCTTCCCAAACAACCCCCAACGCCACAGTACTTTACTCCACTATCTGACAATTTTTCTGACCTCTCCGATCATTCCACTACCACCAGAGAAGATCATGTCTACCCCGAACAACTGGATCACCCGAGATAGCCCAAAACATTTATTCCAGTTTAACTCGAACTGCTCTCATATCCTAATACTAAAAATTATAATTTCATTTCTAAAAATCGTGATTTTAGATAAGATTTCAGTTTATGATCCTGGATTGCTAAATTAAGATGTTTAAATTTCCACTTATTTTAAACTTGTTCTGTTCTTTTTAATTTCCAGAGATATTACATTATTATTTTGACTTAAATAAAATTTAAATCTTAATCTAAAACAAACAAGTCTTGTTTGAAGCCTAGGTCCTAACAATAAGTAGATCAAAAGATATTGCATTTTGAACAAATCATGTTGCCTGGAAACTAGAATCAGGAAACTCAGATACAAAACATGCACACCCATAAATACATTCATGCAGAACTTATCTATATATATAATCACACAAAACATATACATTCCAGAATTTAGTATGCAACCAGACTATTCAAATACTTAAGCTTTTTAAAGAAAAGTGTTACTCACTTGATAAATAACAGAGGATAGGTTTTTATATGTAAACAGACAGGCTCACACACATATTTATACCAATTCATATAAATTCAAATTAGAAACTTCAATTCCAGCCAATATCATCACATGCAAACATATATCATATTCTTACGTTTTTAAAAAATGTAAGTTACTCACCAATTTGATAATGAAGAACAGAGCATATAAATCTGAAGAGCTTTTGCTTTTGAAAACTGGTTTAAAACTTGCACTTGAATGCTCTTTACTTTTAAAACTTGAATGTTTGCTAAAGAAACTTGCATGCATGCTTTGATTATTTAGGTGTGTTGCTAGATCCCAGATTTACTTGCTTTCAGATTCCAGATTTGAAGAAAATGTGTATAGGCTTTTGTTGTTCTCAGATTTTCAAGTGCAGGCTAAAACTTTGATTTTTGAATATGATTTACAGGGTATTTGAGAAGGATGATTACGGTTTGAGGAGTTGATTATAGATTGTTTTGAGAATTTTGTTTGAGGAATGTTGAATTTGATTTTCTGGTTTTGCTTTTAGAAGTGGAAAACGAATTTCAGATTTTTGAAATGAAGATTAGAAAGAAAGGAAGAGGGTGGAAACATGTTTTATAAGTATAAATGATTTATTTTTAAAATAAAAAGAAAAATTGGAACAAAAATGACACTTGTCTTTCTCATACTCTAATTTTACAACACATGTTATATTAAGCCTTATAAAATTACACTTGTCCTTTTAATTAATTTATATTTATTTTAAATGTAAAAACCTTTTTCTTTATTTATTAAATACTTATCTAAATATATATATAAATTACTTTAAAGAAAATAAACTAATTATACTTATAAATAAAAGCTTATACATATATTTTAAAATCCAAATATTTAAATATCTATCTTTGAATTTCAAAACTAATTTACATTCAAATTCAAATTATATTTAAAATCCAATTTAAAGTCAATTTATATACATACATATATAACTACACATTTAATTTGAAAATAACAATCTTATTTTATTAAAGTCTATTTATATCTATAAATAAAACAATACACTATTAATATTGTATTTTAAACTTACCTATATATATATACTCTTAAATCTTATTTATTAAGCAATATCTCAAAAAGAAAATAACCTTATTATTAATCTTATTTAAAACCATATAGATATTTTGTTTAAATAACTTTGAAAAGCAAATATTAAAATTTCCAAACTATCAATATATATATATTAGAAATTTAAAAACAAGATTTTATTTATTTATTATATTTCAACCCAAAGCTAATCTATTTACAATATATATACTTATATATATATATATATACATTATAAATAGAAATCATTTTATTGGTTTTTAAAAGATACATTCACTCAGTAAATATTTATTTAATCAGATTATTAAACCAATTCAAATTTTATTATCAAAAATTTATTAATCAATTTAATTATTTAAACAGATTATTAAATTGATATTGTCCAAAAATTCCGGGATATTACATTCCTCCCCCCTTAAAATAATTTCGTCCCTGAAATTTAAAACAAAGGTAATTTAATAATCTATTTAAATCACAATCACATATTATCATCCATATGCTAACAACCATAGCAACCAATTCACCCAATCATACAATTCTAATTATCCAGACAAAATTCTAGATAAAATTTCTTAGAGTTTCCCAAGTATAAATACCGGAATATTCGCTCTACAGAATCCAAACAATCAACATCACTAAGCTATAGAGCTCCTACTCATCTAGATCTACAGAACTAAACAGAATATCAGACTACAGACGAGTCTGACTCAACAACCAATTCCTCCAGAACTGCTGGTTCTAAAACCAGAGATAGATTAAACACGTACTCCCTCAGAGATACGTAAAATACATTGAATTCTAGTTATCCAAACTGACAATTCAACCTTGTAGATCAAAGTACTTATCCAAATTAGATCACAGAAAAGATCCAAAATAACTCGGAGCTGACTTCCCATACTTACCCAATCTTATAGCTCCCTTTTACCAGAGAAAACTTCAACAATAACGAAGTCTCCAACTTCGAATTCCAAATTCCTCCGCCTCATATCCTCAAAATCCTTCAGACGATCTCGGCTTCCTACAAATCCTTTCTGATCAGCTCAACCTTCGCCGATGCTTCTAGAAACAAACTAGACCAAAAATAATCCGACAAAATGATCCTCTCAAAATCTACCCATAATCCAAAACACAAATCTACTCACAACATCAGAAGACCGAACTAACTTCTCCTATCTGGAAAAGACAAACAGATGCACTCGCCAAACTACTTCCGCTGCACCATTCTGATCTGGAGTAGAATGAAAATGCCGATGAAGAACACAAGCACAAACTGGACAACACATCCCAGAAAATCTCAGATAACTCAAGAGAACACTCAGCAATCGCAAGTCACTTTTGCGCTCAACCCAGCCTAATTCCAAAGAAAACTGTTCTTCCTTTACCAATCAGAACAGCTTACACTTAATTATCTAATCCATCGATGAAATGGATCCACTATAATGCTTCTGAACTCCTCTCTAGAAAAACTGCTCAGCCAGAAAACTTCCTGCCAACACACAGAACACTCCAAGCTGCACTGCTGCCACAGATGCCAAAGATTTCCTAACCAAAGCTCTTCGAGAAACTCGGACCTCAACCAAACAGAATCACCATGCTGAACTCAGCCACAACACTGAAGCAGACACACTTCATTAACTTGTTCCAAAGAAAACGTCTTCGGAAACATCCATAGTCACTGCATCTCATCACACAGCTACTATTACCTGAGATACCATCACTCGCTTCTGTTCTCCGACAGATCCAACTCTACTCATCCAACTCCTAAGATGAACTCCGAACCTTAACAGGTTTCCTTCAGAGATTGTGAAATCCTTACACAACTGTAAAGTTCACTCGAGACGGTATTAGGTTTACAGTCTCGACAGATACACTTCCAACCTCAACACTCAGACTCCTAATCCTAGATGATAAATTATTATCATCTCAACCAATCATTACAAATACCATATACATTTAAAATGATACTTTTTATATATAGAAAATATATCTTGGGTAAAATTATTTCATCTACCTTTTTAAAACAATATTGTGTCCGTTGGCCTGGTCCAAGTGTTTAGAGATCCCTATCAATAACGTTAGCTACTCGTATTGACCAGAATCCATATACCACTCAACCGATCAATTAACACAATATAAAACCATTTTATATAACTAACAAATACGCGCTCTCGAATATATATACTCTCAGACTCAAACAGGTTGCTACAGATCCTGTCTCTAATGAACAATCCTTCCGAACCTAGGTATTCACTCAACCTAGTGTTCTGATATTCATTTAACCAAAAGCTTAGGCATTCGCTCAACCTATGCTCTGATACCACTGTAACGACCCGACTTTTTCTCCACAGAAAGTCGTATCATTAATAAGAAAGAAAGGGGTAGAAAATAGAAAAGAAGAGAAGAAAGAAAGAAACAACAACAACGATCTCACAGCGAAACGAATAAATTATATTAATAACATATACTATTACATAGTATACAACACTTTACAGAGTTACACAGCATATACATCACTTACTAGACAGTTATAACATCTGTCTAGACATTACAACTCAATACACTACAGAGATACAGACACAGCGGAACTACTATATATATCTACAACGCTGAAGCCTCCTGCTCCATTGCTCCTCCATAATTCGTCAAAGCTAAACCTGAATCCCTTGGCTACTCGTAAAAATTTGAGTACCCAAGAGTTTATAAAACAGAAATAAACACTTGGGTCAGACATGGGTCTGGTGTGAGTAACAGGTTAAACTTGCTTAACTTCAAAACCTTTAGAAAGAAAAAGTATCACGTAAGACTCCCCACAAATAAACATGGGTAAGTTTTTACCTTACGCTAACCAAAACATTTGATAGGAAATCCAGTTATATTATAATAGGGTCTAGGGTTTTCAAATAAATATGAAATAGCTGAAATTGTTACATTATTAAATTCCAGCATACTAGCCACAAAGTGGGTTATACAATCAAAACCGTAAGGGCACTTAGGAAGAATGGGTTTCCATACAATGGCAGGGCTACTGGGGTACCGCCCGTCACAGTACGTGGCCTAGATCACCGTACCGAGGAGTACGCCCGCTCCCCTGCAACACAAGGTCGGAACCATCCCTTACTGGATAATCCCGAACAAGACAATCCCGTAGTTGGCGCGACCAACCACACACTAAGCCGAATAAAAGAAAAGGGACCTCTAGACAGGGATCTATCTTGCTCTCAGTGGGTGCTACCCACGAAGCCTTGCTACACCTCCCCTGTTTTAGCCATTCCCGGTTGATGAGGCTTGAGGTTACGATTACCTTTAATCAGAACATATCACTTAGAATGCTCATCGTCCGCCTGACGATGTGCTGAAAGCATTCAATCCATACAAGTTCGTTCCGGGTTCGAACGAAACCGAAGGCATTATCTCGTTACACTCGTTTTGGAATCACCCTCAGAGTTAACAACAATAACCCTTGCACTCTGAATCTTCATCTTCACTTGAGATTCACGACCTATCGTAAGTTTGGATCGATGTGGTATTCGGGTCTCCAGACCTGGAATACCGGTATACGGAAACCCGATCCCGGTCTCATCGAAATCCAAAACGTATCTTTTAAGGGTCAAGTTGTTTTAAGGTTAAAACAATCCAATTCTTATCTATATACACAAAGATAGATAATTCAATAGATAATCTACATTATCATCCCAAACAGATAATTCACATTATCATTATAATTCAACCAAACATCCATATCATATATCAATCATATCTCATCAGAGATATCAAACAATGAAATACATTCAATCTCATTCATCCATTCTTAAGCAATGATTTATATCATCTAATTAATTTAAAGTGAATTAAACTAATTACTTCATTCTATAAATCCTGCTTACTTAATTATTAATTAAACCAATTAATTAATCATTACTCTAAGTATCCATCTTAATTAATCATTCCTGATTAATTATCCTTTAATTACTTTAAGTAATTAATTCTTAATTAATTTCACAAATTAATTAACTTAAACCATTACAGTAATTAATCTTTAATTACATCATTAATTAATTAACTATATTTAATTACATTAATCCTTAATTAATTACAATTAATTAATTACTTTAATCACTTATTATTTTTTTAACTAATCTTAATTTATCAATCCTTAATTACATCATTAATTTATTAATGATCCTTAATTATTCTTAATTAATTATCTTATTTAAATTAATAATTAATTAGTCACATTTATTAATCACCTTTGATTAATCTCATTTAGTAATTAACTATCCTTAATTACTCTTCCATAAATTAATTACTCATTAATTAATTATCTTTTAATTAATCCCTTGATTAATTATACAAAAGTAATTAAATTCAAATTACTTCCATTATTTCATCTCCCTTAATTAATTACATCTAGTAATTACCTTTAATTACTTTCCTAAGTAATTACACTTCACTAATTACATTTAAGTAATTATACTTATCAAATCACTAATTGATTATCTTAAATTAATTTAATTAATTAATTTAAACTTATCAAATTTATTTAATTAATTACCTTAAGTAATTAATTTCTTTAAGTAATTTATACTTAACCAATTTATATTAATTAATTAATCTAATTGATTATCAAAAATTAATCACATTAATTAATTATTTAATAATTCCTAATTAATGATCTCTCATTAATTATTAACAATTCTTTAATTACTTTCTTTAAGAAATTTAGCTTTAATCAACTATTTATTAATTACAACTTAATAATTTCTTAATTACCAATTAATTTCTAATTAATAAATTAATTGCTTAATTAATCTTTAAATTAAAGTATTAACCTTTAACTACTTTAATTATTATTAACAAAGACTTTAAAATATTTTACTTTAAAATCTTTCTTTTGATTCATTTTAAATTAAAGATTTAAAATAAATTACAATTTAACTTTAATCAATTTTAAATCAAATTTACAAAATCTTTTTAAATCAAATGTTAAGAACACTTAACATTTAAAAGATTTTAAACCAATTTATTTGAATTCAAAATCCTTTTTAAAATATACTTTTAACAATTTAAATTTGTTAAAACATTATAAATTTTATCAACCTATTTATTTCAAACAAGGATACAATTTTAAATTTGAATCCATACTTCCAAATTTGCTTTAAAACTTTGTTTAAAATTTCAGTTTCCAAAATTTTAAACCAAATTTAAAATTTAAAAACAAACAGGCTTAAGACCTGTACCAACTCAAATTACCCGAGCCCACCACTAAACGCTTCGAGTAAAAACTGGAAACCCCCGAGTTTCCCTTCGAGTTTCCCTTCCCCTGTTATTTAAAACTTTGTCATGTTAAAAATTTAAAAACAGTTTAGCCCAAACGAGTCTCCCCTGTACGAACCCGAGCCATCACCCAGTTTCCACGAGAATGACTTCGAGTCAAATTCCATCCTTCCTCCCAAACTAAATCACTGATACGCCTGATACACATTCACGTGCACAGGCGAGTCCATCGCCTCCGACCATTGATTCCATCGCTGGCATCTCGTCTACGACCACCATCCACGATCGCGACCTCCAAAACCACGAACAATCATCGCAGTCGAATTCGAGCATCACTATCCTCACCTGGAACCAGAAGTGCCACCAGAAAAACTCCTCGAACTCGCAACGCTGATCACCAGAGCACCTACGCTTCCAGCCTCACCTTCGCCATCCATCGAGTTGCCAATCACCAGAGTTCTGATGAACTCGATCCACCAGAGATGTTTTTATCGCCAAAATCTCGATCATGCCCAAAATTAGGTTTACAGACCTTCCCAAACAACCCCCAACGCCACAGTACTTTACTCCACTATCTGACAATTTTTCTGACCTCTCCGATCATTCCACTACCACCAGAGAAGATCATGTCTACCCCGAACAACTGGATCACCCGAGACAGCCCAAAACATTTATTCCAGTTTAACTCGAACTGCTCTCATATCCTAATACTAAAAATTATAATTTCATTTCTAAAAATCGTGATTTTAGATAAGATTTCAGTTTATGATCCTGGATTGCTAAATTAAGATGTTTGAATTTCCACTTATTTTAAACTTGTTCTGTTCTTTTTAATTTCCAGAGATATTACATTATTATTTTGACTTAAATAAAATTTAAATCTTAATCTAAAACAAACAAACAAGTCTTGTTTGAAGCCTAGGTCCTAACAATAAGTAGATCAAAAGATATTGCATTTTGAACAAATCATGTTGCCTGGAAACTAGAATCAGGAAACTCAAATACAAAACATGCACACCCATAAATACATTCATGCAGAACTTATCTATATATATAATCACACAAAACATATACATTCCAGAATTTAGTATGCAACCAGACTATTCAAATACTTAAGCTTTTTAAAGAAAAGTGTTACTCACTTGATAAATAACAGAGGATAGGTTTTTATATGTAAACAGACAGGCTCACACACATATTTATACCAATTCATATAAATTCAAATTAGAAACTTCAATTCCAGCCAATATCATCACATGCAAACATATATCATATTCTTAAGTTTTTAAAAATGTAAGTTACTCACCAATTTGATAATGAAGAACAGAGCATATAAATCTGAAGAGCTTTTGCTTTTGAAAACTGGTTTAAAACTTGCACTTGAATGCTCTTTACTTTTAAAACTTGAATGTTTGCTAAAGAAACTTGCATGCATGCTTTGATTATTTAGGTGTGTTGCTAGATCCCAGATTTACTTGCTTTCAGATTCCAGATTTGAAGAAAATGTGTATAGGCTTTTGTTGTTCTCAGATTTTCAAGTGCAGGCTAAAACTTTGATTTTTGAATATGATTTACAGGGTATTTGAGAAGGATGATTACGGTTTGAGGAGTTGATTATAGATTGTTTTGAGAATTTTGTTTGAGGAATGTTGAATTTGATTTTCTGGTTTTGCTTTTAGAAGTGGAAAACAAATTTCAGATTTTTGAAATGAAGATTAGAAAGAAAGGAAGAGGGTGGAAACATGTTTTATAAGTATAAATGATTTATTTTTAAAATAAAAAGAAAAATTGGAACAAAAATGACACTTGTCTTTCTCATACTCTAATTTTACAACACATGTTATATTAAGCCTTATAAAATTACACTTGTCCTTTTAATTAATTTATATTTATTTTAAATGTAAAAACCTTTTTCTTTATTTATTAAATACTTATCTAAATATATATATAAATTACTTTAAAGAAAATAAACTAATTATACTTATAAATAAAAGCTTATACATATATTTTAAAATCCAAATATTTAAATATCTATCTTTGAATTTCAAAACTAATTTACATTCAAATTCAAATTATATTTAAAATCCAATTTAAAGTCAATTTATATACATACATATATAACTACACATTTAATTTGAAAATAACAATCTTATTTTATTAAAGTCTATTTATATCTATAAATAAAACAATACACTATTAATATTGTATTTTAAACTTACCTATATATATATACTCTTAAATCTTATTTATTAAGCAATATCTCAAAAAGAAAATAACCTTATTATTAATCTTATTTAAAACCATATAGATATTTTGTTTAAATAACTTTGAAAAGCAAATATTAAAATTTCCAAACTATCAATATATATATATTAGAAATTTAAAAACAAGATTTTATTTATTTATTATATTTCAACCCAAAGCTAATCTATTTACAATATATATACTTATATATATATATATACATTATAAATAGAAATCATTTTATTGGTTTTTAAAAGATACATTCACTTAGTAAATATTTATTTAATCAGATTATTAAACCAATTCAAATTTTATTATCAAAAATTTATTAATCAATTTAATTATTTAAACAGATTATTAAATTGATATTGTCCAAAAATTCCGGGATATTACATGCTCGCACAAAGCAATTACACGGATGGTCGCTCCTCTACAGCCTTATTCTCCGTGCTAGTTGACGGCATTCCCCCGTAGTGTCCTTGGCTAGCATGGGTATAGAGGTGGGGCGTCATAGCTTGGTATCAGAGCCAAACTTCGGAACAATGTAGAATAATCTAGCAAGGATCATTGTCCTAAGTCTTTCTTAGGAATCGTGCCATAGGATTTGATTCGGGTCTTCGTACCGTTGTATCCTATTTCATTTTTATGATTCCTTGTTATATCAATCAAGTTTGTTTGATATTCATTCTGAGATTAACCTTTTTCTCTTTTCTTTCTTTCTTAAAGAAAAGAGATGGTTAGACCTGGTCGTCCTAGCGCCGGTCAATCCAGTGCTACTCCTTAGGAGGGAGTATTCATGTCTGCCCAGCAGCTTCTAGATCTTGTTAAGAATGCTCAAGCTATCGGACCCATTCCAGAGCCTACTCATCCTAGATCCGGTTTTGCACGTTTGTGTAGAGATTATACCGATTTGGGTGGAAGGCCATTCCGGGGATCCGAGAGTGTCATTGAAATCCAAGCTTGGCTTAGATCATGCGACCGCATCTTTTCTCGCATGAATCTTGTTGATCTCCACCGAGTCCAAGTGGCTTCTAGCATGCTCCAAGAAAGAGCATTGGATTGGTATGAGCTTCTTATTTCTGAAATCGTTGAAGCGGATCTCACTTGAGAGCAATTCCGGGAAAGATTCGAATTAAAATTTGTGCCGGAGGCTGAAAAAGTAACTTTGGCCCGGCGTTTTATCGACCTTGTTCAAGGTGAATCTTCTGTGACGGACTATGTCGCATCTTTCGAATCTCTTTTCAAATACGGGGTTAAATACATTAACACCCCGTTGAAGAAGAACCAAAGATTTGTTTATGGCTTGAACAAGAATCTCAAGAAGCCATTACTTTTGAAACTAGAAGTTTCTTTCGATCAGCTTATAGATATCGCTCTTCGACTTGAAGAGGGCGATGGAGAAAGCGATGTTGAGATTGTGGGTGTCAATAAGAAGAGGCATCCTTTTATTAAGTTCGAGAGTCCTAATCCAAACAAGAGGGTGAAGCAAGTGACTTCTATAGAAAAGACTCCCATCCCTAATCGTGGAGAATGCTACAATTGTGGCTCTAAGGACCATCATATAAATAGGTGTCCAAGGCCTATTTCTTGCCGCTATTGCAAAAGTGTGGATCATTATATATCTTCTTGTCCCAAATGTCAAAGCAAGAGAGAGGGAAAGTTAAATGTTGTGCAAGCCCCTAACAACTCTTCTCTTGGCCAAGGTATTTTTCATTCAATCCTTGATGACATTTGTTTTGTGATTATCTTATTCGAGTTCGTTTTGATATGGGTTTCATCTCATTATTTTATATCAAAAGAACTTGTTGATTCCTTTTCTTCAAACATTTTTGGGCTTGATGACTTCTTTGAGGATTGCGAATCTGGATTGGTGGATCCACATTCCACAACACTCAATTTGCTTTTTATTGATGTCGAATTATTTTCTGTGATTTTTCTCTTTCCGAGCCAATTTCTACTTAGGCTTCGGAATTAATTTTTGTGTAAGGATTGGCTTAATTATTATGAAGCCATATCCTTTGTCCCGTGTGGACTATTCATCTTCGACATTTTCAATCTGTTAAGCAGATTTCTGTTTTTCCTTTGTGATTTTGATTCCAATTTGATGGCATCATTTTATTCTTTAAACTCACATGATGAGGAAAGTGTTATTTCCCTCATTCATGTAGTTTGAGAATTTTCCGGTATTTTTGAGTTCGTATTAGGATTATCACCTAAGCATTCTTTTGAGTGGTGTTAAGGTC